>OZ024735.1:48733249-49333249 GCA_964016875.1 Fallopia convolvulus | reverse complement strand
CTTTATTCGTCTTTATTTCCAAGTGACAGACTCAACCAACTGCCAAAATCTTCGTGAATCAAATTTTTCCTCAAAGGGTTGACCCGCTTTCCAAATATAGAATCCTTATTCGTGCAAACATTGTTGTTGTTCCCTCACTCCATTCCCTCACATTAGTGCTTGCTTATTTCTTCTTCCATGTTTCTCATCCAATATATATACTCTGTAAATACTATGAAAACACATAATTTATCAGTTCATATTGAGTTTATTATTATCAAAATACAAAGGGACAATTGATACTGTTCTTATGATAATTGTGTTATTGTTCCTATTTTTTTTTTTTTTTGAAAAACACTCTTAATGTAACCATACATTATCCATGTGATATATCATAGACAAAAAAACACAATGCCTTATTTTGAAAACACTGCATAATTTGGATCTTTCCCAATTGGGAGAGGAATTAACGTATATTTCAATTTAATTTGTTCCAAAAAAGAAAAAAAATGAAAAAGCTATAGAGAATTTCCTAAATTTTAAAAAAGCACAATTATAAAAATAGTATAAAAAAATTGTTAAAGATGTCCTATATTCGATATAAAAACATCAAAAAACTACACTTATATAAATAAACGCGTTTTTTTATTATCAAAATCATATTATTTTTTAATTTAAAATATAAAAAATTATAATAAATTTTACATATCTTTAAATAAAATAATACTTTATATAGAAGGCCCATTTATCTTAGTTTTGAGATTTTTACTTTTTGGCATCAAGCCCTTCCTGCTCATCAAATTCCTCGTTGGCAAACCCTCGCACAAACACAAAACGATTTCAATGGATCCATTGTCTGCTCTACGAGATTTCACAATCCGGGGCGAACTCAACAAAATCGTCCGAGTCGGAGACGATTTCCAATTCGGCGACCAGTTCCGCTTCCCCTGCACCGTCGAGACCGCCTTCCGCTCCAAGCAAGGCAGCCTCTACTCGCTCGAAGCCCTCGTCTACTTCCTCCACCACCACCAACTCAAGCAACACGACTACATCAAATCCGCTCGCCACCACGGCGTCGCCGCCGTCCCCCTCCCCGACCGGAAACCCCTCCTCGACTACCTCCAAGGAAAGGTCTCCTCTTCGGAGTCCATCCAATTCGCCCCTCCCGACGAATACCGTCCCGACGACCCCCACTTCCACGCCAGCAATGGAACCGGTGCGACGTTAGGGTTCGATTTGGAGGCCTTGCCGACCGCTGACGGCCGCGACGGCGATGATTCTAGGGTTAGGGATTCGGCTGATGCGGCGGGATCGGATCTGGATGTCATGGCGATGATTATGGAAGGCGAGAGGCCGCTTAGGGATCGGAATGCGTTGTTAGTCTGCCGAAACCGCAATTTCTTCAGCGTTTACGCGGCGGCGATGGAGAGGGAGGAGAAGAGGAAGAGAATGGATTCGCAGCAGAGGAAGGACGGTTTGGTGGCGAAGAGTCGGCTAATGGGGCCTGGGGAGGAGAGGGGGATGGGTAGGGAGGAAAGCGGCTTCGATTCGGGGCCAAAGGCGAAGAAGATGTTGAAGGGTGGGAAGATTGGCGAGGGCGTGCCGATAATTCTGGTTCCCAGTGCTTCAAGCACGCTAATTACGATCTACAATGTGAAGGAGTTTTTGGAGGATGGGGTGTTTATACCGACGGATGTGAAGATGAAGCAGATGAAGGGGCCGAAACCGGATTGTGTCACTGTGCAGAAGAAGTTTGGTAGGGATAAAGAGAGAGCTGTGCAGGCTTATGAGGTTAGGGATAAGCCTTCTGGGTTGAAGCCGGAGGATTGGGATCGGGTTGTGGCGGTTTTCGTGTTAGGAAAGGAGTGGCAGTTCAAGGAGTGGCCTTACAAGGACCATATGGAGATCTTTAACAGGAGTTAGTCAGATGCTTTCTCACTTGAATTGATTACTTGAATTGATTTTCTTGATTTATGCTTGCAAGTATGCATATGAATTAAGCTGGTTTGCCTATGTTCCAACAGTTATATTAGTTGATTCACAGATTACATCTTTACACCAAAACTGATAGTTTGTGCTAAAAGCATTATGGTGTTGCTGCATAGTATTTGTTGATTTCGTCTTTCAGCTGTGATTTTTGCACAATGCTAACAAAATACCCTTACTGTTGCTTATGCAGTTATTGGGTTCTTCATGAGATTTGAGGACGATAGTGTGGAATCAGCAAAAACTGTCAAGCAATGGAATGTTAAGATCATTTCAGTAAGCACTACACACTATGCTCTCTGTAAACATTGCTTTAAATGACACACTTGCAAGATGGTCATATTCTTGAAGCTCAAAACATCATATAGACATCACTTTTTAGATAATGTCATAAAAATCACAATTTAATTTCTTACTTTGTAATCAATTTTTTCAGTCACGTTAATTTAGGGTCTCTTTGTATCTTGGATGTGCAGATTAGCAAAACCAAAAGGCATCAAGATAGGGCTGCAGCTCTTGAGGTTTGGGATAGGTTAGAAGAATTTATGCGGGCTCGATCTCATTCTTGATCTTAGTCTGGATGGCTATATGTTCTGTAAGTTTCCCTCAGTAATTTATGCCCTGGCCTTAACAGGTCAGCAAAAACAATGAAAACAGATTTTGTGTCTGTTTAGCCATCCAACTTTGTAACATATTGACAGACTAACTAACTTGATTTGCGGCATTGACAGTCGTTTTGTCCATTGACATGATGAGGTGTTTTGCCATTGCGTTGTTATTCACATGACATAGTACTAGGAAATGAGTATGTGAACTCTTATCAAAGTATATGCCAACTACAAAACAACTAAGTGGCTAATATACTGATCTTTCATTGATAGGGTTAGATCACCATGTTTCTTCCATAAGCATGAAGCTTATAGTATCATATTGCTCCCAGCAGTGTCTGCCGTTTATGTGATGCCTCCTGTTGGTTCACTTGGTTGTGTTATTGTTAGTTTGTTGGAACTAATGAATGTTTTTAGACGAGTTCATAAAAATACCATGTATTCATAGAGCAATCATGATCTTGTTTAGATCCACTCTCTATTGTGTGATTTTGATGTTGATTTTTATCTTGTTGTGAGCTGAGAGGAGTTGGTCGTTATCTGGTTCATTGAAATGCACTATTTCTCGTGTGGATTTAGCAATGGTCTGTGAGATTGTCATGGAAGTGATTTAGCATTGTTATCAGACTGCCTAGTTGGAGCGGAAGTGATGAACCTGACAAATTTGCTTCAGCTTTGGTTGCAGAAATGTTTTGCTTGAGATTTACAATAATAGCACTAGACTCGATAAATTTTAGCAACCCAAATTCACTCCTTCTTCAAAGCCCTTTCCCATCCCATAAATTTTGATAGAAAGTCGTTTGTAGCTCAATTGTTTTGTAGTTTTGGTTTAATGTTTGGCCGAATAACTAGTATAAAAAAATGCACATTAACATCAGTATTCTTAGAAACTCTAACAACTGTATATGATGGTGGTTAGCCAAGTAATACCAAGACAACTTATACTTCTAACACTAAAAAGGACTTGCACAAGGATTCGACCCATAATTCTCGATAATAATACATCCAAATAAACAAGTTTGGGGGTTTTGACTCTCCTCTTCACCCAAAAAAAGTATACATCATTCACATAAATTAACTTACACAAGTTCAAAATACTGTTAAAACGTACAATTAAACATTCAAGTCATTATTTCGGAAATCAGCTTTACTGCCTTCTCCCAGATTAATTAAAACACCAAAGTAGCCATAACAGCTAGTATCAGTGCAATCCCACTCCATGCAACCACGGTGCAAGTGCTCGCAGTGTTTGTGGCTGCTCCAAAATTAATATACAATGTCAAACAAATGCGGTTAAAGGGCATAATTAAATGAGCTTAGGATTTTTAATAAAGACTCGTTTGCATTAAGAGGGATAAGCAGATCGATATACCTGGAGGTGATGAGCCTGGAGCAGCAGTTGGACCTTCAACCAAACAAATCGATCCACACATTAATCAATTTTCCTCATAATTATTCAAAATCCAAATCCTGCTCTCAAATTTTATGTTACCCTTTTTTTATCATACCATTAGAATTAATGAAAACAATCGAGTTTGATTGAATTAAGGCGAGTATATATATACACATACCGGAGGGACACATCGAGGGGGAGGCATCGGAGATGTTACAACGGGCCGTTAGAGAGAAAACCTGCTCGGTGGTGATGTTAAAATTGACGAAGAGCGGTTGGTTGTTGAAGAGGCTGCAAAGACACTCCGTTTGATTTTTGACGGCGTCGCTGAGGGGTTTACAGCACGTGGCCGTAGGCGTTTCCGTCGAGTTATGTAACGGAGAATTACAAGCCTTCAACCCTGCCGCGCAATTCATATTTGACGACAAGGCCTCCGACCACCCAACGGCCACCACAAGCGCCACCATGACCACCATCCACGTCCAGCCCATGTTTATTCCCATTTTTGAGTTAGGTGCTGTTTGTTGCCTGTTGGAAAAAGAAATCGTGCATTAGTAGATGTTCACTAGCTACATTGATCATACTTCTCTTTATATATTGCTCATTAAGTTAATTTGTTTTATTAATTTTGGCCGGCTGCTTCAGCTCCTAGCTTTTGTGTTGTTGTCATAAACTTCAATTCAAAGCTGGATTTGTGTGAATGTATATGGGATGCATGTTTGTTTATAAGACAAGTTCAATCAATTTATTATGCAAAATTTAAAATTAAACTAGCTAGCTTGTTTTTTATTCCATCTTTTCTTACCTGACGAAAATACATGGTTTTTTTTTTTTGGATCACGGCCAGGGCTAACCTCCTGTATATATTATACAAGAGAACACTTGTGTCCTATACAATATTGGCAGAGTTGACCATTTATGGTTCATCTATAAATTTTACAAGGATGTAATTAATGGCCAACACTCTAAAATGGGCGAAGTTGGGATGGGAGTACAGCAATGGCCAAAACTCTAAAATGACTTTCAGTTCAGCATGTGGGTTCAGTACTACTCAACTACAATGTACTACATTTGGCGCTCTAGGAATCTGATTGTGTTCTTTGTGACATCAATGTGCACATTTTGTTATTAGCCAATTGTGAAACTGTGCAATAGATATGATACGGAAGCAAATTCCAATATGAGACCGTCAAGAGTTCGTCGACGCCCGAAGCGTTATGAAGATTAATCTTTCATATTTAGATTAAGTATTTTTCAATTTTTAGAGTAGTAATTTATAATTTCAGCATTATATTTAATTTATATAATTTTTATAAACTAGAGTTTTGCTCACTTCTCGGGTTTTCTTTACGGTTCTTTCCCGGGACGCCTTTTTTGAACCGTTAGGGCTTAGGTATAAATACTCTTGGTTTTCCCTTCTAATAATTTATCCAAGAAATAGTTTGCCCTAATTTTCTTTAGTTTCTCTGCTTTCTGCTTTCTGTTTATCCCGAGTCGGAATCCACACCGGATTAGGCTCAACCCCCTTGACCAACAAGGGTTCGATACGCGGTCCACACCGGGCTCGTATCAACTGGTGCTTTCATCCGGAACCACCACCATGTCCAAGTCAGTCAACGACAATGCCAAGAACTCCACCGGCAATCAAACGGAACTCCGTGATTTGATCTTACAACTTTCCGACCAATTTGAGACGCCCAAGCGTCGTGTCGATGACCAACAATCTCGATCCGACACGATGTGTGATCTAATGCAGACAAATCGGTACCCTCCTGTTTCGGTGGCGGCCGTTCCGATTTCGTCCGCCCTAACCGCGGCTCTGCCCGTCTCGGGCTGGTCCCCGCCGCTCGCAACTCCTAGCGCATCAGCCGCGTTGATCACGGGTTGGCAGCTGCCGTTCGGAAACCCGAGCCTTTCCACGTCCTTCGCCGCGGGATCTTCACACGGGGCAAACCCTAACGCCCAAGCGCTGTCGTTCGCAGGCTGGCCACCACCGGCAAATCCGGTCCTGCAACCGCCGCCTGCGCTCGCCCTACAGGCCGCCCCGAATCTCGGCCAAATCCAACCAACACCAGCGCTCGTGCCACCGGGCCCTTTCGCGGACAATAGATGGGGTCAGCGTCAACCCCCGGCACCGGACAATATCCCGAAATTACGAGTCGATCCTCCCCGCTTTAACGGGACCGATCCCAATGGCTGGATTGTTAAGGTACAGGCTTATTTCGATTACTTTCAAACAGCTGATCATGACCGTCTTCGTTTGGTAGGTATACTGTTTGATCACCCGACTTCAGATTGGTTTCGCTACCAACGTCGGAATAATTGCGGGGAAACTTGGGCAGCTTTTCTTCTCTCCGTTCAACAGCGATTTGATCCGACGTATTACGAAGATTACACAGGGCTATTGGCTAATTTGAAACAGAAGACTTCCGTCATCGATTATCAAACTGAATTTGAGGCCTTGTTGAATAAAGTGACGGGCTTGTCGGAAGCAACATTGATATCTCTTTTCAAAGCAGGATTGAAACAACCTGTGCATCGTGAATTGAATCTGCGGAACCCGACATCATTGGCACAGACTTTCGCCTTAGCCCGTGAATTGGCGACTTCTTACACGGAAACCACGTCACCGTGGCTGGCAAACAGATGGTCGTGGACTTCCACCGGATCGCGCCAAGGGTCGCTCCCGCCGAAGGCCAACACCGCAGCTCCAGTGGGTTCGGCCGACTCTACACAGAAAGCGCCCACCTCTAACGGTAATTTCTCATCTCTTCCAATTCGTCATCTTTCTAGAGCTGAACGTGATGAACATACTAAAAAGGCTTGTGTTGAAATTGTGATGAGACGTACACTCGGGAACATCGTTGCACCCCCCGTTTCCTGGCATTATTAAGTTGTGAGGACAACGATGATGAGGACGAGAACGAGATCTCGGATGAGCTTGCTGTAATAGGAGATATTTCCAGCCTTAACTCGATGGAAGGGCTTCCAAACCCGCGTGCTTTGCGGTTATCAGGCGCAATTCTGGATGTTCCGATTCAGGTTCTGATCGATGGAGGTAGTACTCATAACTTTATTCATCCTGATCTGGCTGGAAAATTACAACTACCATTGATCAAAATCGCCCCCTTTCGTGTTTTTGTGGGCAACGGAGCTTATCTTATATGTTCACATCAGTGTCCGGCAACTAGTATTGATCTTCAGGGTCATGTTTTCTCTATTGATCTCTATGTCTTGGCGGTGCATGGACCGCAAGTTGTCCTCGATGTGCAATGATTACAAACTTTGAGCACTGTGTCCCATGATTATGCTAAACTGACTATGCAGTTCTCCTGGGATGATAAAATCGTGTTTCTGAAAGGCGACAAGCAATTACCAAAACCGATTTCTATGTCGGCTCTTCATTCACTCTATGCGTCTGATTAGATTATTGAATGCTATGAGGTCCTCAGCCTGTCTTCAGGGACTCATTATGATGCTCTCGAATGGCCACCGAATTTGGTGCCGAAAATCCGCGCCGTACTCGAGGACCGTCGTTCGGTTTTCTCAATGCCGACAGGACTGCCTCCACCCCGGACGTGGGATCATCGTATTCATCTACAGCCAGGGTCGAATATAAGTTTCCTATTCCCACTTCTGATGAATTATTTGATGAATTAGGGAATGTTGTTGTTTATACTAAACTTGATCTGCGCTCAGGATATCATCAGATTCGGATGCACTCGTCCGATATCTACAAGACAGCTTTTCGCACTCATGATGGCCATTTCGAATTCTTAGTTATGCCTTTCGACCTAACTAATGCGCCGTCAACATTTCAGGCAGCGATGAATACTATATTTGCTCAATTTCTGCGCCGCTTTGTAATTGTCTTTTTCGATGACATTCTGATCTACAGTCCTTCTATCTCTGCTCATGCTTCACATCTTGATACAGTTCTGCAGATTCTTCAGGATAATCATTTTTATGTGAAAGGGTCGAAATGCTCCTTTGGTACTACGACAGTTGAATATTTGGGGCATATCGTCACAACCGGACAACTTCTGGCCGATCCGGCAAAATTATCGGCTATGTCTGATTGGCCTGTTCCGAAATCAGTTAAACAATTGCGCGGTTTTCTGGGTTTGACAGGTTATTATCGGAAGTTTATCCGCAATTACGCCTTGCTAGCAGCTCCATTGACTGATTTATTACAGAAAGACAAGTTCGAGTGGTCAGAGTCTGCGGCTTCTGCATTTCGGCGTTTGAAAGACGCTATGATCTCTCCGCCGATCCTTCAGCTTCCCGATTTTTCCAAACAGTTTGTAGTTGAGACTGATGCATCGGATGAGGGCGTGGGAGCAGTTTTATTACAAGAGGAGCGCCCCCTCTCGTTCTTCAGTAAGAAATTGGGCATCCGACGCTGCGGGTCTTCCGCATACCATCGGGAGCTCTTCGCCATTGTTTCCGTTGTTCAGAAATGGCGTCAATATTTGCTCGGCCGTGAGTTCTTAATTCGCAGCGATCAGAAAAGTTGAAGGAGCTTCTTACCCAGGTAATCCAAACTCCTAATCAGCAGTTTTTCATGCGCAAGCTAATGGGTTATAAATTTCGCATCGAATACAAGTCTTGCGCTAGTAATCGGGTGGCGGACGCACTATCTCGTTGCATGATTGATGATGAGGCTTGTCTAAAACAGTTGCTCTCTTTTGCGGCGCCTTTGCCAGACATTTTGACACGGCTGTGAGCCGAAAATGCGTCCTTGGACGATTTACGCACTTGGCATACCGAGGCTGCAAACGGTACCTTGCCAGAGCCATTCCGTGTTCACGATGGTATTTTATATTATGGGCATCGTCTAGTGGTGAGCACGGCCAGCCCCATCAGAGCCGAAATCCTGGCTAAATTCCACGCCACGCCTAGCGCTGGCCATCCCGGCATTGAACGCACTTTCCGTCGTGTTGCTGAGGTATTTTTCTGGAAAGGCATGCGTGCTGATGTTAAACGTTTTGTTGACGCCTGTCTGATTTGTCAATCTACCAAGTATAGTAGTAGTAAGCCGGCTGGCTTAATTCAACCTCTTCCCGTTCCTCAACAAGTTTGAGACGAGGTATCCATGGATTTTATTACTGGCTTGCCTCCTTCTCGGGGTCACACAACAATTCTGGTGGTAGTTGACAGACTCTCCAAATACGCCCATTTTGGGGCCCTCGGTCCATCTTTTGACGCTCCTCGGGTGGCTAATCTGTTTGTTGATTTGGTTGTTAAATTACATGGTATTCCGGCCATTATTTTATCTGACAGGGACCCCATCTTCCGCAGTACATTTTGGTCAGAAATTCATCGTTTGAGTGGTACTAAACTCCACCACAGTACCGCATATCATCCACAGACTGACGGTCAGACGGAAGTGAAAAACCGTAGTCTTGAGCAGTATCTCAGAGCGTTCACGCAGGGTCGCCCCCGTCGCTGGTTTGAATTTCTACCTTGGGCCGAGCTTGCCTTGAATTCGATGTTTCATGAAGGTTTGGGCATGTCACCGTTCAAAGCCTTGTACGGACGGGACGCCCCGCCTATAGCACGGTTAACGATTCCGGCGGGTCCTCAAAGGCCGGCATCAGAGTCAATCAGGGATAGAGAGCAGGTGCTTGACTTAATTCGATCCAACTTGGCTAAAATGCAACACCGCATGACTTCTCAAGCTAATAAACACCGGAAAGATGTGGAATTCAAGGTTGGAGACCGAGTCTTGTTGAAACTTCAACCGTATCGCCAGCATTCGGCGAGTCGTCCTCTATCGGCTAAGTTAGCTCGGCGATTCTATGGTCCATTCACTATAATTGAGCGTATTGGCCCCGTGGCATATCGTTTGGAGCTCCCGGCTTCCGCCCGTATTTACAATGTCTTCCATGTCTCGTTGCTTAGGCAATTTATTATCGATGGTTCTCCGATTCAGCCAGCTTCATTGCCCGCCGAGTTCTTGTATGACCGGCCAATCTCGAGACCCATCCGTGCCACCGCTGAACGAGAGGTCATTGTCGATGGTAAACCACGCCTTGAATGGCAGGTGGAGTGGGCGGATGGCGAGCCTTCCGCTGCAACTTGGGAGCCCATTGACGTGCTCCGTCGTTCTTTTCCGGATTTACGGCTTGCGGACAAGCCTATTCTCATCGGGGGAGAGATTGATACGGAAGCAAATTCCAATATGAGACCGTCATGAGTTCGTCGACGCCCGAAGCGTTATGAGGATTAATCTTTTATATTTAGATTAAGTATTTTTCAATTTTTAGAGTAGTAATTTATAATTTCAGCATTATATTTAATTTATATAATTTTTATAAACTAGAGCTTTGCTCTCTTCTCGGGTTTTCTTTACGGTTCTTTCCCGGGACGCCTTTTTTGAACCGTTAGGGCTTAGGTATAAATACTCTTGGTTTTCCCTTCTCATAATTTATCCAACAAAATAGTTTGCCCTAATTTTCTTTAGTTTCTCTGCTTTCTGCTTTCTGTTTATCCCGAGTCGGAATCCACACCGGATTAGGCTCAACCCACTTGACCAACAAGGGTTCGATACGCGGTCCACACCGGGCTCGTATCAGGATAGGTGGAGGAAAGATAGCGCAAGAACTAGAAAATGGTTTCTGAAACTTGGTATCAACTATCAAGAGATCCATAGGGACACCTTGATTTTGTAATTTGCATTTTTTGCAACTTTTTGATCGAATAAATTATGTTTTCATTCAAAAAAAAATAATACACCTGTCAAAGTTTGGCGGACCACAATACGGACGGAGGGGGAGACCGTCCTAGCGCACATGCGCGACAGACCCATCACCATATATTTAGGCTAATTTTTCTTTAGATATCCGACGTGAGAATTCTTTAATCGCTAGCTGAATATCAGAATATTGCGGGTGGGGAACATCCTTGGCCGACCCAAACAACCAAGGACCTATGGGTGGGGAACAACCTTGCTATTTAGGCTAATTTCTAGCCGAATATCAGAATATTGCGGGTGGGGAGCATCCTTGCTATTTAGGCTAATTTCTCTTTAGATATCCGATGTGCAAGGACCTTTGCCAGACCCAAACAACCAAGGACCTACGGGTGGGGTATATCCTTGCTATTTAGGCTAATTTCTCTTTTGATATCTCTTTAGATATCCGATGTGCAAGGAACCTTGCCCGACCCAAATAACCAAGGACCTACGGGTGGGGAACATCCTTGCTATTTAGGCTAATTTCTCTTTAGATATCTCTTTAGATATCCGATGTGCAAGGACCCAAGATCATTGTTCTGAAATCATATGGACAGAGGGAGAGACCGTCCCAACGTACATGCGTGACATGCCCGCCCATAAGGTGACAAACCCATCACATAAGTTCATAAAATTTCATCCTAAAACCAATTGGTGATAAAAGGAATAACCCAAAAATATATATTTAGACTAATTCCTCTTTAAATATCCGATATGGGAATTTTTTCTTCCACACCATCGATCTAAACCAATTGACATTTCAAGCCATTTGTCATTTTCAAAGCATAACCATTAACCAGTAAACCACTAAAGCCTAGAACTTTCTTAAAAACAAATCGAAAATTCGACTTCTAAAATATTCGGTCGACTAGGTGACTAGACTTATGAGCCACATATGTATCGAGTGAAATCCAACCGTACACCTGCCGTTCAAACAATGGAAGCAGGATTGGTCGTACGTAGACCACAACCACAGAGGATATTTACCTCGCCTCATATTGTATCAGAAATTGTGCGTTCGTCGTTGACGGTAGATGAACTGAGAGCACTCTGTGCAAGACGATGGCGATCGAGGTGAGAGTAAATCTTCTTTCTCCCTTTATCTCACGCAATCTCTCCGTATTAATATCCCTAAAATTAAAAAGGAAGCTCAACTAATTTGTTTAGAGAAACGTTGGCAGGCATGGTATATGGACGAAAGCAACGAGGATCCAAGGCTTCCACACCATCGCAATCCAAAGGAATTCGTCTCCCTTGACAAACTTGCAGGTCTGCATACTGCCCCTTTTTCTATCAATTTGATTTTTATGATGTTAATTGGTTGCGCGATAGTGCTGTTTTCTGATGGATGGGCGGGAAATTCAATTTCAGAAGTGGGAGTTTTGTACTGGAAATTGAATGCGAAGAACTACGAAAACGACGAGGAGTTGAAGAAAATTCGAGAAGACAGAGGCTACAGCTACATGGTATGCCAATTTGCCATGGTTGTACTATTTGCGCATTTAGGTTATATCGTATATTTTAGTTTTCAGCTTATCTTGAATTGAGCTTGAATTTCAATCAGCAGCCTATAATAATACATTCGAGAAGACTGGTAATGATACAGTTGGGAATGTTGCAAGTGTTTATTAGTAAAAGGATTGATTTAAGATGAGATGCATCCTTGTAAGGATTTGGGGACTCTAGAATTATAGGAGCAAGTTAGATGGGATTTTTGTTCATATTCCTGTTAATTGAGCATTTACCACGAACAGATTCATGAAAGCTTTTTCTCTTAATTAACTGCAGAGATGCTGTGGAAAAGTTACAGTTTCTGTTGTTATCATTTGATAAACCCCTTTGTTGTTCTCACAATATATATAGTAACTCAACCTGTTGTGATGCTTTCAATCACTGGCCTTGTATTTCAGGATTTGCTTGATTTGTGCCCTGAGAAAGTGGAAAACTACGAGCAAAAGCTGAAGAACTTTTACACAGAGCACATCCACGCTGACGAGGAGATACGTTACTGCTTAGAGGGAAGCGGCTACTTTGACGTGCGAGACAAAGAGGACCGCTGGATTCGTATCTGGATGAAGGAGGGAGACTTAATCATCCTACCAGCAGGAATATACCACCGCTTCACTCTCGACACCAGTAACTATGTCAAGGTAAAACACGGAACATAAGCGCTTCACCTAGCTTACTCTCAGACACTGTTATAAAACTCCATATTGTAGGATATTTTATTATACCTATTAATCGGTTTGAATTACAGATAATCACAACAATTCAAGAGAGCTTTCTTTGAAAATATAAACATCAGTCAAATTGTTCTAGAACATGAACTTAAAACTGTGGTGTGCAAACAATAACATGAATTTTCTCCCCTAAATAAAAAGATACACAACCTTTAGATAACGTTGCTAACATGACATATTGGCTTGAGTGATGTGGATTGGAATACAAGTATAGGTCACATTTTGACACGTCTGCAGTATACCGAGCAATTGAAAGAAATATTTGTGGTTTGCAGCTAATGAGGCTGTTCATCGGGGAGCCCGTGTGGACGGCCTACAATAGACCACAGGAAGAACACCCTGTTAGGAGGATGTATGTTAAGAGTTTGACTGAGAAGCCGGCTGGAGCAGCAGTTGAGGCTCATTAGATGCTTCACTGCTCACTTTCTACTTTGTAGGTTTATTGTCACTGTTTCTGTTGGACCCAGTAAATTATGTATAGATCAATGTTGTGGCAATAAACTTCCTGCTAAACAGTCACTATTATGTTATAAAAAGGACCCTTATAAGGTGTTAATACAGTAATACAGACATTATTGCAATTTATACATACTCTGCTTACTTATTTCTTATTTCTTGTGTGTAAACTATATAGATAGAAGTCACAAGGTAATTCTTCTGGTTTTTATTCCCATTACAATTCAACTGCTGGATGGCCATTGGATATGTCTGGTCATATAATTGTACTAACCAATTAAAGCAGTAAGGCCAATTAAAGCAGTAAGGTTTATGCCTTCGGCTTCTGCCACGTGTCCATTAATTTAGTCAAAATAATACTGCATAACTCAACTTACTGTATTTGCACAGCAGAGATTGGATGAAAAGCATGAGCTGTCCTAAGTCTTAATTGTGTCTATACTAGCTTCACATAACTCAACTTATTGTATTTTTCCTTCCTCCACGGCTCCACAAGCTTCTTCAGCTCACCCATCTAGTAACAAGTTACGAAATAAGTAACTTAGAAGGTTCTCATTCATGTATTTTCAACTTGCTATAACAAATTTCGTAACTTAGAAGGTTCTCATTCATGTATTTTCAACTTGCTATAACAAAAAGGATATTCAGAATTTTGGGACTTGGTGCATACAGTATCCTCAATTGATCACAGCATTTATGAACATAATCTGGATCGCCATTAATTTTATACTGATTGTTTCTGTCCTTGAAACAACCGAAATCTGTTGCCAGCCATACTTCTCGAGGAAGTTGCTTCAATGCCTAATAACATAAAAATGTTAGAGAAAAAACTCTGTTAATTTAGAGGTTGATCAAACAACTTACATTATAGCTAGTAAACATGCTAAGAAAGGGTCCAGAAATTTGAAGGCCGTATAAAAAGTTCTTACTGTTTCGAAATCATTTATCCACCAAATGCAAGGCCTAAGCCCCAAATAGAATGATCCAAGGCATCATCTACACTAAACTTCGTAAGCTCTTTGTCATATGTTTTTCACACAGCATCTGAAGCACATAAATCACGAGAATATAGCAAACATCAGGTAAAAAAAAAAAAGATCACGAGAATAAATTACAAAAGAGATGATTTTATTTAGGGTTTTGCTATATGTCGCCCCGGAGGCGACAAATAAGATTCTTAAAATAGAACTTTATCCGTAAGTTAAAATCTTTAGAAAATAAAATTGTCAAATATAGATTCACCAAATCTTTGGCATATCTCTAAATTACAAATTAAGGATTAAAAAGTATATTTTAAGCAATCTTTACAATAAGTTAAATAATTTTATAAATTATTCGCAAAAAGTACAATAAACTATCCAATAAATTAATAACAATAGCCACTACTAATAAAACACTGTGTATTTTTTTTTCTAAGGAAAGCAAAAAGAAATGTAAGCTAGTTTTTGTTTTATTTATTTAATATTGTTACTTTAACTCTAAATAAATTTTACCTAATAAACAACAAATCCACTACTAAAACGTTCAAATATTCTTATTTTTTCCTTTAATGAAGTAAATGGATGACGTTAACTCTCTCAATTATTTTCAATTTTATCTATCCATTCATTGATATTTTCAATTCTCTCTTAAAAGGATTAAATAAAATCATAAGCTTCCTTTAAAAAATAAATTCATTGAATCCTTGTTAAAATTTTTTTCTTTTGATGAAAGAAAATTACAGTGAACAAAAAACGATACTCCGGTGGGTTAGTTAATTTATTTTTTAATTTTTCAATATGTGAAGATATTTTAAAGATTTAGTGAATCAAAAATTGATAATTTGTTTTTAAAGATTTTAAATTAGGGATAAGTTTCCATATAAGAATCTTAATTGTCGCCCCGGGGCAACAAATAGCAAAACCTATGTACATGAGTCCAATTTTATCTGAATTCAAGGTGCTACCTTTCCAATCATGATCTCGCAATCAGATTTGTCGCCATAAACAACAGATGTATCCAATAGAGTGATGCCCATCCTGAAAGCTTGCTTGATAACCTCAATTCCTTCTTCATGAGGAAGAGAGGCATTATATATTCCAGAAAGTCCTCCACATCCTACCCCCAACCTTGATACCTGTATGTGATTTTGTCATAAACGCCTATTCAACCTGTTTCACGTTTACCCAATGACTATTTGGAATTTAGTATACCAACTTCTTTGGGTAAAACCGTCGAACACTTTAAGGGCAACTCATACAAACATAAATCATCGGTAGCTAGAAAGAGCAAAAAGGTTGGTTACCTCTAAGCCCTAAGAACTAAGCTTAAACCTGGGTACCTGAATCTGCTCCATTTTCATCCATTTTTTCGGGTCGGTTTTGTCGCATATCCGGGATGCAGTTAAAATTGCCATCCTCGGCCAGACTCCGCCGCCAGAGACCCCCGCTCCACCACCCCCACTCTTGTCTTCAACTCCACCAGCCGCCAAGACTAATTTTGTGATTTTTTTTAAAAAAATTATATATATATATATATATATATATATATATATATATATTTTTAAAATATAAGATTTAGGATAGTGTACTATTTGGACTAGCCTATAACACTCATGAATGACTGAGTGAGAAATTAATATTGTGGTTTTGTCGTCGATGGGTGTCGAACGGGTTCTCCCCAAGGACTAACCGTTGGACTAGGCTCCTCACCCAAAAAAATTTAAAAAATTTCTATAGTTGAATTGAATCTGATTATTTTCTAGGAATGATGTTTTTTATTAAAATTTACTAGTGTAGTTACCGCGCCTGCGTGGATTTTAAAATTTACTTTGCTCTATTTAATTTTATTTTTCTTTTTAGGCTCAAAATCATGTTTATAAAAACTTGTTCATGAATAGTGTAAATTTAAAAAATTGGTTACAAATACTTCCTCCGTTTAGAACTAAATGGGGAGTATATCATTTTACATAACGATCTAATACATGTTCATGAGTAATGAAAGATATTAATATAAGAACTAATATATAAATTTAAACACATTTTAATATTCTAAAAATTAGTTACAAATACAAAATACATTGTAAATTTAGATGACATGTCAACTTATGTATAATTTGACATGGTAAATTTTTTAATAATCAGTTTAATGTTTACAAATAGAACATGTATAGAAGTACTTAGATGCATCAAAATTAAAATCAAAACATATTAATTAAAATTGTATATTATTCAAAAGATTAGAAAATATAAAAATTCTCATCAATTCCTGTAATAAAGGTAAAAAAATGTATATAAATTTTAAGTTTTGGGTACATTTTTATAAGGTTAAAATATTAATAATTTAAATTTTAAAGGTGTGTAACAATTAATAAGGTTAAAATATTAACAAATCAATAGTAATGAGCTTATTCTAGGTAAATGAGATCAAAAAATAATTGTGGAATCATTAACAAATTGAAGATACTTTATATTATTTGAACTATTTAGAAAATATTAAAAAAAACCTCTTGATACTCTCCAGTCTCCACATCATTTTAGTTTATTTGGATATAAATTAGAGAAGTTATGATAAAGACACACAAATTTATTTTATTTAGATATAAAAGTAAAAATAAGATTATAAGTGAGTTTGTTCAGATTACTGGGGCAAATAAATTGGTTAAAACAATTACTCAAAAAGAAGTGGTTAAATAATAATAAAAAAGACAATTGTAAGGATGGAGTTTTTGTAATTCGGACGATCGAAATAAAAAAAATATTTTTTTTGGGTGGAAAATCTATGTAGAAAAAATTGGAAATAAAAGTTATACAATCTTACTATTTGATTCTATTTATAATAAATTGTTAAGAATGGCTTGATTTATTCATTATATATGGAAAATGTTGTTTTGGAAATAAAAAAATTACACAATCAGATTTTTAAAAAGAATTATATATTAATTTTATAGTTAACTGTTTATGAAAATAAAAGACTATGTTTAACTTGTTGGCAAATGTTGTACATGGAACTAAAAAATTACATAATTAAAATAAAAAAAATACATAAATCGAATTTTTTAAATGTTTGTTAATGAAAATAGATTACATAAATCATTCATGTTAAATTATGGATTCTGAATTCTGATGAAAAGAATATTTTGACCTTTATTTTGATCATCCCTTGTATTCAAGTACATAACTATAATATTGATGATCTAATTTTCCACCATCTTCATCCTAAACATTGATCAAAGGCATCTATCATATCTTTTCTTGCTTTTACACAAACTTGTCTCTTCTTATTTTTCCTTTGACCATTAACTATGGACTGAAAAACCTCTACACACCTGTTCCTAGCCTGCTCAAATAATTATTAGTTAGGGTGTGTTTGTTAGGTACCAAAAACTAGTTGGAGTTTTCCAACTAGTTGCGAAAACTCGTATAAACTCTGTTTGTTTGACACAAAAAAACTAGCAACTAGTTGTAAAACTAGTTTTTTGAAGAAGCTAGTTTTTAAAGCTTTTGCACTAGTTTTTAGTAGTTTTTCGAATTAAAAAAAATAATTATTTCCTAAATAAGAATAACCCTATTATAAAATAGAATTTAAAATTATCAATTACTACAATAAACTAGTTGAACATTACCAAACAATGTTTATATATTTTTTTGAAAATTCAACTACTTTTACAGCTAGTTTTACAACTTCAACTAGTTTTGCAACTCCAACTAGTTTTTTCGGTGACTTAACAAACATAGCCTTAATCCAAATCAAATAAAATCGAAGCTCATTGAATCAAATTACACGAAAACTAACAAAAAATTAATTGAATTCTCACCCTGGGTGCTCTATGAAATGCAAACTCAGGTATGTTAATGAATATAGCCTTGACTTTGTAATTGAGATCAGTGTAAGATCTTTCAAGTGTCGTCCATCACGCTCTTGGTTTCAGAGCTTAAGAATATGTTTGTTATTTCATTTTAGATCGTGGCTACACAATTTCAATGAATGCTTCGTAATATTTTGGACCTAAAACTTCTTTAAATATTGGGGTGGTAATAGTTGTGATATCCAAATTTAAATTGAATTGAAAATATTTGATAGAAAGTAACAAATTTAAAATTTAAATACATCATATTTTATTAAAATATATGATTCATTAATTTGGGAAAACTTCTAAAAATGCAAGAATTTTGAATTCAAATTAATCAAATCTTTTCAAACATGAAAACGGTACAAAAAATGAATCCTAGAATCAAAATTTTCCAATTTTGATTTCCCAAATCTTCTTTTTAAAATAATATAAAAATCAAAATTGACAATACAACATCACGTTCATGAAAACAAATTAATATTTTTGTATAATAAAATTAAAAATGCTAAATACACATGCCTATAAAATTGAATTACTATGATTGCCCCGTGACATATTAGATGATTAAATTAATATAAAATTAAAAATAATTATTTAATGATCGATATTCTGTATCTTCAAATGTTAGATAGCATAAATCTTTTGTAAAATACTATAAATCTGGACATTTGACAATGGTTCTTAAAATGGCAGTTAGTCAAATCTTTTTGTAATCGAAACAATATTCAAAAATCAAATCTTCCTCGAGATATTAGAATTAAGTAAAATAAATTTTGCTCGAGATATTAGAAAGTAACACAAATTATTCGAAATGTAATTAATTATCTTATGCGATTATTATCATATTTGTATTTAAAAAGAAAAATATATGTTATACAAATCTATTAGAAAATCTGTTAATTTGTTTGAATAGGATTTTACAATTGTAAAGATATTTAAAAATATTTGATAAAATCATTTTTCATATTGTATTATTAACATAACTAATTTGAATTGTTTATAAAAATAATCGTGCTGACTACTTTCACTAATACGAAATACAAAATAATACAATATAAAAATATTTTATACGTTCTTATTTATTAATGTCGTAATATCATGTGTAAAGGATATTGTTATACATAATATATTTTATTTAAGTTGTTGACATAAGCAAAAATTAAAACAAACCAAATCATAGATTTATCTTGATTTAAGCGAGTATGTTAGGATTTTTGTATTTCATAGTTGATTAAAATTACGTTAATTGAGGATTTTAAAATTACGTTAGTTGATTAAAATATCTATTAACAAATTATCTATTCATAACAATTAAATAAAATATGTAAAATCAATTTATAAACCTTATCTATTGACAAATTATCTATTCATAAAAATTAAATAAAATCTATAAAATCAATTTATAAACCTTTAGAAATCTAGATAGGACTTCGATGCACATATTGAGGATGAAACTTTATCATTTTTGTATTTGTTATAAAAGTTAGATGGTTCGAAATTAATCTTTCAATTTTTAGTTTTCTGTAAGTTTGTCTTTGATATTGAAATCTTTGAAAATTTTATTAATATTGATGGTTGAATTTTCATAACTTTTAATGGATATTTTTGCTTTTGTTTATGGAAAATCTTAGATGCGAGGGATGAAAAAATGTGTAGCATTTGATCGATCTTGTTTGTGCATATCTTTTTTTATGGGGTTCATAAGAGTTGATCGGCGACAAATTATGTGGTGGAAAGATTTGAGAAACAATGATCATGGTGGTGGAAGAGGAGAAGGTGGAGGCGGTAGAGCAAGATGACCAGATTATGATTCTGTATAAACCCTAATGGAGGTGAATTAAAAGGAGGAAAGAATATTTGTAATTGATTTTTTTTGTTAAAGTATTTAAATTATGAATTTGATTTGCATATGACGTGGAAAAAGATTATATGACATGGCTTAAACGAAAAGGATTATTATATAACGTGATTTAAGGAAAAAGCGACATGTGTTAAAATCTTAGGTGGTGTAATATAAGATCGCCATGTGGCGTAATCTGATGTGGCACAATGTGGAGGCCTGAATCTTAGCGGTTTTAATTATATACTATATAGATTTCTTTTAATCCATTTTAATAGAGTTCACTTACACCACTTATTAGACCATCAGTAGCCATATATTTGCTGGGAGTCGGATTTTTTGTGAACATCTATTTTCCAAATTTCAGAATTCAGATGGCACCAATTCCGTGCTAATAAATTTGTATGGCACCAAATCCTCAACCATTCCTTGTGTTCCTTGTCTAGGGGGCTCCCAATGGCGGCCACCTCGTTTCCTCCTCCGCCGCCGCTGTCCCAATTTCTTAGCGACAATCACCCCCTCCCCGCCTTGTTAAGACCAATGAGAATTCAACAGGTGAGTGTACCACGGTGGCGCGTGTCCGCCGGCAAAAATCGGGCGCCGCCAGGGGTAGACACCAGGATTCACTGGGGCAACGAAGACGAAGGCTGGGTCGGCGGCGGCAACGCTTCGGATTCTTCGCGGTTCGACGCCGAGAAGCAGCAGGAGAGCCTCCTGGCGGAGAAATTCTCCGATTTACTCAACGACTCCTCCGGTTCCCATTACCAGTTGAGCTTAATCTCCTAATTCGCATTCTTTGCTAATTTCTTGGTTCCAATCAATGTCTCAATTTGAATTTGAATTTGGGATGCAGGTTCTTAGGAGTGGCGGCAGATGCAGACCTGGAAGAGATCAAATCAGCATACCGGCGACTCTCCAAGGAGTACCATCCCGACACCACCACTCTCCCCATCAAGACAGCGTCCGAAAAGTTCATGAAACTCAGAGAAATTTACGACGTGCTCAGCGATGAAGAGAGGCGGAGATTCTACGATTGGACCTTAGCTCAAGAGGTCGCTAGTCGCCAGGCCGACAAGCTCAGAATGAGGCTCCAAGATCCTTACATCCGAGATGTTGAGACGTACGAGCCTGTCCCTGACATGGTTGATCGTCTTGGGGGGAAGAACATGGAGCTAAGCGACCAGGCCATGTCCGCTCTTACCTTTGATCTTGTAGTCATCTTCTTCAGCATTTGCTGTATTGTTTATGCACTCTTCTTCAAGGAGTATTGATGAAAATGTTTTAGAGTTTGTATAGGTAAATACGACATGTTCCAATATGTAAGTACTAATACTTTACACGAGCTTGGGACAGAGAATTTGGTTCTTCGATTGCACAAATTGGCTATTGCTTTACAGGCGTATTTGCAAATTTGTAGCTGTATGGGGATAAGAAGGCGAAGTTCCGATCTCCAGCCACTTGATCAACTGACACAATGTTACAAATTTCTTCCAAATCCTCTCTGCTCAGCTTCACCTTTATACACATGACATTGTTTTCAAGGTTTCTGATTTTTGTTGTTCCTACACAAAACGAATGCAATGAAGTCACAACTCAGTCTTATAAGCAACTGAAAAATCGGTTCAGAAACGAGCTTGTCAAATTACACTATTGTGTGCCGAGGGACAATGCAAAAGAAAGATCTTGGACTCACAATTTAAATGGTTGTTTCAGTACTCTAACCAAAGAACAGATAAATCAGAAGAACAAAGCATAATGAAATACAACAGCTAGTGGTCAAAGTGTTGGTGTACCAGGTATAGGAACAATATCATCTCCTTGATGAAGAACCCAAGCCAAGGCCAGTTGTGGTGGTGTGCACCCATATTTTGTTGCTAGCGCAGAAAAGCGGTGATAGAGGGCTTTGTTTTTCTCCATATTCTCACCAACATGTCTAGGATGAAGATGCTACAGAAAAAAAACAAAACATCAACACATTCTTGCAGAGTTTAGATGAAGAAAAATGGCTCAACTAGGAGAAAGATAATATCTTGGCAGCCAACAGAATTAATTGGGTAAATTTCACCTTCAGTCTACCCAATTTTGAGCTATGCCCTAATATTTATTCTGTATGAATAATCACCGTTCCATCAAATTGGCCATTAACTCACCGTTAAGTCGATCTTATGGCATCTTGGTACAGATAACGGCTAGTTCATAGCTGATTTAATGGAAGGATGGCTTTTTGTACGTATACCTATAGTTAGGGACTTGAAACTTAGGTAGACTAAAGGTGAAATTTATAAGCGTATGTGATGACTTTATTAAGATTAAGCAGAAGTTGGGGACTTGAAAAGGACAGAATCTCAGATTAAGGCCAATCAATGGAATTTATATATAAATATATTGTACAAAGGAGTTGTGTACCAGGACACTCTCTGTAGGCAAGGTCTCAATGGTTGCCTTCCCGCCGAAGAAGCCACGGCCAAGAGGGCTATATGCCACAATCCCAATCCCCAGCTCTCTGCAAAAATTTGAAAGGCTTTCACTAATCATTACTTAGGAAATGAGCTTAGAATAAGATGAACCTTCTAAATTCAGTTCTACATTAAAATTGAAACAAAAGCACTTCCATATTAAAAATAACCTCAACAACAGGCATTAACCATTCTATATTCCACCACTAAAAAAAGAAGCGAGTATCACGAAAACAGCAAGTAACTTGCTCAGTCAGAACTCAGAAGAGAACCTGCATAAAGGAATTATGTCGTCCTCTATTTTACGAGTCCACAGCGAGTACTCCATTTGCAGAGCAGTGATTGGATGAACAGCATGAGCTCTCTTAATTGTGTCTATACTAGCTTCAGATAACCCAATGTACTTTATTTTTCCTTCCTCCACTAGCTTCTTCAGCTCACCCATCTAGTAACGAAGTTACGAAATTAGTAAACTAGAAAGTATTCGTCTATTTTAATTTCAAAACTCAATGAAAAATTTTGGTGCATACGGTATCCTCAATTGGCACTGAAGTGTCCACACGGTGCACATAGTAGAGGTCAATGTAGTCTATGCCAAGCCGCATAAGACTACCTTCACAGCATTTACGAACATAATCCGGATCTCCCTTTATTGTAAACTGACCGTCACTTTGTTTTAGACCAAATTTTGTTGCCAGCTGTACTTCTTCTCTAGGAAGTTGCTTCAAGGCCTAAAGAAATAACACTTTCAAGAAAAACAGGGAAGGAAGCAATTGTCCTATACTCCTATGCAAATTAATATTAAAATAGTATCAAATTTCAGCAAGTTTAGACCTATTGCTTCACCTAGTTGATCCACTAAGATTGGCTGACACATACAAACATGTTGAGGAACCAACTAGTAGCTAATCATCCAAGCTTATCAAACACATTAAATAAACTGAACATGCTAAGAAAGGGTCAGGAAAAATTGAAGACTACATAAAAAGTCTTATTCCAAAATCATAATTAATCATGGCAGTTTTATAATATCAGAGAAGAACAGATGACGAATATAAACTTCAAAAGGGATGATACACAACATTCCAATATTTGTATTTGAGCTCAAAGTGCTACCTTGCCAATCATGATCTCGTTGTCATGGTTGTCGCCATAAACATCAGAAGTATCCAATAGAGTGATACCCATACTGAAAGCTTGCTTGATAACCTCAATTCCTTCTTCATGAGGAAGAGGGGCATTATATATTCCAGAAAGTCCCCCACATCCGAAGCCCAACCTTGATACCTATATATATATATATATATATATATATATATATATATATATATATATATATATATTTATATATATATATATTTGCAGTTGAATTGTCATAAACAACGCATATTCAACTTCTTTGGGTAAAATCGTCGAACACCTAATATACTCAAATCAACGGTATAAAGAGCGCTTTTACCTCTAAGCCCTGAGAACCCAGCTTAATCCTGGGTACCTGAATCCGCTCCATCTTCTCAACACAGGTCAAGGCGAGCTCCTAATTTTTTTTTCTTCTCTGCAATTGGAACTCAATTTTGGGTAGGAAGAAGAACCCTCGACACTGTCGTTTGCCAATCAAAATCATCAGTTGTTGAGACACACGGACAAAGCATCTTTTTCCCGAGAAATACGCACAAAAATGAGTGCGCGCATTATCATTATAAAAACGCGTATAATACGTGGATCGACAGACCGGCGAGTTTTTGGTTAGACCGGGATGAACCGGTTTTTAGCTAATAATAACTTGATACGGTGATACCTCACTCTCTCTCAAGCTCTGCCCTCTCCTCTCTCACCTACGCGCGCCGCTCGTCTCATCTTTCTCCATCGCGCCGGCGCTGCTTTCTTACTCCCAGTGTCTACGTCGTCGGCCACCGGTGTCTCCGTCGCCGCAAAGGTAAGCGTCCTCCCTTAGTCCCCTCTCCTTCCTGTACTCTTCAAAAGTTGGGAAGCTGGAGTGTTGGTAAAATTGGTGTGCACATAGTTAGATATTTGTCATTCTACTAAAGCTTCATCCTTTAATTCTTGATTTCCTCGAGTCAATTTTACTGCTCCTTTACAGATTTCGTTTTTCCACCCGCAAGGAAGAAAAGATTGTTGACCTTGGTGTTTTTTAGGTCTAATTGTGCTGGTTATAGTCATTTCTATTTTCTTAAGGGATCCTTCGTTATTCTCTCATTGAGTTATCATCAGAGAGATCATCCCTTCTGTTTAATCTTTCCTAGCAAGTGTTTATGCCTTGGTTTGTACTTTTGAACAATCTCTTCTATCTCGCTGGCTGTTATTTGAGTTCAACATCCGCTTGAGCATTATGTTCGTGTTCACTTTCACCACCTCAAGTGATTTGTGGAATTTGAGTTTCCAAGAATATGTATTCATAATTGCTTCAATTTTTTATTTTGTAGTGAGTTTATGCAATTATTGATGTCTGTTTAGTTTGCTAAAAGTGGACTATTTAGTGATTGGGTATTAGTGATCTAGAAGTGATTGTTGAAATGGGGCTATGATTGCAGAAATGGAGCGAGAATTGGCAATTCTTCTGATTCTCTTGTTGGTTTGCTATGCTATCTTTTGATGGGGGAACTTATAGTTGTCTGGTCATAGAACTATACCTACTTGGACCTAAATCCTAATGGGGGGAAATGTTCTTAACTCAATAAAATCTAGTTATATATTGTTCATCAGTCAATCAGGTGACTAGTTGGATTCAGGTGAATCTGATAAACCGCCTAATCCACCACCCAACTCATAAATCATTCATTATTCATAAAAGAAAAAACCAATGTTTGTTCCCCCTCTCTCACAGACTCACACACCAGTTATCTACATCACTAGTCCCATTGCCAGGCCTTATGTCATTGGTAGACCATTTCCAAGCTCAGATCTGTCAGGAACTCAAAATACTTGCTCCATCATTTGTCTTTTCTTGTCCGAGGATCAAAGTTGTTCACAAGGCTAATAGCTCATGTGCACAGCTCTGTATTCTATTCTATTACTTTTCTAATTTAGGGTTTGAAGTGAGGAATTATCTCAAAACCCTGCCAAACAAGTGCTTATCACTTATCAGTAGTTCCTTGAGTTTTGAGATCAGAATCAACTTATTTCAGTTTAGAGTTTTGATAGTTTTTGCTTGTATTTCATTGTTTTCTGTTTTCTTTGTCTTGATTGTGTTAGATGTGTTTCTGATGTTGGCATAATTCCCATATTTTTTTATATGGTTGTGATATTGTAGTTAAACTTGATTCAAAAAAAAAAAAACTCTTTGGTTGGTGGGGAATTTTTGGAAAGTGCAACATCTTGCAGTTTACAAAGCTCCGTATTGTGTTCCAACTTCCAAGGGAAATCCCAAAGACTAAGATAGATGTTTTTAATTTTTTATAGCCAAAAAAAACTGAAGAAATGATTTGACATTTTTATTATAATTTCAATATTGTGAGTCCAAAGTCCCAAGGCTATTATAGTTGAAATACTTCTTATTTTTGGGTTTAGGATTTCAGTTCTAATGTTCTGTTAGATGTTAAATAATGTCATCATATGCAATTGCTCTTAAAAATTAATGCTTGATCATCCATGGGTGACGGGTGGATGAAATGCAAATAGAGCTTTTAGGGGGTGAGGAGTGGGTGAGTGGAATCATGGATTAGGTGGTGTTAATCCTCCATCTGTCCATCGCACCCATTGCCATTTTCCATTTCTAGTACTGTTCGGGCAAAAATTATAAGTACTTTGTGATATTTGTTGAAAATGTGCTCAAACTTACTAATAATAGCATGTATTGATGCAGCAGAATGTTTCTGTCCAGAGTTCTAAGGAGAACATTGTTGGCACCAGCTAGGTCGGAAGCTGCTGCTGCTGCATTCTCGACCAATGCGAGTTCAAACAATCCGCTTGAGCAGTTCTTTGAGCTTGACAGAAAACCAGATGATGAAAAACCTGTAGTCTATGGTACAAGCTTTTCTTTGATTTTTTTGTGGTCAGTATGCATGTAGAATAAAAATAATCAAATGAAGGAAGACAACAAGAAATACTTTTTTACATGTCTAAGAAAGTACAGAAGGTTTTCAATGTACATGGGTAAAGAAGTAATGAGATGTTTGGATGTCAATGTCAACATCTACCAGAAAATCTGCTAGAAAGGCTTCACCAGTTGTGCAGTTCTTTTTTCTTTGTTCCTTGTGTTTGGAGGTGGGTTCAGGAGGCACTTTAGACTAATTGAATTCTGATTACAGTTCACGAATGGAGTTTGCTTAAATCTTTCTTACACATTCGCTTAGTAATCACTTTTTGACTGTTTTTATTTGTCTTTCACAAAATCGTTGGACTTTCCCATTAATAGCTTTGATTCTCACTGAAAAGCTGTCTTTAATTTGATCAAGTTGTGATGCTTTTCATTCATAACCATTAACCAATAATAGATGATATCTGGGGTTAGATGCTTTTTAGCATGGAAGAATTGTTTTAAATTTTATTTCATTTACAAAAGAAGTCAAGATATGATTATGACACAAACATCTGACAGATATGTATCCATGTCGAAAATACAATATACATCATTAGGTTATTTGGAGAATATTTAATATTAATGAACTGGAGATGTGCTTTCTATATTGTAGATGTTGTCTCAGTATATTTCTCCCATTTCAGGCAGAGGTTGGAAGGCTTCTGAACTACGACTTAAGTCATGGGATGACCTTAACAAGCTTTGGTATGTTCTCATGAAGGAGAAAAATATGCTAATGACTCAAAAACAGATGCTTAATGCACAAAATCTACGGTTTCCTAATCCTGAGCGCATCTCTAAGGTGTGTCTTCTTCCTTGTAGCATGCTTGTCTTTTCGAATTGTAGCAGTTAGGCAAAGTCATGATATATGAGATATATCTCTCTAATTGTTGAATTAAGTTTGCATTAAGGAATCTCCAAAAATCAATCATAAAACCTTAGTTCGTGTTGAGCAGAAATTTCAAGTGCTTGTTTACGGGCTCATCATTATCCATTGTTTTCGCAACCTAAGGCATGAGCTCTTCCTATTAGACCCTCAACAAATAGTCTTTTATTCTTTATTTGCCAGTTTTTGATTCATAGATAAATTGATAACAAGCTGAAATTCATATGGTTTTAGTTCATGAGCATGTGTATCCTCCACAAGCATCTCTGTTGCTTATAGGTAGCTCGAATTTAGGCAAGGTAGGTTTAGGTTAGATAGATGACAGTTTCATTTGAATTTCAGTGCGGAGATGTTTTAGTTCAGGTAGACTTTGGTCTCGGATCAACTTGGCTTATGCGGTTAATTGGATACTAAACAAGATTGGTATGGTTTAATTTCAGTTGATATATTCTAATAAAGTTTCATAATTTGGGTTGTGGGCAATTCGGGTCAGTTTTGTTGGATCACATTTTGACAGTTTTAAAATTGATCTCATTTGCTTTGTTGTTAGTAAACTCAAGCCCTGATCATGCTTGTAATTGTGTTGTTGTAATTGTGTTGTGTATATTTTGATCATGCTTGTAATTGTGCTGTTGTAATTGTGTTGTGTATATTTTGATCATGCTTGTAATTGTGTTGTGTATATGCATACAGGTAAAGAAATCAATGTGCCGAATCAAGCATGTATTGACCGAGAGGGCGATTGAAGAGGCTGATCCTCGGAGGACTGCAGAGATGAAGAGGATGATAAATTCTCTGTGATGACCAGATTCTTAGACGCATGATCTCAACTGGTTTTGTTATAAAACTTGAACTTCAGTTTTGGCAAGTATTTATATGCTAGAACATGGTAGCTAGTACCTAAATTCTTCTGTCCGGATGTCTTTTAAACACTTTTGATATAATAAGTCTTTTGAGATTTTAATTTTATGAGTTTGTGCAGATTATTTTGCACATTTTTCTACATGTTTCTTATGTTATTGTACCACCTAGGGTAGGACATATAGTTGTAGCAAAGATGAGTTGGTGTCTGACAATTGAACATGTATGACTGCACTGTATGACTGCTTTCTTTATCAGATTTCTCCAAAGAAGCTCCTCTAGATGAGAAAGAAGCTCTTCTAGGTGAGAATTGAACACTTTCTGAACAAAGAGTGCTAACCTACAAAGACTAGATATTTAAAAAAAAAACATAATCTGCAAAACTACGGAAACTTGAATTAATGATAATTACAAACTTAGTGGGAGAAATCTGCACAAGCATAAAAATGAATGAATTTAATCTTGACTGTGTTAATTGCACGAGTATAAAAATCGGCTGTTTCATGTTGCTAGCGTCCTGTAATACTTGAGGTGTATTGGCCTTGTTAGCTAGAGAAATGATGCCATTGAAGAGTGGAAAAAAGCTAGAGAAATGATGCCATTGAAGAGTGGACAAAAGAGTTGAAAGAAGCCTACTGAGGTGTATTGGGCTTGTTAGCTAGAGAAATGATGTCATTGAAGAGTGGAAAAAAGAGTTAAAAGAAGCCTATTGTTGCTACTTTGATCATGAAGGGGACTACATTTTTGGGTTTGAGAACCACAAGTATTTAAAATGAGTTGAACCACAAGTATTTGAAATGAGGAGTTGTATGTTGTTGTACCATGAGCTCTAATACGGGGTTCCATCCTAAAACAATTGATAATATGAATAACCCAAAACAATTGACAATAGGAATAACCCAATGGTATATATGGTATATATATTGTGTTGGATCTCTTTAGATTTTAGATGTGTGATAGATTAATATTCACAACAATAATCAAAACGGGGATTAACATGGACACCAAAGGAGCCAGTGGCGAACGCACAGAAAATGCGAAATGAGGATCATATACGGGCGACAGCAACAGCAGCCAGCAATCAACACCGTTCATTGCCTCGTTCAAGTTGGGAGATGGAAATTTGGAATGAAAGTCGACCGTGTGAATATGCAGAGAACCAACAGACAATTTCCATTTCTTTTGTTTATACATTCGTAATTTCTTTCATTGGGTATCAATTGGTTTGTTCATTAATATTCTTTACCTCTCGTTGCTTTTTGAGCTACCGAATTGATATCAGGTATTGTACATCCCCCTTCCATTTATTTTACGTGGCACTTGCCATTCAAGTGAAAGTAAAGCAAATGTGCAAGTCATCTACTGAACTGAATTGATTTTAAAGAAATCTTCTTTGGTCATTGTAAATTTGTTTTCCTACGCCGTCAGTTTTTCAATCACTCGCTCATACCATATTCAAAATAACCTTTGATTGAGAAGTACTCCATTAAAAAAAACACTAGAACAAGGTAATGTAAAATATAACCAAAGAAAACCAATTGTCAAAGACTCTCTTCATCAAGTCCAACAGAACAAAACTCATATTCATGCAACAAAATAGCTGTCATATGGCAAACAGTATAACAAAATTCAATCTAAACTGAAAGTCTTCCTTGAAGATGAAGATACCCGAGAATCTAACTTCCAAAAACCCATCTCACTTGAGAGGAATGAATCTAGATGAGTGGGTAGCACCAATACCTGGTCTACCGTGCTTCACTGGCTTGTATGAGATTGAAAACTCTGCAAGATAGTGTCCAATCATTTCAGGCTTGATTTCAACCTGGTTGAAGGTCTTACCGTTGTACACACCAATGATGCTACCGATCATCTCAGGAACGATAACCATGTTCCTCAGGTGGGTCCTCACTGGCTCCGGCTTCTCACCAGCTGGAGCGTCAAGTTTCTGAATTTTGTTTTAAAATATAAAATGTATTAGCACTTGACATTGAATATAGGTGCAAAATTGAAATCAGAAATGGAAATTAGATAGCCTAGCAGAAATATGAAACCAATCCTGATATCAAATATACAAATTTAGCATGAGATAATCTATAACATGTCAATCCAGTAACTCAAATTGTACAAGTATATCAATCATAGAGGGAAATCCTTTGGCAGAACATGAAATTCCATTTCATCAAAGTACAAATCAGAATAACCAATTCCCATTTTAATTAGATAAAGCTAGAACTGTAAATCCAAAAGAAGCATTGCAATGCAATATTCAATCTACAGAGGGCAAAACTACTTAACAGAACACTATGAAAAATCAAGAGTCAATAACACCAATCAAATTTCAGCACAGAAAACATTGGCAGTACTTCGAAATAAACAATCTGATAAATGTACATAAATGTACTATCAAAATACTGAAGAGTTCATCTCTGAAATTAAGTATATCCATTAAACGGGAGAAAATCAATAGTAACAAAACACATTTCAAATCAGATACGACCGTAAAATAAACAAATTAAGATCCAAACCATGTCCACATACAAAAGACAACAAATTTCAGCGCGAGTAGAGGAAGAAAACATACCGCCTTACGCAGCTTCTTAATCAAGGCCATGGGCTTGCGCTTCAAACCCCTCGAAAACCTACAAAACAATTCATTTTAAAAACTCGCTCATTGTGCAATCTAGGTTAAACAACAAAAGAGCGATTGGCAAAGAAGAAAAAAAAAACCTTCTGCGAATTCTAGCCCTGAAGAGCTTAACAAGGTCATCAGTGGACATGTCAAGGAGAGAATCCAAATCGACGCCGCGGTAGCTGAACTTCTTGAACGTTCTCTTCTTCGGCTGTCCAGCAATCGCAACATCGGCCTCGACTTCCGCCTGTAGAAGGCATAAAGACACAGAATTTGTTAGTCACTGAAGCCATTAGAGATACCAAAAAGATGAGCTTGTAAAATGGAAAGGATATGAAACAAAGGAGACTACCATGGTTGAAGCTACGGTTGCTCTAAGAGTTAGCCGCGGAGTGCGAAAATGGAGGATGTGTGTGAGCTCTAGGGTTTACGAAGAAACAAGTTCCCAAATATCGTCTGTTATTTATATGCCGATTCAGACTGGGCTTCTCTTTTTACAGGCCCAATTGACAGGTCCTGAATTGGGCCCAATTGACATACAACACCATACTCGCAGACCAACTACTACATTTCGATGCCATTGCTCATCAATTCCCAATCCAATGCTTTAAGATGTTTCTTTTATCCTACACCCTTGCACGGAGTCTTTGCTTGGTGAGTTCATGTCCTGAAATTTCTCTTCTTTTTCTCCTTCTGTGTTACAAAGGCGATCAAAAAATCTTCACTTGGTAATGAATAATAATCGTATATTCGTATTTCGTGATATTATAGTTTTGAGCTTGGAGAAATTTCTCACCCACCAATAGATAAACTATTCCCAATGAATTAGTTATCCATTTTAAAATGTATTTTTGATATAACATTGCAACATCAATTAAAATATTTTTCAGACCTATATGAATTGTGTATCCTAATATGATTCAAACCCAAATGATATGAAATCACAAGGACAAAACTTGTCTTTGTCCCCTCTATAACATAGATTCAAATTAGTAAAAAGAGTCAAGAATTGTGTAACCTAATATGCTTGTAAATGAACCAATTTTGCAAGATAAGGGAAATTAGAACCCTTATTTTTATTTATTTTTTTGGCTCTTTTCAACCCATAGAGCATAAAAGTTCTGGATTGAAAGTAATCTATACAAATGTTTTACTGTGCTGTGATTACTTCTACTTTCTGAATGGCAGCCTTCAGCAGGCGCTGAACTTGGGGTCTTGAAGGCAACAAGACAACGTCCTTCCAAGCGGAGCCCGGCTTGTCAAAGGGGCTCGAGCTCGGCCTGGATTCTTCATCGTGAAGCTCATATATTGAATCGGCGTCTTCGTTGACACTACGAAGCACCTCCAGGCAGTTGATCTCGTCGGGATCAACTAGCAGTTTATTATTGGTTCCGTCCTTCCACCCTATCAACTGCTCATTTTGATTTTGACAACACAAAATTGGCAATTAGAGAAAGTTAAATACCTAGATCCTCAAACATAATTGGGCTTAATTGATAATATACCCTAAAAGGCTAAAACGGTTAACTTTCCAAATTATTTATATCCCAAACCCTAGTCCTTTACATTATGAGATAAATGTACGTTATGTCGTTATAAAATAAGTTCGAGTACTTTTGGTTATATGACACTAAAAAGACCTAAACCCTAAGATATTTGTAGACAAGGATTTGAGACAGAATTTGGACTAGCAAATTTAATAAAAATCTTGACCCTTAAATTTGTATCAATGGTTAAGATTATCTACTTCCCTCTCCATGTTAATATATAACATTTTTATTTTGATAAAGTTTACTTTTTTTATTATAAAGTTTTAATAATCTATTGAATAAACAAAAATATATGCAAATTGAAAAGACTTACTCTAGGAGGACCACAAGTGGCGTTAGTGCAATAGAGCCTAGCACCATCAACAAGGTCACAATAGCCCGGGAAAGCACTTGCAAACCTTTTGTGGGACTTCAATTGTGACCTCACCCTCACTGCCCTCCCCGCCACTATGGCTCTCCTTATGCCTCTCACCACCGCCAAGTAGGCGTCACAAACCACCCCGACAAGCTCGATCCTATAGGGTTTCCTTCCCTCGGCTTGCTTGGCCTCCTTCGCGTTGTCCACCTCATCCCAGTACTTTTCGATGATTGAGCCATCTTCGGTCTCCTTGTAACCCACCCCCATCCGGTACCTGTGCTTGTGGACGTTGCGGGCCATAGCTATGGTCTGCTCAACGAACGGGGCCCACGCCAAGGTCCCGTCCATTATCACATCTCGACCTTCGTTTAGGGCTGTTACTAGGAGAGAGGACGCCGCGTCTGTGGATGATTGGTGCACCTACATATATAAGATCTTATAAGTTAATTGATAATGTAGTTGCTAAGTTAATTAATAACATGTTAGCATGCCCTACTTTTTCATGTGTACGTAACAATATGCCAATGCAAATTTCATTACAACACATATATGCTGGAAGAGATTAGCTTGACCTTTATGGTTTATAGTTATAGAAGGTTCTTTAGAAATTGAAATTATAGCTAGCATATATAGACTGAAATTTCAATGAAGAATCATCTTATGATTATTAGCAAAATCAACTAAAGTTGGTGATGATTAATACACATACCAATTCGGCGGTTTGGAGCATGTCTCCATGGTGACCATTGGAGCTAAGCGCCCTATAAATGACATCGGTCTCCTTAAATGCGTCCGCCTCCACCACCACCACATTCGCCTCTGCTTCTGCTTCCGACCAAAAGGACCTATCCAATGAAATACATACATTGTTAGATCACAGTTACATCATTCTTAGTTTAAGTTGATCCAACAAATTAGGGTTTGATCAAGATTAATGTGCTATGAAATTGAAGAATGTATATGGATGTATTAGTAGCACAAACTCTTTGAGGATGTCTTTAAGGACGGTGCTCTTGCCAGCTCCCATGCCGCCGCCCATGAGGAGAAGCACGGGGCTGCGCTTGCTGTGGGCCACCGGAACCATCACCTCCGTACACTTGGACTCACCCATGGCCTGGCCGTTGGATGAGGGTGTTGGCTTCCCGCCGATCACCTTCATCTCCTCCACCAGAGTTGAGAATACTCTCGTCACCTTCAGGTTCCTCATTGTCCTCTCAAATCTCTGCTGCCTGTCCACATTTCACCCTTAATTTCTTTATACAAAACCTTAACATGTATATACGTGGTGATTTCACTGATTTGATACTAATAAATTTAAGTAAAATATTAGCACAATTAAAGGAACTATATTATATTTTCAAGTTGCATCTTATAGCTTGACGGCCATCACTATGCTAATTTTATAAAGTTGTTGATCAGCACGTTCCCTTACTTGTAAGGGTTAACTTCTTAAGGTCTCATTTTTGTATAATAAAGAATAATGTGATGTACTATTATAATATTGTAATCCTTTAATTTGTACGTTACTGATACTTAATTAGTGCTCATCTAATCATACCGATTTTAAATTAATAATGATAATAATTTGTAAATTCCATATCCAAGAAGAAATCGATCAGTATAATGCTACCAATTAATCAATTAATTAGTTGTATGTATAACTAATTACATACCTTGTAGCAGCGAGGACAATGTTCTTGAGCTTTGTCTTCTTGTGAGAGTCTTCACCACCCAACACCTGGGTGACCAAGTCTTCTGAATAGGACCAGTGAAAGGCAAAGTAAGCCAGAATGCACCTCTCCAACTCCTCTATCAACTTCACATACAAGCTCTCTGCGTCGGGATGGCTCGCCAGATACTCGAATATGACCGACTCGCACCCTTCCTTCTTCCTCAGGTACTCGCTCGCCAGCTTGCACAGCATCGGGCACTCGTTCGGATCCCCAAACCCGATTTGCCGAGCTACACCAATCCAATTAATCAAAACCGGGTAACCATATGGGCATAATATATACACGTACACAAAATAATACAGCAATTAAGTAATGTTAAGGATCATATTAATTGATGATAATTAAATTTGATGCATAAATTAAGGAAATTGCAGGGCCGTGATTTTAGCTACATGCCTAGTTAGTGCCTACATTGACTTTGTGAGGAGGATGACTACTTACCGACATAGTAAGAGAATCGTTCGAGTTGACCCACCCATCCAGACTCAGTATAGTCCAAGATTGGGATGATGAGTTTAAGATGATCAGCATCTGGTGGAGTAGAATTCTTCTGCTTCTGTTGCTCGGACGAAAGGGCGGTGGCACCAGCCATCATCAAACCAACGGCCGGCCGGAAAAGACCACGGTTAATTGGTTAGGTATCAAAGACAACGGTTTAGGCCCGTGGTGTATGAGCTCCAATACCTCTAATTTTGCAGTCTCAGAAAGAAGATGTGGAAGAGCTTGACACTTTCATAACTACCCAATCTGAATCTGAGCTGAACTTTGTAACGGAAATTTCTTAGAAGCTTAAGGCTTGAAAATCTATCTAATAAATTTATATGCGTAGAGAGAGTCGGAGAGAGATGAATGGGGAGTTAGTGACGTTATTCGTTATGCAAGGCACACCATATATATTTCATTTATTATATCATTTTTTTTTTGTATGAATGTCCTTTTTATCGCAAGTCTTAAAACTAGCTAAAATAGTAGATTTCATTTTAAACCAAAAGTCTACAGTGTATTTGTGGTAGGTATATATATCAGTGGATGATAATGATTTTGCAAGCAAAACTTATAAGGTCAATGGCTCGTCTAGTCTTACTCCAATTATTTTTTTTTGGTAAGCGTCTTACTCCAATTATTATACACTTGCTTTGTAGCTTAAGAAAATAAGAAAATTGCAATGGTGGACTTCCACTAATTCCCATTATTTCTGCATTTACCTCAATTCGTGCATCATGAAGCAATATCAACATCATAAGATCCATATCTATTGTCTAGAACTTTGATATATATGGAAAAAATATATATAGTTGCAATTTAATTTTATGGATAGAGTTGGTGAAATTTATATCATTAAAATATAAATTAATGAATAAATTTTAATTTTAATTTCTAATATTTATTTATTTATTTAGAATTTATTAATTTCTATTACAATGATAATAACTCAATCGGATTCGTGTCAAGAGTATTCTTTTTGAAATGCTCAAGTACACGAGTTCAGCCCTAGTTAAATTATGGAGTATTAACTTTTTAACGTTGGATCCTTACTTGATCGTGTATGTGTTTTGTTTTGTTTTTTCTTTTGTTGAAAGTGAAAGTATACGTTCATTGTACATGTAATCGAGTGTTTTTTTCTTGGTCAAGAATGTAATCGAGCGTTTTGAAAAGAGCAAATTTGCTACTTAGGCTCCGTTCGGCAACGATGTACTTATATGAGTTGATGCTGATGTAGTTGATGTTGATGTAGTTGATGCTGAAATTATGTGCTGAAATTAGTAGTTGAAATGAGTTGTTTATATTTTATATAACCTATATAGTGTTTGGGAAAGTAGTAGTTTATGAGAGTTAAAAAAGATAGTAAAAAGGTTAAATTAAATTTCAACTACTTTAAATAAACGCATTTCAACTCCATAAGGTCCTACCACCCACCTTATTTTTTTTGCGGAATTTCAACTAGTGTCAACTAGTATAAACGCATTTCAACTACCACACCCGAACACCCATGTAGTTGAATTTTCTTTCATTTCAACTACATAAACTCATTTCAACTCCCATTTCAACTCTAACGAACAGAGCCTTAATGTTATGGCCGTTGTCATGAATTTGGTTAAGTTGATAGATTGAATTTATAATCATACGTATTCGGCGTATAGTCAAGCGGGTACGATTTTAGAGAAGTAGTATCAGATTTCCGTTTTAATTTTTACAGGTAGTGTCAACCTTGATAAAAAAAAATTATATATAATCATTGTTGAGAATCTTCTTCTTACATCGGAAGTTGAAAGTTAAATTAGACCACTACTAGTATGTATTCCCGTACCTTGTACGGGTTTTTCTTAAATAAAATATTAATAATAAAATATTTTAAAATATATTTATTATTCTAGAAAAGTAATCATGTAAACGCTTAAATATAAATTTTTGTTATGATCTGATAAAAAGATAAGACAATTGTCATATAATCAATATCTTTTCATATGTGGTAACAAATGATTGGATTATAATAATAATCAAATTGACAAAGAGATTGTTAGTAATATACGATTATAAAGATAATATTCAATTAAGATATCTTAGTTAAAAAACGATTATATCTAAAAATAAAATAAATATTCCTAAATTTGTATGATAGCATAAAAAAATATCCTAATGATCTTCCTATCTATCATATCCAAAAATAAAAAATTGTTTAATAATGAGATTTTCTATCATATATTCTAAAAACACGGATAAGAATTTATCATATCCAAAAATAAAAGATTATTTTTTAAAAAAAAGGGTGGTGTGGTCCAATCTAAAAGTGGCATGTGTCGTTTAATAATTTTTTTAACCTCCTCTTTAGGTTATAGTTATGATATAAGTTTTTGGTTACTTCTCCTATTGCCAATTAGTTTTAGGATGAACCTCATTGGAGTTGTATATTGGGCTTACGTATGCACGATCAGGGGCGTAACCAGGAACTTGATCCAGAGGGAGCTAAATTTCTATGGGCCAAATTCTTGGCTACATCAACAAAATTGAAAAACACACAATTTTTTTGTATTTTTCTGTAATTTTTTTTACACATATAGTGTTATAAAAAACACTAAGAGGTCCCTAGACGGAGATGGACCGCCTAAACGGACGCCTTGACGGACTAGGTGGTCTTCTAAACGGATTGGAAAACTAGGCAGGCGGGATAGGACCTTTCAGCGCGTAGGCATGACCTTTCAGCGCCTACGCCGCTCTCCTCTCCACGTAGTCCTAGAGGTCTAGAGTGAACGAAGATCAAGATCTCACCGGCTATTCAGAAGCCCTCATTTTGGTTTCGCAACAATGTTGTGAGGTGTGTGAAGCCAAATCAGCTTGGCTTCTTTTCTTGACGAATCTTAGGGTGTTGAAGCTAGTGCGAGACTAGGAAGGTTGAATCTGCTCAGTTCGGACAAGTATTTGTTGGGTCGAGTGCCAAAATCGATTGAATATGGGAAGATCTAGTCAAAAGAAGAACAAAGGGGAGAGCTTGAGCCAAAAGAACAAGCCAATACTCGCCTCGAAAGGTTTTTGCTTGCGCAAGCCTAAGATTAATGAAAGCAACGTAGTTAGCTCATATGAGGAAAAGCTAGAGTGCTTTGGGCTTATCCCGAATTTGATCCTTCATAACCCTGCAGCAGAAGAGACCATGAGACTTTCGAATTTTGGGAAGGGTTGCTACACAAGGTGAAGGTTTCGTGAAACGTTTTCTGGAGCTTGAGCCGAGTACAAGGGAGGAGATTCTAGAGAGGGACATCTTCATAGCTAAGATTGAACTACTAGAGGAATTGGACAAAGAGGATATGAAACTCTTGTCTTCACCATCAAATTGGGTGTCGGCTGTGGGGTGTCGAGACATAGCTAATGCAAAAGTGCTACAACCTCCAACTATTGCCACCAAGAATATGAAGTTGTTGTCTTTACATTGTCGTTGATGTTGAACTTAAATGCTAAAACAAGGACTCCGCGTCTAAGACATGGAATAACCTAAAAAATAATCGATTTTTCAATTTTTTTGTTTCGGTTTTTTATGAACACTTCTACTAACTGGACGTTCTAGGACGGTCCACAGCCCACAATCATATCCCTGCTAGTGTGGGTCGGTCCCGCTAATTTCTTTTCTTATTAAAAAAAAATCTAAAATCTTAAACCCTCCCGAGTCCCGAGAGAAACTTTCCGAACACGCCCCAATTCACAATTGCACTCGAATCCTGAGCGGTAGCCGGTAATGGAATTCTTTAAAACCTCTCTTTCCGTCTAGCTGAATCCCGGACAGAGAGCCCCTTCATTTCAACTTTCAAGTCGCCTTCATCTTCTAAAAAACCCAACAAAAAAAATAACAATTCAAGTCGCCACGACGAGAATGAGCTCTCCATCGCCGCCGGCGAGACACACCTGTCTCAAATTGGAAGTTGCCGGCGCCTCCGATTCACACCAGTCGGAATCCTTCTTCGTCAAAGGCGTATGGTTCGACTCCCACTTCTCCCTCTCCATCACGGACGGCCGAGACGCCTGGCTCTGCCACGGTAAATAATAGCCTCAATGTGCTTCATTGGACATGTCTCCAATGTCGTCGTTTTTATCTGAATTGGATTATATTTTGTTCAGGTTCGGAGGAAGACGTGCGAGAGAGGGCGAGCCAATGGGACCAGCCGGTGTCCGAGTACGTCGAATTCGCCGAGAGGTACTTAGGGTTTCAACAGCCTGGTTCCGTTTACAGCTTCTCCGATGCTGGCAATGGCTTTAGAAGAGTAAGTCCTCTCTCTTACACTTCATGTGTTCTGATTTCAAAATTTTTATTTCTTTGATCATTTTCGTTAGTAAGTTGAAAAATCGAAATCATTCAGAGAAGTAGGAGTTAGATGGCTGGGCGGAGTTCCTCTATACTTCTCTCTGTAGTTTCCACTTAGATAATTGTATGGGTGTGTTAAAGCATTCAGGAGACTTTTGTTCATGACATTTGAAGAAATGTATGGATACGAATGGAGTTTTCAAGATTTGTGCTGCTACTGTTGAAGTTGTAGATTGAATTAGTATAATGATTGCAGTCCTAACTCTTCCATATGGGTGCTAATGTTTTGTCAAGTGAGGCTGGAATGAACTTACTATGACTTGATTTAGTTGTTTATGTTTAGGTGAAATGATCACTGATGCTGAATATCTAATGTTTTAGAAAATGTTGTGTTTTTGTGGCAGTTATCATGGACATTTGAGAAGGAAGGCACAAAGCTAGAATGGCGGTGGAGGTGTAAGCCATCTCCTGATAGCAAAAAGACCACAAACGAGGTCTTGGACTTTCTCATGGATGCAAATATTCGATTAAGTGTAAGTTTGCTAACTTGTGAATCATTTTTAAACATGTTTCCCTTTGTACATCTTTTTCTTCAAATTCTATAAGATATCGAAGATGGAGGGAGGAGATCATACTTGAGGTTTAGTTGCAATCAGACTACTGTTTTGTGGAGGATCATAGCTCAATATTAGGGGCAAAGTGGCTTTATCCAGTGGTGAGACAAGCTCGGATATAGTTAGACCTTCAGGGTTCAATTGAATCAGTTCTTATGATGCAACCACATTTATCCCCAATCCGGAGGATGAAATTTATAGCTGGATAAAGGACGTGATTGAAATCACCAATCCAAGTCCCAAGGCTTGTGATTTTATTTGTTACATGGTGCCACTTTAGGGTTTATGGTATATCTTGGTTTTGTGTTACCAGATATCTTTGATAATTGTCAATAAGGCTCTACTTGGTGGATTTCTCTTGCTCATTTTATAATATGTCATAATGTACTGTGTAGTAGTTACTAACAGAAGACACAATTGAAACTTCTTACTTAAAATTAGTATGGTAGTTTTAACATCCGAGGAGGCAATATGCATAGGTTCTTTTAGATTTAGTATTTCCTGAGAAGTGTGATTCCTTTATTCAAGTACTAGTGTCAATTCAGTCGGACAAGAACAGTTTCATTTAGGGCTTCAACACTTTGCTGACTCCATTCAATATCAACAGGAAGAAGTGGTCAGAAAGACTACAGCCTTTGATAAGCTGAAAGTTGAAGCTGAGAAATGCGTGGAACAGAGTGAAAGATTAAGCAGGGAGAAAGAAGAGTTTGAGATTGCAGTCTATTCAAAGGTATGAACAAATTCTTGGCTTTTTTCACTTTGTAATTATATCAACTGACGATTCTGATTGCATTCTTAACACCCTTGTCAAGGTCATATACTAGATGCTGTTCTAGGCGCTGAGACTAAGGATTATTTATATATACTGAATTTGTGATTTGTCACATTAGTAGCCTGATTTTATTCTGATGTATGCATGAAAAATGATTATTGTAAGATGTAGTCATACTAATGCTGATCTTCATCTATAATATTTCTAAACTAGAAATCCGTGATCACATTCGGATGTTCTGCAGAACATCTCTAATTTTCAGGCTTGATAAATTGCATTGTATTAGAATTTGGATAATACAAATAGGTGAGGAAGCACAGTAGGTCAGTACTCAGTAGATCTTAGGCAAACCGAAATGGACATTCAAACACTTACCAAACAGGTACTGCATTTTTATGCACAAATAGTGGTTTCCCATGATGCAATGCAATTGACTTGTGACTGGATAATGTCTGTTTAGGCTTCCTTTGTTCTTTGTAAAGCTGGAGAAAGGATTTTTTTTTTTTTTTGTCATCCTTAGCACTATGATAATCTCTGAGACCCAAGTTTCTACTGGGTATCTCTTCATTTGGTTTATCACTTTCTCCAATGTAGCCAGTAGTTTTCTGTTGAAGTTAGCAGACTTATATATTCTTCATTCTTCTGATTAATATGTATGATCTGCTGTTTCTAGTTTGTGAGCGTGTTGAATTCAAAGAAAGCGAAGCTCAGGGAGTTTCGCGATCAGCTAGCCAAACAAGAATCAAAAGGTAAGCTGCAAAAGGAGGAAGAGTCCACAGACAAAACCGAGGCTTATGACACGTCCGAAAGTGAAAATGGGAGTGACAAAGATGTTGGGACTTCCAAGGTTGCTCCACAAAGTAAGGGTCGAGGTAGAAAGAGGACACTTAGGTAAACAGATGTTTTCGCTTTGCTTGTAGCTTCTTCATGTCTTGGCATTAGATACTCAATGGCTTGTGATGAACATTGATGCTTTTGCGCTCCGTTCTTTTGTTTTGATTCCTTGCATCCATGTTTCTGTAATGTTAGTTGAAAGGGAAGATTGTTTTGATCCAAGCTGACAAGGCAATCTCAATCCTCTTCGGACCGCTACACACCTAACCAACGAGTCATGACACAGAAAGTTTTTGAGATCCAAATTCCAAATTGCGCCGAAACAAGAAAAGCTTAGAATATCCTGCTAATTTAAATTACACGATTGGAATTAAAGTTAGCTAGTCTTATCCTAAAGCGCATAGTTAGGAAGGCAGCAAGATTCTTTAATTCGTGGGTATTTTATTGTGAAATTAAGAAAAACAAAAAAATCTTACTCATCCTATTTAAAAATAGAGCCTAAAAATCTAGCTTAAGTGAAAACCTTGGTTATCAAACAAAAGTGCAAAACCCTACGTACTCAAAACCAATACGACCCACTAGATTAAGAGGGATTTAGGTGAAAATGCCGGTTTTGGTGATTTAATGTACTCCCTATCTATAAAAAAATAAAAAATACATCGCACATCGACATCATTTATATGAACTAAAAATAGAGCCGGTTTTGGTGATCCCATCTTCACATCGACATATCATTTATATGAAATTTGGCAAAATTGATTCAAATTTCTTGCAAGGAAACATAATCCCCCCCCGTTAATCGATACATCACACTTTAACATATCTGAATTTACTAGCTAGCTAGTTTTAGAATTTATGCGTACTGCTGCATGATAGTAACATTTTGAATTCCATGATTTTTTTAGGTTGACCAGCAATTAAACGCGTTAAAGTGCGTCAGAGCTATATAATACTGTATAACATAGTAATATGAACTAACTAATTAATCCACTTTCTCTACCAAAAACCATTCGGCTTCATTTTATGGATGGATGTTTAACTTTCATCCATAAAATTCTCTCTACAAGACTAGAATTCTTGTATGAAAGGAGAAATTTCCAGGGCAATTCAATTCAAAATTGAATGTAGACCGGCCGATTCAACTTGGCTAGAACTGTATAATTTGATGAACTAGCTAGCTAGCTTACTTCAATTTAGTTTTGAAGTGTGACTTCCTTGAGTAGAATTAAGTTAGGTAAGTATGATCGATGGCCGATTATCGATCAACAGAATACATGCATTTCGTGCATGTAAACCGGTTGGAGTCAAATTTCATCTCCGAAGTTACAAATGAGATTACATAATTCATCGATAAATTAACACGGGCCAGTTCCGGTCCCAACCGTTTTTGACATAAAAAACATAAGATGTTTACATCTGTTAATAAATATGGCAAAGCCCACTTTACTCATTTTATAACATTTTAACTTTCATACTAAGAGCTTCTTCTTTTTTTTTGGTTGAAAAGAGAGCTTCTTCTTTACTCATCATGTACACGGGACACGAGTACATAGTAAATCAAAACATTCAAAATGCATAAACATCATATTTTCCGACCAAATATAACTTAAAAATAACAGCAAACAAGATAATTAACAAATCTAACTTCAACTTGCATGAAGGCGTGTCAAATGATCAATTCCAATCCTATAGTCAAAACATAGAAACTGTACGTGACCCGTTTACAAGCCAATTTGACCCATAAAACCTTTGAATTGAACAAATCCTTCAAACTCATCTCGAATTTGTTACATTACTATGTCTATTATAAATAGGATCCACCAAAATCCTCATCATATGCATCAACATTAATAATTCCCATCGATCCAACAAGTATCATACACGTATTCCATCAAAAACCTAGCCACAACATACAAACCCAAACCAACGTTACACAACATTTAACAATTGGCTTCGATCATGACCACTAACAAAGTTGTTCTTGCTTTGATCCTTCTCGCCGTTTGCATTCTGTGTGTCTCACAGGTCGGATTAGCGGCTAGGCCACTGGCTGGAGAAACCGAACAACTTGGAACGCTTCTCGAGATGCTCCCGAGGGGATCACCACCTCCGCCCTGCCCACCCTCCTACATCCCGGGAACTTGCACGCCACCACACTCTTAGGCAACAAGATATATAAATATATATATAAGACAACGTTATATATATGTTATATATGCTATAATATTGGTCTCCTTAATTATGTTAAATACTTGTCGATCTCACCTCAGACACTCATAAGAGATGCATGTAGACATGTGTTGATTTGATTCTAGCTATTTTTCATTCCTTCGGTTCCTGCGCCTAGCTATCATTGTATTTTGGTAATTGTTGATATGCATTGTTGTTGTTGATTTATATATATATATGTAATCAAGTCAGATTTATAAATACAGAATGATAATAAAAATGTTATATTTTAGTTAATTATAATGTGTGAGGAAGTTTTAATTTAATTTCTTATGCCTGTGAGAAACATAAATACTTTATAGAAACTTTCGGCATCCCAGGACATATATAAAGTTGATGTATTTAACTATTTAAGTAGCACATGTTGACTATGTGCTGGAAAACAACAATTGCAAACAAAAAAAAAAAATGAAAATTGTTAGGGTTCAATATTGTCAATTGAAAAATTGGGAGGTCTAAATTAAATATATAAGGTTATAAATTACTTCTAGTATTGTTAATTGATTTTGAAATAGAATACATTTGATTTAACAGCTAAATCGATCAGTCTCCATCATTGTAACAATTTTTTTGAAGGAATGACTAATTTCATATAAGAAAATGCAACAAAATCAATATATACCTATAAAACACATAAGAAATTTAAAGATATTTCTCATGCACGAACGGTCACGTACTCTAGCCATTGTTGACAATGATTGAGCGGAGAACCCTAAATCAATATGGGTAGAGACGAGTTAGAGATCTTGGAAGACAATTATTTTGGATTCTATTGTAAGTTTATTTTTAATTGAATTTAGTTGTTTTTCAATGATGAGGTGTGAGTAGTCTTCTTCTTTTTCAGGTTGGGGTTAATCCAACAATGGTTGTATGTGCTTGTTTTTTTATCATGACTTGATTGTTTTTACCCATAATCTCTTCTCTTGTGCTACAATCCTTAAATTTATTTGTTTGTCAATTAAGAAACCCTTACAACAGACTTGATTGACTTGATTGTTTTTGATCATGACTTGATTGACTCTCTTCCGTGGATGAACCTGACTCTGCTATACTCAGCGGGGTCTTGATTTATAAATTTATTTGTTTGCCAATTAAGAAACCCTTACAACAAATTGGCACCGTTGCCAGGGAGATTTTAATAGTACCAAGTTTTCATTCGTTTTTAGGGTTTTTCGAGAACACTATCGAGTCGGTAACGACCCCCTTGGATCGGTATTGAACCAGCCGGTAGAACCCCTTTGTTTTTATTTCGTTTTTGTTTTTGTTTACGTTTTCAGTGTATGCCAGCTGGAGGGCGTCGACTAATCTTTGATTCACCCATTGATTCTGAGCATGAGCGATCTTTTCATCGTAGTTTACGAGAGACAAGAGCAATGGTTGGAAACGCTGAACTTGAGAAGCAATTGGCGGATCTCCGCTTGCAGATGCAAGAGATGCAACAAAACAATGCTGAAGCCTTGAGGGCTAGAGATGCTGAAGTCGCTGCTGTGCGGCGTGAGAGAGAGAGATCGCTAACCGTCTACAAGAACAACTGAATGTTATCCCTAGGAATGCAAAGCAATACATGCACCCAGAATTAAGGGTGCCAGAACCGATGATAGTGCTCCCTGAGATTGATCGAGCCTTTGAGATTGGGGTAGAGGTGGTCGAGTTCCGTTTCAATCCCGTTGTGAATGAGACCAATGTTGCAGAGATTAAGATGCTTCATACTTGCACAGAGTCCAACAATGATGTACCGATCAAAGACTCCCGCCCGGATGAGCACCTCATGCTGAACGGGATTGCTAAGAGAGTTAACGAGAGGCCTACCGACCCCCATGGTCGGTAACGACCCCTTCTCTGAGGATAGATACTGGATTCAAATCCGTTACCGAGGTAGACAGGCATGTTACCGAGGCTATTATTGACCCACCTAGGTCGATAACGATCCACATAGGCTCGTTAACAACCCCATCTCTAAAAGGCAAAGGTGAGTCTTCTTACTTCGATTCGGTGCTTTCTGGTGATGATTTGTTCTGAAACCCTCTTTCTACTTTTTCTAAATTTTCTCCTTCTATACATGCTATGAGAGGGTCGAAGCCTCCTTGGTTTACGAATTTCACTAACGTTATTGTAGGAATTCCAAGAGTGCTTATTGGTGATGGAGAGTCACATTTAATAAAGAGAAGCTTTGAAGCTCTTTTGGGTAATTATGTGGTTTCTCATAATCCCGACAAGGCCGGAGCAAAGCGGTATATGGATCTCTAAGAGCTAGAGGAGTTGAAGCTATGGACGTATGAGCACGCCAAAACATATAACCCGCCCTAGTTTAGCCAAGGTAATTCTTGTCAAGCTATAGACGTTAAAAGTAGCGCTTACGGGAGGCAACCCACTTTAGTTAGTTAGATCTTTTTGCTAGCTTTCTTTTGACTTGTTTTTAGGTTAGTTAGTGTAGTCGAGATAGATCTTTTTATGAGTGACTCAGGTACCAAAGTTGAGGAAGACAAGCTAATGCAGTGAAGAAACGGAGAAATGAAGAACGTGTCGGTAACGACCCCCTAGGGTCATTAACGATCCTGAGCGCAGATTACCCGTTCTACCCTCCACAACCTCCTCAGTCATCGATGGTTTCGGCAACTTCTAGTTTGTTTTGTGAGTTTCTTTTCCTTCTCCCTTTTTATTTTTATGTCTTTTACAATGAGGACACTATTTTGTTTAAGTATGAGGTAGGGGAAAAGGAAACTCTGTTTTTATGTTTTTTTTGTCTTTCTTTGAGTTGTTTTTTTGGATGCATTATGCTTCACTTATAACGTCCTAATATGTTGCTTTGACTTAATTGATCATGTAATTCCTATGACATGTTTGGATAGTTTAGCCTAAGTCTACTTGAAAGTTGTTTTTAAATTGTAGAATTTAGCTTGTGATGAAATTGAGCACATATGATCTTAGGTAGAAGTGACTTAAATCCAACAAAAATTGCTACCTAGTGAGTTGTTTTTGACCTTATAGGGAGAACATCAAAAAAAAATCCCTCTTCTTTTCTTGTGTGATTTACTCTCCTTATGCATATTATCTCTTGACATTGATATGGTTATCTATTTCTTGAGACCTTTATGAAAGTTCATTGCATGTGCATATCAAATGATAGAGAACTTATTCTTTGACCTACTTTTTATTCTCTCTTTTTACTTACCCCTATCATTATCCTTTGTTTGAAGCCAAATTGAGCCTAAAGCCTTTTATTTGTAGCTCCACAAAAATCATTCCCTAGCCGATGTTAGCCTGACCCTATCCAAGAATTAGGATTTAGTGTTGGCTATTTTGATTATTGTTGAGTGAGTTGTTGTTTGGTTCAAGTGTGGGGTAATATGGTTTGGTGATTTATTGATCTCGAGTTTATATCATGTAAAAGGATTTTTGGCTCTCTATAAATGCACTTGTTGATGAATAAAGAAAGTGAAAAAAAAAGAGGGAAAAAAAGAAAAAAATCGAAAAAGCAATAAAAATGAAAAAAGGGGAAGTCGAGAATAAAGTGTGCATGAGCCAAAATTTACCTTATTATTTTATTAAGCGAGATTAGTTGGGATATTACGGGGGTTGAAAGAATAAAATTGTTCTTCATGTTGAGAGAGTTTGGTTATTTTATGAGAGTTAAGGTGAAGTTGTGTTGTACGTTTAGGAGTCTTGATTCCCAGATTTTTAGCACCACATAGCATAAATAATTCCATACCCTATTGTTTATACCAAGCCCTATTACAACCTGGCCGAATGGAGTCTTCTTTGAAGTCTTCCATTGAGCCTAAATTTTCTTGATGGTTTTCATCTGTTTTGACATCTCCGGTGGAGGGATTGGTGATATAAGCAACAATGTCTATGTTGATTTTTGCATGAAGGATTGAGTTGAGAGTTGTTATTCTAAGCCTAAACACTTGAGAGTTGATAGAAACACATATACCCTTGTGAGGTTGGATTATGATTGCTTTTGTTTGAGATTAATCATATATGTGTGATGACGTTAGATTCACTTGTCTATTTTATCTACTTGTGCTTATGATGTTGCTTTTTGACAAGGGCAAAGACTTGAAGGATGTGCTATGGGTATTGGTTGATGTTTGGTTATTGCTTGGAGACAAGCACGTCTAAGTATGGGGTATTTTGATGTCCGCCTTTTTATTCGTGTTTTTAGTGTTTGTTGGAGTGTGTTTGAGTCTTTTTCTTTGGTTTTGTGTTTTGTTTTGAGTCATTTGTGTAGGTTTTCGTATTTACTTAAAATATGGAGTCTATATAAGCTTTGGTGGTGTTTTGTAGGTTTTTGAAGCTTTGTCGAAACGTTTTTAGGAGTAAAGAGAAGCTGTAGAAAAATGCAAGAGGAGTGAAGACGAAGTGATCCAAGGAATAAAGGAAAAGAAGCAAAGATCGAGCCACATATGAAGTTCACAGACTTGTTACCGAGCTAAAGGATGAAGAATCAAAGCAAAATGAAGTGTAACGACCCCTTAACGAGGCAGTGCTCTCAGTTACGAGGCTGCTACCGAGGCAGTGGGGTCGGTTTGAGGGTCACCAGTTTGGTAACGAGGCACTCAGTGGAGAAGAAATCGAAGGCAGTTCAAGAAAACCCTACCGACCCTGACGGGGTCGGTATCGAGGCACTCCGTGTCGGTAGGAGTTGTTTTGAGTCGGCGCAATTAATGCATTATTATCCCGCTTAGATAGTTTCCTTTGGAGATATATTTTGATAGATTTCTTTCCTTAGAAGTAGCTTTAGCTTTAATATAAAAACCCTTGTCTAGAGTAGTTTTTGGATATCATACAATCACGCAGTTTTAGAACGTTAGAGAGAAGAGACGAGTTGGAGATCTTGGAAGACAATTGTTTTGGATTCGATTGTAAGTTTACTTTTAATTGAATTTAGTTGTTTTTCAATGATGAAGTATGAGTAGTCTTCTTCTTTCTAAGGTTGGGGTTAACCCAACAATGGTTGTGTGTGTTTGCCTTTGATCATGACTTGATTGTTTTTATCCATAATCTCTTCTCTTGTGCTAAAATCCTTAATCGAAAGATAAGGAATTTCTCATCCATAGTTTGAATCGAAAGAGACAAACTGTAAATCAGAATAGTTGATTAGGGTTTTGAAACGAAAATTGATTAATCCTAGTTAAAGTTTGAGATAGATAGTAAAGTTTATTATTTAACGAAAGTTAATTGATTTACTTACATGGTTGACGAAAGTTGACAACTTTATGTGATAAAAGCATGATCTTTGTGTTTCATTGGCGTTGGCATGCATAATTGTTGTTGTGGTGATACCCAGAATTTTGCCCTTACTTGCACCCTAAGTAAATAAAACTTGATACTGACTCTCTCCCGTGGACGAACCTGACTCTGCTATGTGTATCCCTAATTGGAGGCATATAGAAATATACAAGCTAGTCAAATCTACTTCAATTAGGGCTCCATTTACAACACCAAAGATTAATTATATACTACTCCCTCGGCCTTAATTTCTAGTTTGTGGTACTAGCTTTACGAATTTTGGCTTTAAAATGCGACTTCCTTAGAATTGCTAGGTAAGTATGACCGTGTCGTCGGTGTCGATAAATGAGGCTTAATAATTTTATCAAGCTCAACTTACTTGCCAATCTAAAACACCGTTTTTTATTTTTAACTGCGGATTCTGTCCAAATGGTTTCATGTTGTTGCATAAATTAAATAGTTAATTTTGACTTGCATTGGCAAGTTGGATAGCTTTTCGAGCTCACAACTTTTCGATCCAAATGGTATATTGTTTTCGCATTTTCGCCTTTTGGTATGCATACGTATCTATCTCAAAAAGCATCCAAATGGCATCAAGTGCTCTGTTGCTTTTGATATCACCGATTCATACCTGTTTTCATTAGGCGATGCCGCGTGCGTTACTTCATGTTAATTCTATTCCTAAACATTTGAGTTTGAAATTAACAAATCAACTACATGCCATATATTTCCCCCCGAAATTCGGTATGTCAACGAAACGACGAATTAAATTAAGTTTTTTCTTTTTCTTTTGAGAAGACGAGTTAAATTAAGTTTGGAGGCCATTGCCTCCTAGTCCATTGTTTTTTTTTTCCCTTTTTGGTTGAACTAGTCCATTGAATGTGTATAAAAAGAGGATTTAACCCTCCATCATCATCACATTATCAAACTCCCATCCATAGTTCTACTCAGAATTCAGAAAACCCACACACATCCCAAACCAACACATTCATCATAGAAGAATTTATCCAGTTCATCACAGACGGATTTTTTTGTTGTAAAAAAATAAAAATACATTTTTTGTCGTAGCATTTCAAAAAAAGCTGATAAACTGGATGAATATGTAAAAGAAATTCTTTGTTTTCCATCACTTTGACATGTATAAAAAAAATATTGTGACATTTCGTTTCTTACAGCATGTTCGAATCGATAATTTTTTATATATCGCAATACTACTACACGTACGTACGTACACAAATTAACCCATGGCTTTGATAACAACTAACAAAGCTACTTTCGCTCTGGTCCTAGTTGTCGTTTCCATTACATGTGCTTTAGTACAAGTCGGTTTAGCCGGCAGGCCCTTGGACGTCGGAGCAGCCGAACGACTTGCCAAGTACAACGGGCCGCTCCTGCATATGCTCTCTAGGCGTCCGCCGGCGACTCCCAAATGTCCGCCTTCCTTCATGCAGCATTGTTAATTTGGGAACCAACTATATGTATCATATATGTTAACCTCAGAGATATTTAGATTATATTTTTGTAATCTTATCTTTTATATTAGACAAGATATTGTCATAATATTTTCTAATTTTTAGATGAAGATATAGTCTTGGAGTCCAAGGATGACATCTATTGGATATATTTTTGGATAGTTTAGATATTGTAGATATTCTTTTGATATTTTGTATATCTTTAGTTAAGATCTTATCCTTGTTTAGATAATTGTATGTACATATAAACTCTTCAGTAATAAAAATCGGTAACAAGTTTTGCCAAACACGTCCTTTTATGGTATCAGAGCGCGGTGCTCTTTCCGATCCCCTGCCCTAGCAAATTCACCGGCCGCATCATCCTAGCACTCGGCGCCTTGCCCTGCTGCTAGTGCCGCCGTTTTCCAACCATGAGAAAGTCGCAGGAAGAGACTTCCAATGGAACCAAGGCTGCAGATGGCTCTCGTCCGCAAAACTCGCCGTTCTAATTGCATCCGTCCGATCACCCAGGCATGAAGATTTGCCCCGTGACATTCAAGGGGGATAACTTTCAAGAATGGGAACTAGTCTTACGCAATTCACTCCGAGCAAAGCGTAAACTAGGTTTCATTGATGGCACCATTGCTCCACCGGATGATATCAACGAGTTAGATGATTGGTGGAGCGTGAATTCGATGATCGTCGGGTGGATATTGCAGTCCATTGACGAGTCCATGAGATCCTCCATTACTTTCTTCGAGACAACGAAGGAGTTATGGGATGATTTAAAGCAGAGATATTCAATCGGGAACGGTCCAAGAGTACAACAATTGCGGTTCGACTTGGCCCGATGTGTTCAAGGTGGGCGTTCGGTGGCCACCTATTATGCAGATCTGAAGAAACTTTGGGATGAATTGGCGAACTACACAGTGTCTCGTCGATGCACTTGCGGAAAGTGTGAATGCAAGTGGGCTGATGTCCTCACAAAAGAGCAAGACGATGAACGAGTCCATCAGTTTTTGATGGGACTCGATGACGTCTATAGCACGGTCCGGTCAAGTGCTTTGGCGCAAGATCCAATCCAGAACTTGAACAAAGTTTACGCTACTGTTGTGTCGGAAGAGAGGGCGAGATTGGCCTTGAAGAGTCGTGATGGTGCTGCTGAATCACAGCTGGAAGGTGCGGCTTTTGCCGCTCAAGGAGGGCGAGGGCGTGGTGAACGCCGTGACCGGGACAAGCGTCCCGAGGGAGATCGTGACAGGCGCCAGGCTGTCGCAAATCAGGCTCCCGATCAGCGTCGCGGTGACAGGCCGTGGTGTATGCATTGTGATGTTGTTGGGCATGATGTGAAGACGTGTTACAAGATCGTCGGATATCCCGAGTGGTGGGGTACCGATCGGCACGAGCAGCAACTTGCAATTCAGCGCGAGGCAGCTCGCAATGCAAGCTCCAGCCGAGGCAGAGGGCGCGGGCGTGGCCCGGCCAACGCCGCTACTAGCGCCGAAAATTTTGGTGTGCAATCCGAGGGGCTGAGCGTCGCAGATCGTGGCGGGATAGGGCTGTCGGAGTCCCAATTCAATCAACTCATGCAGCAAATCCGAGTAAATAACTCTCAGCATAATAATACAACAGGTTCTGGTACGTATAATTCTAACTGGATCTTAGATACCGGGGCCTCGTTTCACATGATGGGAACCGAAAAATTATTGACTCATTTATATCATGTGGCGTCATCCTCAATTGTTCTCCCAAATGGGATGTCTACTACTGCAAACACGGCTGGAAATTAAATACTGTTTGATAAATTCATTATTCGGGATGTGCTGTTTGTTCCAAAGTTGACGTGTAATTTGATTTCTATTGCTCGGCTGTTGAGAGATCATGATTGTATTGCTCGTATGACTGATCGGCTATGTATCTTGCAGGATCGCACTTCGATGAATTTGATTGGGGCGGGTGAAGAGCGGAATGGTGTGTATTGGCTTCGTGTGGTGGCGCCGATGGGACACGCTTCACGAATGGATGTTGCATCACCTGCCTTGTGGCACTTCAGAATTGGTCATCCCTCACTTCCTGTCCTTAAATTTTTACCAAATATTAGAATAAATGGTCCTATGGAACCTTGCGACAGTTGTCATAGAGCTAAACAATCTCGTCCTTCATTTTCGATTAGTCAAACGCATGCTTCTATTATGTTTGATTTAATTCACTGTGATGTGTGGGGTCCCTATCGGACTCCGTTCGTTCATGGGGCTCATTATTTTCTGACTATGGTTGATGATTTTAGTCGGTGTGTTTGGATCTTCCTTATGAAACACATAACTGAAGTTGCTTCGTTGATTTCTAATTTTTGTGCCATGACTGAACGACAATTTGATAAACATGTTAAATGCATTAGGAGTGACAATGGTACTGAATTTACTAGTTTGCGAAAATTCTTTGATGAAAATGGGATTTTATTTGAAACTTCTTGTGTTGGAACTCCTCAACAAAATGGTAGAGCAGAAAGAAAACATAGACATATATTAAATGTTGCTCACGCTTTACGATTTCATGCGAATTTGCCATTGCAATTTTGGGGCGAGTGTGTTTTGATTGCATGTTATTTAATTAATCGAACTCCAACCCCAGTTTTACAAACTAAAACTCCTTTTGAGTTGTTGTACGACCGTCCTCCGGCTTATGATCATTTGCGTGTCTTTGGCTGTCTTTGTTATGCTTCTATCATTCCAAAATCATCCAACAAATTTGCTCCTAGAGCTAGAAAATGCGTTTTTATTGGCTATCCGAATGGACAAAAAGGTTGGAAGGTTCTTGATATTGAAACTGGCGAAAGGTTCGTTTCCCGAGATGTAATTTTCTATGGAACCAAATTCCCATATCAATCTACCACTACCCCGACTATTACAGACCACAGTTCTCCAACCGATGCCCACCCTGCTATGTTTGATATTTGCCAATACCCCTCAGCTCCAACGCAGATGGACGACAGGGGGAGTGGGGTTCAATCTCCTCCTGTTGCCATTCAAGAATCCATTCCTATCTCCTCAAATGACCAATCGCAGACAGACGACAGGGGGAGTGGGGTTCAATCTTCCTTTGTCGTTGTTCAAGACAACATTTTACCTAGCTCCTCAAATGACCAAACGCAGGCAGCGGATGGGGGTGGTGGGGTTCAATCCACTCCCATTGTTGCTCAAGCCTTGCCTCGTCGTTCTACCCATGATCGCACACCATCTGTGAAGTTACGTGGTTTCATTTGTAATACTGTGCGGAAACATGAAGCATCTCCGTCTCTTTCATCTCAACCGTCAAGTTCATCAGGTACATCCTATCCCATAGCTGATTATGTTACTTTTGATCGTTTTTCTGCTGGACACACTGCTTTTGCTGCCTCTGTTGAGTCTGTTACAGAGCCGCAGTCTTTCTCGGAAGTTGCTCGAGATGTACGCTGGCGTAAAGCCATGGAGGCTGAGATTGACGCTTTAGAGCGTAATGGTACATGGACTATGGCTGCTTTGCCGTCTGATAAGAAACCTATTGGCTGTAAATGGGTTTTTAAGATCAAACGGCATTCTGATGGGACTATTGAGCGCTTCAAAGCGCGTCTGGTTGTTCTTGGAAACAATCAGAAAGAGGGTATTGATTACAAGGAGACATTTGCACCAGTTGCTAAAATGGTGCCAGTTCGTACTTTTCTGGCGGTTGCAGCTGCTCGAAATTGGGAGTTGCATCAGATGGATGTGCACAATGCTTTTCTTCACGGTGATCTGCATGAGGAGGTTTATATGAGACCTCCGCCAGGTTTTTCTAAACACTTGGCTGGTTAGTTTTGTCGGTTGAACAGATCTTTATATGGGCTTCGACAGGCTCCGAGGAACTGGTTTGCTAAACTCGCTTCCGCTTTGAGAGGTTTTGGTTTTGTTCAATCTCTCACTGATTACTCTTTGTTTTCGTACAATCGCTTTGGCATTACTATTCATGTTCTGGTTTATGTGGATGATCTAATAGTTGATGGTAATGATTCTGCTGCTATTTCTAAATTCAAGAGACAACTCAGTTCTTACTTTCACATGAAGGACTTGGGAGCATTGAATTACTTTCTGGGCATTGAGATTGCTCGTTCTGATGGGGATTTGTATCTGTGTCAACGGAAGTACACCTTGGATATTCTGAGTGAGGCTGGTCTATTGGGAAGCAAGCCTTGTGATTTTCCGATGGAACAGAATCACAAACTTGCTCTTTCTACAGTTCAGACGTTCGAGTTTCCAGATCGTTATCGGCATCTGATTGGGAGATTGATTTATCTGACGATTACTCGTCCTGAGATTTGCTATGCAGTTCATACTTTGGCTCAGTTTATGCAGAAGCCTACGGATGATCACTATGATGCAACGATTCGAGTTCTACGTTATCTTAAGCATCATCCGGGTCAGGGTATTTGCCTTCCGAGGGAGTGTAATCTAAAGCTGACAGCTTACTGTGATTCCGATTATGCTACATGTCCGCTTACTCGTCGGTCTCTTACAGGTTATTTTGTTCAGCTTGGTTCTTCACCTATATCTTGGAGAACTAAAAAGCAGAAGACTGTTTCACGTTCCTCTGCTGAAGCTGAATATCGTGTCATGGCAACTGCTTGTTGTGAGTTGATTTGGTTGAAGTCACTATTGCATTCGCTTGGTGTGCTTTATTCTGATCCTATGCAGTTGTTTTGTGATAGTCAGGCCGCTTTGCATATTGCTGCTAATCCGGTTTTTCATGATCGGACTAAACACATTGAGGTCGACTGTCACTTTATTCGAGATCTCCTTCTCGCTGGTACAGTTCGCACAGGTCATATTCGTACTCATTTGCAACCAACCGATATTCTTACTAAAGCCCTTGGTTCTACTCAGTTTCGGATCTTGTTGGGCAAGTTGGGCATTCGAGATTTACATGCTCCAACTTGAGGGGGAGTATTGGATATATTTTTGGATAGTTTAGATATTGTAGATATTCTGTTGATATTTTGTATATCTTTAGTTAAGATCTTATCCTTGTTTAGATAATTGTATGTACATATAAACTCTTCAGTAATAAAAATCGGTAACAAGTTTTGCCAAACACGTCCTTTTAACATCTTATCTACTTCTCTATATATTGGAGATTTCTCTAGCCATAATAATTATCAGCCTAATATTATTCTAATATGGTATCTAGAGTCTGATCCATTCTCTCTTCACATTATTTTTTTTTCGTCTCCTTCAATAGCTTCCAACAATCATACTATCCCGAATGATGTTGAACCCACCAAATCGTTCATCATCGTTCAATTTCATAATGCAATCAAACTAACCTCAAATTCAATCCATTCTTAGAATATCCTGCTAATTTGAATTACACATTTGGAATTAAAGTTAATCTAATCCTAAAGCGCATATTGAATTAGGAACGCGAATTAGAGTAATCCTAAAGCGCATATTGAATTAGAAAGGCAGCAAGATTCTTTAATTTGTGGGTATTTTATTATAAAATTAAGAAAAACAAAATATAATTCTTACTCATCCTATTTTAAAAGAAGAGCCTAATATCAATGTGTCAAGTTATACTAAAAACGAACTTAATTTTTTTTGAACGAACGGTAATTTATTCATTGGTAATTAAGGTGACAAACCACCTTCTAGTTTTTCGATTGTATTTCTTCCATTTTGCTCGTAAGCTCAGTCTAACATGGTTGATTAGAACTCCAACCCAAGCGCCAGGATCAAGGGTGTTGTTCTGGTACAGTTTCTGATTTCTGCAATATATGCCAGATGAAGTAGATGGTGGTACACATGCAAGCTGTACAAACATGGAATTCGATGCCGATCTAATTTCTTCTCCAGGCTGAAGCACGACGTGTCCATTGCTGAAGGTTTCGTCCAAACTTTTTGGTGTCGGCCCAGTCGCATACCTTGGTCATTACGGTTCTGCTATAGTTACATTAGAACCATAGGTGATCGACCGTCTCATCATTATGTTGGCATAGGTGGTCGAACTTAAAAATTTTACTTAAGCAAAAAATTGTGGTTATAAAAAAAGTGCAAAATCCTAGGTGTTGGATACTGGTATCATGAGACCAATGTCTATTACCATAAGACCAATGTCAAGTATCCCTCTTAAGTTTTGATAATGACAAACTCTATAAGAACTAACGATCTTTATGTCTGTGTAAGTTGTAATGTAGATTACAGGTTAAAGCAGGACATAAGGGCACAATCGATGAAGCACTGATGTGAGGGAACAGAGTGAGAGAACAGCAGTGCGAAAACACTTCATCTTTCCTCATTTAGTAAGCGCGTCAATCTGTTGAGAGAGGATCAGATCTCGGAAGATTTGACATCTGGATGAAGTTGTTACTTGGAGAAGATCATGGAGTGTATATTTCCGAACAACATCTCCAAGATATTGAGGAAATCGGTTCTAGTCTTTCTAGGGTTAGATAAGATAGAATCATTGTAAATCAGATTTATGGTGAATAAAATAATCACAAATTATATCTTAATTACGAAAGTAAGTAAGATATGATTGGGTTAGTTTGTTCCACTATAAATAAGGTTAAGTGATTAGGTTAGAATTACCGATCACAAGTGAAGTCATCGTGTAGCTTGAAGCCAATCATTGTAAGTTGTGTTGTGGTTTAGTTTTATTGTTGAATCGTTCTAGGGTTGAGAAGTTGAGTTAGATAGGTTTAGGTTCTAGAGAATAGGATAAGACTATCATTGACAACTTTACTTGCTTGTAATTCGTGTGAAATCAATAAAACTAAAAGAAGCATTACAACTCCTCTACGGAGGGAGTGATTATTCCTTCAATCAACTAGTTGATTATTTGAAGGTTTCCACTATAAGTAATCGTGTTTACGTCTTGCATATTTCCGCTGCCCAGTTCACTGTTCCCAGAGGAACAATGTCTGTATTTCTAACACACTCGTTCCAACACTAGGTATTGAAAACCAAATGTGACAATTTCGTAATTGTGCTTATGACAGATAATTGTCATCAAGACGTATAATTATCATAACAGTTTGATGACGAAAAACTATTATTAAGATAGATAATTTGTCATCACGGCTTGCTGACGGGTAAATATCATCACGTCTTTATGACGGGTAATTGTCATCAATCTGATTAATATAAAAGTTTGAAGGTAGTTTGGATGGCCATGATAATTTTTGGTTGGTGATGACAATAAGACCGGTCAATGGTCAACAAGGATCGATCGTAGAAGGGTGTTAGTTCAAACAAGTGGGAATATTTCAGAGATAGTTCCCTTACGCAACGGAAAAAATAAAAAATAGAATGTAATAAACACGGTAACTACGTACAGACATGATTCCTTATAGAGGAACCCCACTTCAACCAACAAATTGAATGGGTAAACCTCTACATCCCTTGGATGATTTTGAATGAGAACTTTATTTAAACGATAGTTCCTTAGTTACAAGTTACAGAGTCGGACAACTCTATTGCTAGCAATCACCAAATTTCTGCAATACTAACGAATCTCACTATCTAGTTCCTAAGCTCACTATAACGCTTAAACAAAGAAATCAAACGTTGAGGCTTCCTTGTGCAAGTCCCTTTACCAATGGAATTGTCTTCTACGTCGTTGTCGAGTTCACGTACTCGCCATCGACTTGCTCTGGTGATGCGCCCTTGCCTACCATGTCGTCCATAGAAGAAGAAGACGCTCTCCAACTCAAGTCCAAGGGCCTATCACAAGGAGTCGAGCCAGGAGTATCGCCCAAGCCACCCAATCCTTAGTGGCCCGAGTCTCCCAATCGCATGGTTCTTTGGACGTCACGAGATGGGTTAGCGTTTCTACCCAGCTGAGCTCGGATCTGACCTCAGACAGCTCGACCACGACCCCAATCAGGTCGGCATCGACCTCCCACTAGGTCGGCCTCGACCTCCCCTGGCGAATGAATCCGAGCCTCGGGAGCGACTCCCTTCGCCCCGCCTATCCTAAATTAGATTTCTTTTATTTTTAAGTCAAGTTATTATTTTTGGATAGTTACTTGATTTAAATACAAATATATTGCTTCTATTATTATTTCATATCTTTTATTTTAGGATTTTTGTAACAAATCATATCTCTATCTTTCCATAAGATAAGATTTGATTTGCTAGATTATTTCTTTCCCTAGTTTAGACCTAGTAGCCGATTTTCCCCTATATAAACCTTGTAATCGGTTTCATTCAGTTCATGCAATATTGAATTTCCCTAAAGTAAAGTTGAGTTTCTCCTTCTTCCCGGGATACCGTTGCATCACCCTTGTTCGTACTCTACAGTCGAACTCCATTAATTCGCTTCCGCCAAATTGCTACTTCATCTTCCATCATTCAAGCAAGAGAAACGCACTTACACCTACGATCTCGATCGGGACATTCGTGTTCTTGTCGACCACGAGGGACAAGGACGCATCAACTGGTATCAGAGCCCGAATCGTTTGAGTCTAGTAAGTACTTTTCTCTTAATTCAAACGGAATATTTTTTTTCCATACCCTAAAGTTTTCAGCCCTAGATCCATCTCACCATTCATCCATCTAGGTATTACCCGAAAATTTTGCTTTGAATTCATTAAGTTGAAACGAAAGCCCTATCCTTGCTCGAACATAGTATTTTCATTACTTGACATTGAATTCGTGTCTCTGACAATTTGAATCTTGCAGGTGAAGAAAACTCTTAAGTTCGGCACTTTATTTCCTTGATTGTTTGCAATTTTTTTCCCGTTCGTCGTAGGTCGTGGCCGACCCCCTCTAGGTCGGTGCCGACCCCCCTTGCACATTAGGGTTCGATGAGCCTTTTAAAAAAAATAATTTTCATTCAATCGTGAAGAACAGCCAAAATAAGGTAACCTTTACGATATAAATTATAAAAAAGAAAAGAAAAAGAGAGAAAGTTTTGTGCATTGAAAGCCAAAATAAGGTAACTTGCACTCCAAGCAACAAGTTTTGAAGTGTAAAAAGTTCTTACGAGGCCTCCTTGCATTGATCGTTGTTATTGTGCATTGAATCTCTTTGGATTGTTTTGATTTTTGCTACTGTCTCGAGTACGCCTTAAGCCAACCGATACCCTGAGCCGTTTTCCAAACCGTGTGGTTAAGGGTTAAGTCGTAGACTTAAAGCGTACCCAAGGCAACGTTCCTTGTGCTCTTTGATCCTCTCGATTGGTTTTTGATCATTCAGGTAGCGTTTCCGGCAGAAATCAATGGAGCATTCCGAAGAGACACACACCGATCCCTCCGTTCTTCCCTTGCAGACCGACAAAGACGAGCAAATTTGTCAACTTCAGGAGCGTGCGAGGCTCGCCGAAGAGCATATGGCGCAACTCGCTCAGGAGTTGGCCGAACTCCGCTCCCGCAGCTTCACACCACCTCTCGGTACGGACCAACGTCCCGTCGGTAACGAGGGTGTGGCGCCTGAGTCCGCTACTCAAGCGGCACACTTGCTTACTCGTGCACTCAAGGGCAAAGATTCCGCCCACTCACATCACGAGTCCAGCACCTTGAAATCCAAAAAGGCGAATGGACAAGATTCATGTCCCGGAGTGACGATTCAGAAGGAAATCATCGTTCCCGACACGGAGAGTGACAAACTACAGGATGACCATCATGCTACGATTCGCCGTGGCCAACGCTCATTGAAGGTTCATCACGATCCTAGCCCTTCTAAAGGGCAACGGAACAAAGGTCAGTCTTCTAAACATCATCAATATGCTTATGATACTAATGAGTTTGTTGTTGATGATTTAGAGGTACATCGCTCTACAACGTCACCTTACACAAATTACTCAAGTGATGACGACAATCCTAGTGATTCGTTGGATGAGTTTGAGGATGACGTTGAAGACGGAGATTATGATAACCACGGGGATTATCATCCACCATTGGTCGACCCACCGGAACATCGAGGTCGTTCATTGGATTGGATTCCACCGCCCAAGCTTCCACAAAATCGCCAAGCATATGACGAGGCGATGGGTCGCCAACACAACAATGACAACCGAGGTGGCCGTGGACGAGGGGGCGCCCCACCAAGAGGGGGAGGAGGTGGCGATCCACATGATAGTGACGGTTCCGACCAGGGTCAACGCCATGCACCGCGCCGTGCGGCACAGGGTCACCATGCACCGCAGGCACCCTTGCGGAATAACGCCCACTTGCGGCGTGAGGTTAAAATGAAAATCCCTTCTTTTGATGGTACATATGATGCTCCTAAATTTCTTGAATGGTTACAAAAAACAGAAGGTGTTTTGAGATTTTTAGGATATGAGGAGCACGAAAAGGTGGACGTCGTTGCGCTACACTTTGAGGAAGGCGCCCAAGCTTGGTGGAACCGTACTTGTGCGGATCGTCATCGTCGGGGCCAACCTCCTATTGTGGAGTGGAAGCAGCTCGTCCACATCATGACAAGGAAGTATGTACCTCTGGCATTTAGGGACCACATGAGAACCGAGATTGCTAAGGCGACTCAAGGATCAATGACGCCCGAACAATTTTTCACTCATCTTGAGAAGTTGTACAACCGGGCTAACACCAGCGTCGCCCCTAGCACCTTGAGGACTCGTTTCATCACGGGGTTGAATCGTCCGATTAGGAAGCAAATGGAGATTCTCAACCTCCGAGATACGGGTGATGTTATTCATACGACCATGACTATCCACATGCAACTTGAGGAAGAGAAGACGATTAGGAAGAGGTATGGATCTAATCCTATTCAATACGTTTTTTCTACTAATTCTTCTTCTACTTCTAGTTCCAAAACAGGCCGTGACACTAAGGACAAGACCGTCAAGCCATCGACACCATCTTCGGCACACACAACGGCACCGCCCGGCAACGAGCGTAGCCGCGACGCTATTTGTCACAAGTGTGGTGGTCGTGGTCATTTCCAACGGGATTCTCCAAATTCCAAGAAGATACTCTTAGTGGGGCCTCATACTTATGTGAGTGAAGACGACGTCTCCGAGCATTCCGAAGAGGATCCATCGGAGGAGTATGACGTCGACGCCCTTGCCACACACGGCGTCGCCACTCTCGGGTTATATGTTGCTATGCGTGCCCTCACTTCTAGCAACGGAATGGACAATGGCCAACGCCATAATCTCTTCCGGACGAGATGCATCGTCCAAAACACTTCTTTGAGCGTAATTGTTGATAGTGGTTCGTGCGCGAACTTTGTGAATGAGAAGGTCATTAGCCACTTCAACTTGAAAACCACGCCACATCCTTGTCCATACAAGCTTCAATGGATTTCCGAGTCTTCAAACAATTGGGTAACTAGGCAAGTACTTCTATCTTTTTCAATTGGTCCATATCAAGATGAATTACTTTGTGATGTTGCCCCGGGAATGGACGTGACACACTTGCTTCTCGGCCGCCCGTGGCAATATCACCGTCGCGTACTTCACGATGGCTATTTGAACACTATCATGTTCAATTGGCACGGGAAGCGCGTGACACTTAACCCTATGGATGTTGATGAGATCATCCAGGATGAAGCTGCAATACACCGCGAGCGACTTCGGCAAGCACAAAACAAAGCATCGTTGAAGGCCAGCTCGTCACCAACACCAGAAGCTCGAAGCCGACCCACCACCAGCTCGGCCTCGACCCCCGCTAGGTCGGCACCGACCTTAGACAAGTCGACATCGACCACCACAAGGTCGCCACCAACCTCCACCACTTTAGCAACGACCGACACTAGGTCGCCAACCACCCCCACCAGCTCGGGTTCGACCACACCTAGACCGCCACCGACCCCTCCTCGATCGGTCCCAACCACCACCCTCGCGGCGCCGACCTTCTCCGGCACGGCTCCGACCAGCTCTGCTTCGGTTCCGACCCCTTCGGTTCCGCTCAAAATCAAACACAAAAAGGACAACCCGATACAACCTAAGTCAGCAGGTACGCACCTCCAGCCCGAGCGCCTACACATTGATGACGAGCCACCCTTTCTCGGCTCTTGCGAGAAGCGCTTGTTCCTAGCCCGACGATGTGATGTGACGCCCATGACTCGAGGTAAATCACCTTGTTTTTTGGTTGTTCCTTTGCTTAGTTCTACTATGACCTCTTCTCCGTCACCTCCGGCCTTGGCATTGCCGAGTACCATATCTTCTCTTCTTAAGGAATTTCAGGATGTTATGCCCGCCGAGCTCCCCGCAGGTTTGCCACCCATCCGAGGCATTGAGCACCGGATTGATCTCATTCCGGGTGCGTCATTACCGAACCGGGCCGCATACCGTACCTCACCTAAGGAGACGGCCGAGCTACAACGTCAAGTGGAGGAACTCTTGGAGAAAGGTCACGTAAGGGAATCTCTTAGCCCTTGCGCCGTGCCGGTCATTCTTGTTCCGAAAAAGGATGGAACTTAGAGGATGTGTGTCGATTGCTGCGCCATCAACCAAATCACCATCAAATACCGTCATCCGATCCCACGCTTGGACGACATGCTTGATGAGCTACATGGGGCGCAACTATTTTCCAAAATAGACCTCAAAAGTGGCTACCATCAAATCCAGATGCAAGAAGGGGACGAGTGGAAGACGGCATTCAAAACAAAGCACGGCTTATATGAATGGTTAGTGATGCCATTTGGGTTAACTAATGCACCTTCAACTTTCATGCGCTTAATGAATCATGTCTTACGTGATTTTATTGGAAAGTTTGTTGTTGTTTACTTTGATGACATCCTTGTTTATTCTAGCTCACTAACCGATCACGCCCAACACCTTCGAGCCGTTCTCGAATGTTTGAGGCATGAGAAATTATATGTCAACATAGCCAAGTGTGTTGTTTTGCAGCGATACGACAAACTTCTTAGGTTTTGTCGTGTCCAAAGATGGCTTGAGGGTTGACGAAGAGAAAATTCAGGCGATCCAAGATTGGCCCACGCCCGCTAACCCCACTATGGTTCATAGTTTTCTCGGTCTTGCAGGTTTCTACAGGCGTTTTGTTAAGGATTTCTCTTCCATTGCCGCCCCATTCCACAACCTCACCAAGAAAGCCACGACCATCAAGTGGAGAGACGAGCATGAGCACGCTTTTCAAGCTCTTAAACGTGCTCTATGCCATGCGCCACTTCTCCAACTTCCGGATTTCTCAAGGAGGTTCGAGATTGAGTGTGACGCCAACGACTTCGGCATAGGTGGCGTGTTAATGCAGGAGAAGCGTCCGATAGCTTACTTCAGCGAGAAGCTTACGGGTGCCACCCTCAACTATCAAACCTATGACAAGGAGTTGTATGCACTGATTCGGTGCCTACTAACTTGGCAACATTACTTGTGGCCGAGTGAGTTTGTCATCCACACCGACCATAGCGCGCTCGCCTACCTTAAGAACCAAACGACATTGAATAAGCGTCACGCGAGATGGGTCGAGTTCATGGAGACCTTTTCTTATGTGATTGCGCATAAGAAAGGTAAGGATAATGTCATCGCCGATGCTTTATCCCGCAGGTATGTGCTTCTTACTCATGTGCAAGCTAAAGTTATGGGTTTTTCTTTAATTAAGGACTTGTATAAAAATGATGTATTTTTTGGCCCGATTATTGAAAACTTGTCTTCTAGGCGTGTGCATGAGGATTATTTTCTTGACAATGGCTACTTATACCGAAGAGGAAAGCTTTGCATTCCTTCTTCTTCTATTCGTGCTTTGTTGATACAGGAAGCACACGAGGGCCTTTCGCACTTTGGTTCACAAAAGACAACTGCCATGCTGCGTGAGAACTTCTTTTGGCCTAACCTTCCACGAGATGTTCACAAGTTTTGCAAGGCATGTGTTGTGTGCAACAAGGCTAACCCTCGTTTGGAGCCCCACGGATTATACACGCCCCTGTGGATTCCGTCATCACCATGGGAGGATTTGAGCATGGACTTCGTTACCAGGCTTCCAATGACTAAAAGGGGTAAATATTCTATCTTTGTAGTTGTTGATAGATTCTCCAAAATTGCTCATTTTATTGCATGTAAAGGGACCAATAATGCGCAAGAAATTGCAACATTGTTCTTTGATCATGTGGTAAAACTACATGGTATTCCTAAAACTATTGTTAGTGATAAGGATACCAAGTTTGTAGCTCATTTTTGGAGAACCCTATGGAACAAACTAGGTACTCATCTTCTTTTCTCTACCTCTTATCATCCTCAAACGGATGGTCAAACTGAAGTGACCAACCGTACCTTGGGCGCGCTCTTACGAGCCGTGCTCAAGACCAACCCACGGCGGTGGGAGGACTTACTTTCTTTTGTCGAGTTTTCTTATAATAGATCCAGGCATTCGACAACAAAGAAGAGTCCATTTGAAGTTGTCTACGGGCTGAATCCACACACGCCCCTCGACTTGGTGCCACGCCCCTTGAAGGATGGAGAACACCCCGGAGGAGCCGCACGAGCCGAACATGTTCGCAGTTTGCATGCGCGCACCAAACTTCACCTTGAAAGGCGTGCGGAACAATTGCGTGCTCAAAAGAACAAGAAGCGAAAGGAGTTGATCTTTGAGCCCGGGGATCTCATTTGGTTACACCTCAAGAAGGAGCGCTTTCCATCAAAGAGGAAGACCAAGCTCGATCCGAGAGGAGATGGCTCATTCAAGGTGTTGAGACGCATTGGCAACAACGCTTATCAACTTGAGCTACCCAAGTCCTATGGGATCCATCCTACAATCAATGTGGCCGACTTGAAGCCTTACCTCGAGCCTCCGTTCGGTTTTGAGGAAACGGGGACGTTTCCAAGCCAAGAGGGGGAGGATGATGCGCCCTTGCCTACCATGTCGGCCATAGAAGAAGAAGACGCTCTCCAACTCAAGTCCAAGGGTCCTATCACAAGGAGTCGAGCCAGGAGTATTGCCCAAGCCACCCAATCCTTAGTGGCCCGAGTCTCCCAATCGCATGGTTCTTTGGACGTCACGAGATGGGTTAGCATTTCTACCCAGCTGAGCTCGGATCCGACCTCAAACAGCTCGACCACGACCCTAGTCAGGTCGGCACCGACCTCCCACTAGGTCGGCCTCGACCTCCCCTGGCGAATGAATCCGAGCCTCGGGAGCGACTCCCTTCGCCCCGCCTATCCTAAATTAGATTTCTTTTATTTTTAAGTCAAGTTATTATTTTTGGATAGTTACTTAATTTAAAGACAAATATATTGCTTCTATTATTATTTCATATCTTTTATTTTAGGATTTTTGTAACAAATCATATCTCTATCTTTCCATAAGATAAGATTTGATTTGCTAGATTATTTCTTTCCCTAGTTTAGACCTAGTAGCCGATTTTCCCGTATATAAACCTTGTAATCGGTTTCATTCAGTACATGCAATATTGAATTTCCCTAAAGTAAAGTTGAGTTTCTCCTTCTTCCCGGGATACCGTTGCATCACCCTTGTTCGTACTCTACAGTCGAACTTCATTAATTCGCTTCCGCCAAATTGCTACTTCATCTTCCATCATTCAAGCAAGAGAAACGCACTTACACCTACGATCTCGATCGGGACATTCGTGTTCTTGTCGACCACGAGGGACAAGGACGCATCATCTGGACTTTCTTCTTCTTTGTTGTTCTTGGATCACTCTTAGTCCCTCATTGCTTTCAGGTGAGTGACCTAATTTGACCTAGCTTGATCGCTTTCTTCTTATAGCGATGGATTCTTGTGAATTACTCTTCAATCCTTTTCCACTTGGGCGCAAGACACAATCCTTAATGATCAGCGTACCCTTGGGAGCTATTTCCTCTTTAAGACTCTTTTGTCCTTTTTCACTTGCCGCCTAAGTCAGTTTCGCAAAGACTCTTTTTCCCTTCTGATATGCCACGTATGCGGGAAACAATTTCATAGCATTGTGCATTGTTTTCCTCATAGTTCTTGTAAGACTTTATTCTTCCTGAAACACTTGGGTACGTAAAAATTTAATTCCTGATAACGTTTGTTACCATCAAAATTATTAGAGAGACTAGTGTTCTAGTATTAGGTCAACATAAAAATTTTAATATATTGAAAGGATTGGAAAAACGGTTCATATAGCATATAATTTTATTTTACATCTAATCACTTTATTTGGTGTATATATTTAGATTATATAGCAATTTTCCCGTAGATTAATTGAGGCTCTACGGATCTCATATTCTCATCGACATATCATTTTTATGATGTTTAGCAAAATTGATTCAAGTTTCTCCACGTTAATCGATCCATCGCACTTTAACATATCTGAAATTCTGAATTCACTATCTAGCAAGTTTTAGAATTTATGCGCACTGCATGATATATAATAAAATTTTCATTTCGATGGATTTTGTTTTGGTTGACCGGCAATTAAACTTGTTAAATGTACGATATAACATAGTAATATGAACTAAATAGCTAATTAATTGACTTTCTCTACCAAAACGTTATCGGCTTTATTTTTTATGGATTGATGTTTAACTTTCATTACAAGACTAGCTAGAATTCTTGTATGAAAGGAGTAATTTCCAGGGCAATTCAATCAAAATTGAATGAAGACCGGCCGATTCAACTTGCCTAGCTAGACTGTATAATTTGAAGGACTAGCTTAGCTTACTTCAATTTTGTTTTGAAGTGTGACTTTCCTTGAGTAGAATTAAGTTAGGTAAGTATGATCGATGGCCGGTTATAAATCGATCAACAGAATACATGCATTTCGTGCATGTAAACCGGTTGGAGTCAAATTTCATCTCCAAAGTTACAAATGAGATTATATATTAATTCATCGATAAATTAACGAGGTCCAGTTCCCAACCGTTTTTGACATGAAAAAACTTAAGATGTTTAACAAGATAATTATCAATCTAGCTAACTTCAACTTGCATGCGGACGTATCCAATGATCAATACCAATCCTAGTCAAAACATAGAAACAGTGTGACCCGTTTACAAGCCAATTTGACCCATAAAACCTAGCTTTGAATTGAACAAATCCTTCAAACTCATCTCAAATTTGTTACATTACTATGTCTATTATAAATAGGATCCACCAAAATCCTCATCGATCACATGCATCAACATTAATTCCCATCGATCCAACAAGTATCATACACGTACTCCATCAAAAACCTAGCCACAACATACAAACCCAAACCGACGTTACACACACCATTTAACATTAATGGCTTTCATCATGACCACTAACAAGGTTGTTCTTGCTTTGATCCTTCTCGCCGTTGTTTGCATTCTGTGTGTCTCACAGGTCGGATTAGCGGCTAGGCCGCTGGCTGGAGAAACCGAACAGCTCGGAACGCTTCGCGAGATGCTCCCGAGGGGATCGCCACCGTCGCCCTGCCCACCCTCCTCCATCCCGTACACTTGCACACCACCACCCTCTTAGCTAGGCACCAAGATATACAAGACAACGTTATATATATGCTATAATATTGGTCCCCTTATATATTTTAAATATGTATCGATCTCACCTCAGACACCTTATAAGAGATGTAGACGTACATATGCATTGTTGATTTGATTCTAGCAATTTTTCAATTTTCGTTCCTTCGGTTGCCGCGCCTAGCTATCATTGTATTTTGGTAATTGTTGATATGCATTGTTGTTGTTGATTTACATATGTAATCAAGTCAGATTTTATAAATACAGAATAATAATACAAATGTTATATTTTAGTCAATTATAATGTGTGAGGAAGTTTTAATTTAATTTCTTATTTTTGTTCTAGTTTAGTTTTAAAAGTATTTTGATTCAAATTTACATTTAATTTTTTTTAAATACATGCAACATGTATATTTTTATTTTTCAATGCAATTAAAATAATATTTTAACCTAAAATATATTTTTGGTCTACAATAGAAACACACCCTAAATACAAGTTTACATAAACTTTCGGCATCCCAAGATATAAAGTTGATGTATTTAAGTAACTTTGGCCTTTTAACTATAAAGGTTTTTGAAGTGCTGTTGCTGTCGTTGACCTTGTGTGCAGATGGTTGTGATTCTTTCTTCTAGCTTTTTGATGTCACCGATTCATACGGAGTACTTGTTTTCATTAGGCGATGCTACGTACGTTACTTCATGTTTAATTTTGGTAATGCGGCTGTCCATACTAATTAATTAATACGAGCATTTTAAGAACAAAGGGCCATTGTTTGGGTATGAAAAGCAAATTGCAAATTATCTTTGTGAATGATCTTTTCATTAATTTATCTTATTGCAAATTAAAAAGGGCCATTGTTTGGGCATGAAAAGCCGTATAAAAAGGGCATTTAACCCTCCAAAACCTCACATTATCAAACTCTCATCCATAGCTCGACTCGATCAGAAAACCATGGCTTTGATAACAACAACTAACAAAGCTGCTTTCGCTCTGGTCCTAGTTGTCGTTTGCATTGTATGTGCTTTAGTACAAGTCAGTTTAGCCGGCAGGCCCTTGGACGTCGGAGCAGCCGAACGACTTGCCAAGTACAATGGGCCGCTCCTGCATATGCTCTCTAGGCATCCGCCGGCAACCCCGGGGTGTCCGCCTTCCTTCATGCAGCATTGTTAATTTCGGCATATATGTGCGCGCAAATCAACCAACTAATTAACTATACGCATGTATGTATGTATGTAATGTAAGTGAATTATTAATATCAATAAAATTTTCGATTTTATTCGTATAAATATATACGATGCCCCCGCTAGATTAAATTCGTTCTCTCTACAAATCTACACATATTTTTGTATTTTTGATTATTTTTATAGAGTTCAATCGATGATCGATCATTTGATTTTAGGGTTTTGAAAATCTGCCCATAAAGTTTCCAGTCCGGATCTTCTGATACATAATATGTTACAGTCTTACAGATCCTCTTCCACCAATCAAATCTAGCCATGTGTCATTTTTTAAAATCACTTCATATTCAATCAAATTATATATGGAAATTAACCAAAAAATGGTAACTAAATTATATCATACTCCTCTTTCTTTCTTCAAGATTTGTCGCTACACAGAAAAAATACCCTTCCATTTATCTTCCTAGATTTACAAATTGTACCCAAAAAATACCCTTCTCCAATCTCTTTGGGTCGGGACCGATTGGAGTCTTCTCCTCTGGTATATTATCAGGTTTGATATGGGTGAAATTGAAAAGCAATTCAATGAAGAGTTGAACGAATTCTTGAAAAAAATAATCAAACCTCAAAAGAACCAGAAATTCGGTGTTTTAAGAAAAGATTTGATTTGAATTGAGTAAAGAGTGAACCAGGAATTCGAAGAAGAAACCCTTGCTTTGTCCTACACAGAATAATCCTAAAAGTTGTGTTTTTGGACGGATGAGGAGAGAAATAATATAATATATATATTATTATTTTTTGTTTAATTTCCATAATTTTATTGAATATATATGAAGTGATTAAATAAATGGTATGTAGCTAGATTTGATTGGTGAAGCAGGATTTGTAACACAATATGTGATTCGGACTGCAAAATTTCTATCAAATTCCAACGCAGGAGCGTACACATGCATATATGTGCAAGTTCACAGAAACTTCCTAGTACGTTGATCCAATTACACCTTTTAAATTTAGAATTAATTGGTAATCAATCTATCTTAGCATATACTATTTCCAATATCCCTAATCAGGTAATTAGTCAATTAATTATATAATATGGATTTTAATAATCAATGTACCACATTTCAGGCTCATAGCTTGATCATTTAAGAGTGATTTTTCGGTAAAAAAGTTGAAGAAAAGCTTGGTAAAGTTTAAAACAAATGGTAGTTAAGTTAAAAACCCTAAGATAATGGGTGCCTAAATGCAATATAATGAAAATTTTGATTGATTCCTTGTGATTATTTTAGAGAATGTAAGTATACAACAGATCTCGACCAGTATTTGATGTATGTTCAATTTACTAGAAGCTAGTATGAACTCGGCTCTCGCGTAGGCATGATAATAAAATTTTCAATTCAATTGCTTGTATGTTTTTTTACTAGTGCTTTCTAGTTGGCCGGCAATGAAACTCGTTAAAGTTAGCTGGCTAGATGTAAATTTTGCGGATTTTTCTTTCTATGTTCTTACAGCGTTCGAGCTTAATCTATATAACAGAGTAATAGAATTAAACTAAACAAATTCATGAGCTAATCTTAGAAAAAGCGAAACTTTGATTTTGATGAATTCAAACGCAAGTGAAGTAGCCAATTAACTTCGAAACTACGAAATAGGTCGTTAACATGTGCGATGTCCCCGACTTGAAGTAAAGACAAGCTGAGAAGATCTTGAAGACGCATAAGATATTGCAGATTAGATCAATATATTCTAACTCAGATACAATAGGGTGTCAAAGTTGCCTTATGTCCTAAACATTATCTTATTGTGATATCTTTGTTTGCTTAGGATGATTTTATAAGATTAGATTCATATTATCTTTCCATAGCTATGGAAGATAATACCACTAGTACAAAAAAGGGATTTTACAACGGTTAAAAAAGGGTACGGACAACGGTTGTTGAACCGTTGTCGTATCCAGCGTTGTCTATGTGAAGACAACGGTTAATTATTAGACAACGGTTCTCCTAGACCACGGTTGTGTACATTGTCTAAGATGTTATTAACCGTTGTTTATTCAACATAAAATATATTCTTTTAAATTTAAATATAATATGAACCATTGTCTATGTTGTTTAAAACTGTTGTCTTTGTATCGTAATGTAGTTGTCAATGTATGTTAAGACCATGGTTATGCTCATTGTCTAAGGTTTTAAATAACCATTGTCTTATGTTTCCAATAAACAATATTTAAAATTTTTATATGATGTTAATCGTTGTCATTGTTCCATCAAACCGTTGTGGTATAGACTTGAGACAATTGCAACTGTTGTCTTTATTATAGACGTAACCATTGTCTATATTATTTTAAAATAATGGGTTTGAAAATAACATTGACAATGGTTTGATTTTCATTGTCTTTGTTTATGTTAAAAATAGACTCGTGTTGATATAAAAGGATACTCGAGCAGTCTAAATATCACTGCTCTCATACTTAAACAATTCCTCAACAATATATAAATATTCAAATGCAATCATTCACAATTAATATATATGAATATATTTCCATCTCCTGTGTTCCTCATAGCATTTTCTGATTCTCCGACCATTAAGATGTTTTCAAGCGCTTCCAAGCAGACATTAATAATCCTTGGGTCAAGGCATACTAATAGATCACAAATTGGCTTGAAGCATCCTTTGCTGACTAAATACCTAAAACCAATAAAAAGTATAGTAACATTATATATCCTGAAGCATACCTAAAGCCCAACAGAATTAGCATTTGCAACAAAAGTAGCAATTGGAACCATAAAAACCATACTAATAGTGTTAGCTTACACTGAAGCAAATTGAAACCCAACAAATAAATTAACATAGCAGAAACAGAGAGTATACTTGATTTGTTCATGAGAACCACCAGAAGTAGCATTTGCAATTGTCCAGTCAACTTCCTTTTTGATATCAAACTCAGCGTTTTGAAGGAGTTGGACCAAATGGCCAAATATTCCAGTAGTAATTATAGCCTGAAATTATCAAACAGAAAAAGTATCAAAAAATTAATTGCACCCAAACACTTGATTAAAGCTTAAACATGCAGAAGAGAGACTACAAGTAGGGTAGATCTTCATTCAAGGTTCGGTCAGAGTGAATATAATTTACAAATGTCTAGTTTGATCAAAATGGTCAAGGTTCTTAGGCCAAGTCAGCTTCTATTTGCCAAAGATTAGAAGAGCAAAAAATCTAATCAACCATAGAAAAGCAAGACACAAGAACACAGATTTAAAAGAACCAAGAAACTTGGACAACAGGAGGGAGTTTTATAGTACCAATCTACATCTACAATACACATAGATATCCAAAGAGAAAAAAAGTCTAGAACACCGGTTAGACTATTAGCAATCTACATCAAAATTCCAAGATAGCATTCACACCTTGACCTACAAGAAATACAATCCATCATCCAATACAAATTTAACATTCACCTCACATCTCCTGCTGGAAGAGCTCAAAAGCACAACTTCTTAGATTAGAAAATCATTGGAACATGCTTTTAGAACTCACAATTAAATTAGCTCAAATAGTTGTATCACTTCCTGCTTGTTTCTTCGTAGCGTTCACAACTAATATTCAAATCAAATAAAATTAGTGGATTGATTACCAAATTGAATGAAATCATTGATAGTACATATGCAATCTTTATTCCGAAAAAGAGATTAAAGCTTGTTTATGCAATCCAAAGGTTTATGGTGAATTTGAGTGCAAATCTATCAAAGTTGCAGTTTGAATCAAATGTTACGTGAGCAAAAGTCTTAGTACTTTCCATTCATTTTTCTAAGAAGAGAAAAACAACTCATACTAACCTATTTCCAGCAAAAAAAATAATAATGACCTCTTGCTAATAAAGGAGCTCATCCATAGGTGGAATTCCTTCTTCATTTTCATGTTCAATGTTGTCACTCACAAGATCAACAAGCTTTTCCCTACTAGAATTCACTGGTGTAATAATGATTTATGTATTATCTTCGTTTTAATGTAGAATTAAAACAACACTTTTAGTAGGTTATAAGGCTAACATGAGTACAAAGATAATGATGAGAAAGTTCTTTTTTTTTGCAGTAAAAGAGAGAGAAAATGTCATTTTTCCTTACCGATTTGAGGTGATATAGTTGGGAGTCTGGAATAATGTCTTTTTGGCTCCTATCTTATTGACTTCCAATATAGGGTTTGAATCCTGAAAAAGGCCAAAATATGCCAAATTAATACATCCTAACAAATGTAAAAGAAGTTGTAGTTCCATCGGTGTACCTTTATCTATATTGTGCAGTACACTAGGATCCTTTACAATATATGATTGCCATGTCCCCTGGTAGAATAATCAAGGAATTGAAAATTTTAACAACATGCATAAAAACAAGCTAACTACAAATTAACCATTATGGGGTTCAATTTGGTTTCAACTCAACCAGACTCAATATATTCAATATATAGCACAAGCCTGTGTGTATTCACTGTTTGTTCCTTCTAAGAAAAGGTTAGTCTGCAAAAGTATGCTACTCTTTTAGCTAAAACACCAGGCCTTGGCATCAAGTTGTATGTATCACTTTACAAAACCAAAAAGACCAAAAAACCAGCATCAAATGATATATTATAGCCATTTGTAGACTTCAAACTAAATCTCCCACACTTAGAATACCACTATCAAGTAAAACAATACAAATTTCTCATATGCATTTCATCAAACACTTTAAGTGCATAACTAATCTATATTGTTATACCTAAATTTCAAGAGATTTCGAGTTATAATTTCCCAATTTTGAGGCAAACAAAAATTGATAGACCTAACAATCAAACAATTTCTCAAACCCTAAGCCCAAATTAACTAAAACATCAAGACAAACAAAAGCCAACTTACCTTTCATATTAAGCGGAAACATGCCGACCATCTAGAAGCAATAATCCAAACCTGAATCTCGAATCGTCTTCCTTAAGAAAGAAGAGCCCAAGAAATCAACAATGACTGACAGTGGTGTCCAAAAGAGGAAGAAAACGAACAAGTTCATTACAAAGAAATAAAAAATTGTAGCAACCCTAGGAAGATTGAACTTGTGATTGAAGAAGAGGAAGTAATAAATACCGCAAATGAGCGGAATTGTTGTTGATTGTACCCCGATCGGGATGGGGCGGAATCGGCCCGGGAATCAACGACTGAGCACACCAGTTTATGCTATGAACACAAACCTCGTCAACTTGAACCAAACCACAAATCAGAAAGGGGGCAAGTAAAAATCGCCAATAAACACCCTAACCTTGAAACTGAAGCTTGGAGAAGAAGAAGAAAGAGGGAGGGAGAGAAGAAGACCGCGGAAGAAAGAGAGCGAGCGGGACTGAAGTCGATAGAGCAGAAGCACGAATGAAAGAGAAGTGTAGGAGAAAAGGAGGTGGGAAATAAGTAAAATCACTGTTATACTTGTATGTAAAATTAAGGGCTAGACTTCAATGTTAGTAAGACAAAGTCCTCATTTATATTAGTATAAATTAGACAACGGTTTTAAAAAACCGATGACCGCATAAAATAATAATACACTTTAGATTACGATTTTTTAAACCATGACATATATTATAGACAATGGTTATGCAAACAACCGTTGTCCGTGTCTAAAATGCTTCTAAAATATAACGCATTTTTGAAAACCGTTGTTTATTTTATAAATCATAGACAATGGTTATTAAAAAAAACCGTTGTCCGCATTTCACTCTACTCAAATTCATATTATAGACCACATGTTTTCAACAATCGTTGTCTATATATGCGTATTTTAATCTCATTTGTGTACTAGTGTACAGAATATATATCTCTAATTAACCTAGTTTTGTTCTATTTAAGCCTAGCTAGTGATTAGGTGAAGATATCACGAACTTCATAATCTACATTGTGGGAAAGAAAAATCAGTTGTTCGAAATAAGAAGAAGAAAGGATAGGCTCGTAGATTTGATTGAGAGTAGGGTTTTATTCAGTTTAAGTGAGTGCTAGCATACTAAGAGAGTAGGGTTAACTCCGGATTATTCTTGTAAACGTGAAATCAGTAACCTTGACAATCCATATGACAACCAAATCCTTTTAACAAGTTAGCTAGCTCACAAATTTAATTTCAAAATCTAATATGAAAACACTTTACTAGTAAAAAAACATGTCCAAACCTATTTTGAACATGAAATTACGGAGTACCTTCTAGCTGGATCCATTATTTTTTTTTTGGTTAAATAGATCCATTATTTATTGTGAGTAATAATACTTTCATCATGGGCCGAAAACAATATCATTAATTAGGAGATCCGAAGTTAAGGAATGTACGTAACTACAAACACGATTTAAAATCATTTTTACTCTCCAATACTATGTTTAATTAATTTAATATATCAACTTATCGGACACTCAAAATACCCTGAATGCATGTAAAGTAAGCAAATTAAACCATTTAGCACATAAAAACCTACGACTTAATATTTAAGACAATTATACGACCCAGATTACATTAGTTATGCAATATGCAATACGTGATTCAATAATTAACCACAATTTCAAAAAATAAATGTATAGTAATTTGGCAAAGCATTGTAATAACTAATAACATTATAACTTTCACTAAAAAAGACCGGTATTTAATTACTTTTACTTTTTTAAAACACTTAAAAATCAAATTAACAATCAAAATAAATTCCATATACTTTCCCTTGAAAATTGGCATGTGAACAAAACAATCGGTTAAATTTAAGTTTGAAGGCATGTAAAAAGAGCAACATCTAGTTTCAACCAAACAAGACCAACAATGCCTAGTAAAAATATAAAAGAGAAATATGTGACCCATTTACAAGCCAAATTGAATTTGACCCTAAACCTTAGTCATAGTTTTTGCCATTGTTTTCTGTATATAAAGGAGAGGATTTAACACACCAAATTAAAACCCTCCTCACATTAATTAACAAACTCCCATCCATAGCTCTACTGTAAAACCCTACATATATCCCACACCAACACATACAAACATACAAACATGGCTTTGATTACAACTAACAAAGCTGCCTTCACTTTGATCCTCATCGTCGTTTGCATTGTATATGCTTTACAGGTCGGTGTAGCCGCTAGGCCCTTGATCGGAGCAGCCGAACGACTTGCGACGTACGACGGGACGCTCCTGCATATGCTCCCTAGGCGTCCGCCGCCTACTCCGGGATGTCCACCTTCCTCTATACGGCATTGTTAAATCAGGGCACGTGCAAGTGTGCAACTTAACCAAACCATATATAGACACATTTAAATAAGGCGGTATTCATTACTTCATCGTCAAGAAGCCAAGGGTCATATAACGAACATTTTGATCTCATCCCGATATCTATAAACATATATTATGAATTTTAAAAGTAAAATATATTTTGTTGTATTTTTTTTATACATATGTATGTTCAAATATACTGTTACTTGTAGCAAATATATATGTAAGTGAATTACAAATAGTAACAAGCTTTCTATTTCAGTCAATCTCCTAATGAAATTTTGATTTCATTCATAAACATATATGCAATTATAGAGAAATTTTTGACATTGTTTTGTCGCGAGTTTCCCACACGCATTGACAAATTTGAATCATATATTATATAATCCTTTCAATTACTACACCTACTCTTAATTAGTTTTAGAAAAATCCTATTACATTTATGTACTGAATTTACATGTGCATGAACCCTCATTTATAGCTCATAGGCTTTAAAATGATAATAGAGCGGTTCGGTCCGAGTCCCTGGTCTATTATTTGGCTAGCCGACTTTAAGGTATGACATCAAGTGCAACTAACATATTGTGGGTATGTGAAACAAAATATATCCCACAGCGAGAATTTTAATAAAAACTTACCTAGAATATAAGTTTTTGGGTTACCCCTATTACTTATTGGTTTAAAGATGAAACTCCATTGAATTTATGTGTTGGACCGCACATTTGGCTATGGTCTGACGGGTGGACCCCATGTTATATTGGCCCAATGGACTTGATTAGGGTATTATAACAAATTTTGGTCTGACTTCGTTACTCGGAGTCTTCGGATTTGCTAGATTTATGAGCATGTTCAAGCAGCTTGCCCAATAAAGGAGATTTATCCAAAATGTGACAGTTCGCGAGCCTTAAGAGATGGCGTCCAAACTAAGTGACAACTAGCCCAGACAGTTGCCGCCTGAGGCTGGGTTGAGAATTTCCCACATGGATAAACTTGGCATAAATTGTCTAGTATATAATCTTATGAATTACTCCACCCATTGTCATGTGATTTTGGATTGAAACCTCATTGAACTTATTAAGCATCTATCCTGAACATATATATATATATGTATATATCTCGATCATTGTTGGTATAATATTAGGAACTATCAAGTTTGGGATATTGGATCAGCGTTTCCTCTATGAATTTTGATGATAACAAATGCCATTAAGAACTAACATATATGTGTCTGCCTAAGTATTTTAGCGAAATATAGATCCACGGGAATAACAAAGGAAATAAAAAGCAAAGCTCTGAAATTTTCCCTCTAACAAGATTGTCTTGCGCATCAATGAATGAAGGTACAATCGTACGTGAACATATCCAATGCACATGGGTATACATGTCTTTAGGAATTATGTCTTGCGTCCCAAGGAGAAAATGATAGGATAGTAATCTGTTATGGTCGGAAACTCAATTGTTGTAGGAATCCGCCATAACCGAACGTGTTTGAGGAATTAGAGTGATTAAGGAGAGAGAAACGAAAGAAAGAGAGAGAGATACAAGTGAGAAATGCGTTTGTTGTATTCAGTAGTGAATCTGTTACAATTCGAGCCTCCTTCTTATACAACTTTATCAAAATTACACAAGGGTCCCCTTATTTCTAATATTTCCCAATCCTAACAATACTTCCCCTCCCAAAGAACCTTGTCCACAAGGTTATGGTTGTTGAAAATTAGGAAATTGTTGTAACACATGTGCTGCAGGTTCCCAAGTTGCCTCTTCAATTGGAATTTTTTTCCATTTAATCAGCCATTCAGAAACAGGATTCCCATTTTTAAGATATTCCACCCTTGAATCTAGCACAACTTCAGGTGCCACTTCAATCTCATCATTGTTGTCTAAAATCGGTGGATCCTCAGATATTGAAACAACACTTCCAATCTTCTTTTTCAATTGCGAAATGTGGAAGACTGGGTGTATTCTAGAACTAGTTGGCATCTCCAACTTATATGCCACTTGACCAATACGACTCAAGATTTTATATGGCCCATAGAATTTTGCACTCAATTTCAGACTTCTCCTTAAAGCAACAGACGTTTTCCTATAAGGCTGAAGCTTGAGATAAACAAAATCTCCCACCTGAAATTCTTTCTCTGATCTGTGTTTATCAGCATTAAACTTCATTCTTGCTTGAGCTTGTTGTAAGTGCTCCTTACATTGCTGAATCATGTGTTGTTTTTCTTTCATCCATTCCTCAATAGATGCATTTGTAATTTCTGAAATCTGAATGCCCAACTGTGGAGGATTGTATCAATACAATGCTTGAAAAGGACTTGTCTTCAAGGAAGTATGGAAGTTAGTATTATACCAGCACTCAGCCAAAGCTATCCACTTGCTCCATTGCGACGGTCTTGTTGAACTCATACACCTCAGATAATTCTCAAGACACTGATTCACTCTTCTGTCTGGCCATCTGTCTCAGGGTGATAAGAAGTGGACATATGTAAAGAAGTACCCACTACACGAAATAATTCTTGCCAAAAATGGCTAAGAAATATTTTATCTCTGTTGGAGACAATGCTCCGAGGAAAACCATGGAATTTATAAACATTGTTCACAAATTCTATAGCTACTTTGGCAGGAGAGAAAGGATGAGTTAGTGGCACAAAATGAGCATACTTCGTTAATCTATCCACCACTACCAGTATTGAATCCTTTCCATTAGACTTTGGCAATCCTTCCACGAAGTCTAAGCTAATGTGAGTCCAAGCTTGCTTAGGAATCGGTAAAGGTTGTAGCAAACCTGGAGTTGTTGATGTAGAGTGCTTATGTTGTTGACTGACATCACATTGCTTCACACAGTCTTCTACAGTCAACTTCATATTAGGCTAGTAAAAAATATTCTTCAACCTTTGATAGGTGCCTAACACCCCAGAATGACCTCCAACAGCATCCTCATGCATAGCTAACACTATTTGCTTCCTCAAATCTGAAGTTTTCCCAATGAAAAGTTTGTTCTTATACCTAAATACCCCTTGAACAAACCTGTAAGGTTCAGCAGTACCCAGCAAACTTTGCTCAATCAAATTCTGTGCTACCTGATCCTCTTTATAGTTGGCCATTACTTGTTTCATCCACAAAGGCTCTACTGAACTCATAACTCTTATTTCAACTTTCTCATTTTCAAATCGATGAGATAAGGCATCAACCGCTTTATTTTCTTTCCCTTTTTTGTAAGAAATAGAATAAGACAGCCCAAGCAATTTCCTGACTGCATTCTTCTGTAAATGAGTGGTAATATTCTGCTCAAAAAGATACCTCAGTGACTGATGATCCGTGTTGATGTAGAAATGACTTGGTTCTAAGTAATGCCACCATTTATCAACAACCAAAAGAATGGCCAACAATTCTTTCTCATATGCGGAAAGTAAAAGATGTTGGCCATGCAATGCTTTACTTATATAAGCCAATGGTCGCATGTTCTGAATCAAGACAGCTCCAATTCGCACATCACAAGCATTAGTTTCAATCTCAAATGGCACCCCAAAATCTGGAAGACCCAACACTGGAGTTGAGGATAATAATTTTTAACTCAGCCTCTGAATTCCGTTTAAAACTCTCATTCTTCTTAAGTAGCTCAGTCAAGGGACGACTAATAATCACATATCCTCTTATGAACCTTCTATAATAACCTGTTATGCTCAAAAAACTCCTCACATCTTTCAGACTTTTAGGACAAGGCCAAGACAACATTGCTTCTACCTTAGATGAATTTGTTTCCACCCCTTTTCCTGAGATGATGTGACCCAAATATTCAATTTTTGTCGCTGCGCAAAATAACACTTCGATCTCTTAGCAAACAAAGTATTCCTCTTCAACAACTGTAATACCCTGGTCAGATGTTGTACATGCTCTTCCAAACCCCTGTTGTACACCAAAATATCGTTAAAGAAGACCAACACGAATTTCCTCAAATATGGACCAAATATGTCATTCATCAAGGATTGGAACGTAGATGGAGCGTTAGTCAATCCAAAAGGCATAACCTTGAATTCAAAATGCCAATGATGAGTGCGGAAGGCAGTCTTTGAAATATCTTCCTCATCCATTCTAACTTGGTGGTAACCGGCTCTTAAATCCAACTTAGAAAAAATCTGAGCACCCTGCAACTTATCTAATAATTCTTCTATATGAGGAATAGGATATTTATCCTTGATAGTCACATCATTGAATTGCCTATAATCCACACAAAATTGCCAACTCCCATCTTTTTTTTTAACCAACAATGTAGGTGATGCAAAAGGACTATGACTCGGCCTTATAGTAGAATTCTGTAACATTTCCAAAACTTGCTTCTCAATCTCATTCTTTTGCAAGTATGGATACCTATAAGGCTTGGCACAAACTGGTTGACTTCCTGGTTTCAACCTAATTTGATGTTCATGCCCTCTGATGGGAGGCAAACCTTTCGGTTCATCAAAAACTTCAGCAAATTGCTCCAAAACTTCAGATATAAGAGCAAGTAGCTCTTCTTCCTATTTCTGTATACTGAAGCAATGACCAATCTGAGTAACACACAGTGGCTCTTTTTTTCTGAACAATTTCTGCAGCTTTGTTCCACTCAACATCCTTACTGAAGCTTGTTCCTTAAATCCCATCAACTCAATTCTATTTCCCTCTTTAACAAAAGACAATTTCAATTGTCTAAAATCAAAAGATAGAGGACTATATTCTCTCAACCAGTCCACTCCTAAAATAACATCACATCCTCCTAACCTCAGAGTTCTCATGTCAAAACAAAAAGTATGCCCCTGCATCTTCCATTCAAACCCTTTACAGACTTGGTAACTGAACATCTTGCTACCATTTGCAACAACCATTGTCATCACATTAGTTTCTTGAATATCAAACCCTGCCTCTTTTGCTATTCTCGGGTCCACGAAACTATGTGTACTCCCACTATCCACCAATATCACAATGCACTTATTCTTAACTAACCCTTGAATTTTAATTGTATTCAAAGGAGAACTTCCGATTAAGGTGTGCACATAAATCTCACTATCCTCAATCACTTCCCCTTCCTGAATTTCCGTCTCAACAACCATCTCCCCAAATTCAGCATGTTGAATATCCTCACTTTCAGTGCTAACTAGGCTATGAAGTGTTTGAGTTCGACACTTATGCCCTACAAAATATTTTTCTCCCACCTATAACAAAGTCCTGGAGTTTTCTTGAATTCAGGATTGGTTGGATTTGAGTTAGGAATTTGTGTTTTGGGTGAAAACAGATTTGGGTTAGTGTTTTGGTTTTGGAATTTGTAAGTGTTTGTGGAGTTTGTTTGGTAAGGGTTTTGGAAATTTCTTTGAGTAGCTCGGGTGTTTGAGTATTGGGTATTTGGTCTAAGCAAGGAATTTGTGGTTTCAGTTTTCCAGGATGCACTTCTTCCCAATTTGACAATTGCTTGCACCGCACCATACTGTAATTTCGCATGTTCATAAGCTGTAGCAAGAGAATTTGGTCTACTCAATTTAACCAAATTCTTGATTTCTTCTTTTAGCCCACTCAAATAACTTGACACGAAATATGATTCAGACAAACTTGGGTTGTATGCTAGCATAAAAGCTCTCAATTCCTCAAACTTTTCTGTATAACTATCAACATCATCTGTCTGTAACAGTTTATTGAATTCCTCTACAACCTCGACACCTTGTTTTCACCGAATCAATCACACACAACAATACTCAATTCAGACCAAGAAATCATTTCCTTTTGCATAAGGAATCCTTGAACCCAATTATCAGCCTTCCCGAACATATATATCACAACAACCTCAACTTTTTCAGATTCAATTATACTAAAAATCTTGAAATACGTCTCTGCTTTTCTTACCCAGCTTCTAGGATTTGTGCCATCAAAAGAAGGAAACTCATGTTTAGGGAAACGCTGATTAACTCTTAATCCTGATCCCAACGACGAACTTCGCTCCAATTCTCGATTAACATCCTCAATCGAAGCTCGCTGATCTTGAATTCCTGAATTCGGTCTTTGATGATGTCCTTCATTGATTATGGGTTACGAAAGCGTTGCACTGCTCGATCTTGATCCTTCCTCGATCGTCTTGAAAAGCAAGGCCATATCTCTATGCATATTACTCATCATCTCCGATAAGCTCTTCATTTGCAATTCGCCCAATTTCTGCGCGTTCTTCAATTCTTCCATCGATTTCTCCATTTTCGCGCCTTTCTCTTCCGATCTTGCTTGTTGATTGTCCAATCGCTGATTTGTATCCCCGATCGCATCCACCATCTTGCTGATCTGCAATTCGGTCTTTCTTTGACCTTCTTCTAACGTCTTCATTCGAGTTCCATCAGCCATGGTGAAATTTATGCTCTGATACCAATTGTTATGGTCGAAAACTCAATCGTGGTAGGAATCCGCCATAACCGAACGTGTTTGAGGAATTAGAGTGATTAAGGAGAGATGAGAGAGAGAGAGAGAGAGAGAGAGAGAGAGAGAGAGAGAGAGAGATAAAAGTGAGAAATGTGTTTGTTGTATTCAGTAGTGAATCTGTTACAATCCGAGCCTCCTTCTTATACAACTTTATCAAAATTACACAAGGGTCCTCTTATTTCTAATATTTCCCAATCCTAACATAATCTATGTTCTTTGCAAGGAAAAATGCCAAAACCCACTCACTATATATAAATAAAAATGACCTAGGGTTCTGCGCCACGAGAGTGAATAATGAAAATCGATGATTGAGAGCACTCCAATGAAGAACAAGGAAGAAGAAGACATCGTTGGTGAGTGTGCAATCTCGGTGGCAGCAAGAGGCGATTGCAGAGGTAAGGAACTGCGACGGAGATCGTGAGTAAGATGTGGTGCTTTTGCTTGATTAATTCGGTTCACTTAAGAACTATGTTAGATCAATATTATGAACTAACACTGGAACAACGAGTCTCTTCATTACTTTTGATGATAACAAATGCCATCAAGAACTAAACCTTTACCAAAGTGTTTCAAGAAAAATAGAATCTTTCAGGAACTATGAGAGAAACAACGCACAAGTGCCATGGAATAGTTTCCTACATACATGGCATATCAGAAGGGCAAATGAGTTTTTGCGGAACTGACTTAGGTGGCAAGTGAAAAAGGACAGAAGCATCTTATAGAGGAAATATGTCCCAAGGGTACATTGGTCATTAAAAGCTATGTCTTGTACCCCAAGTGAAAAAGGACAGAGGAGTAATTTGATGGAATTCACCCCTATAAAGTGGAAATCAATCAAGCTAGGTCAAATCAGATCGATCACTCACCGAATGAAAAATACTCATATGAAAGCAACGAGAGATCAAGAGTGATCCAAGAGCAACAAGAGCTTCGGAACAATATAGTGAGATTTGTTAGTATTGTTGGAATTTGGTGATCGCTAGCAATAGAGAAGTTTGTATCTATATCTTGTAACTATGGAACTATCGTTTAATAAAGTTCTCATTCAAAATCCTCCAAGGGAGGTAGAGGTTTACCCATTCAACTTGTTGGTGGAAGTGAGATTCCTCTATAAGGAACCGAGTCTTTAGTTACTATGTCTTTTACATTATGCTTTTCCTTTTTCCATTGCGTAAGGGAACTATCTCTGAAACAGTTCCCGCTTGTTCAAACTAACAACCTTGTGCGATCCTACAAACTAGGCCGATAGACTCGTTAGTGTTGCTAGAATTTGGTGATTCATAATAACAGATGTAACACCCCCAAATTATATCGGAAATGTCACACGCTAGTGACCTCGGATTTTAAGGTCCGAAGCCACCATAGGCTTTTGCATCAATCAAATATTGGTAAAATTTATCGAAATTGTATCAATAATGAAATAGCGGAAGTCTTTTCAACATATCTCGATTTAAATTTTAAACCTTTATTTTAAAAATAAGAACTTTGAAGTTCAAATAATTAAACAATAAAATATATTGGAAGGCTTGAACTACAATTATGATATATATATATATATATATTGTGATATTCTTATCTCTATTACTAATTAAATGACAATCAAAAGTTTCCTTGTAGTATTATGGGCTCCATTCGTCATCACCTTGAGTGCCCTCGAAGATATGCTAAAACCTAGTACAACATGTATCCAGCCCACCCGGGGTCAGCTAAATCGACTCCAATGTTTATTAGGTCAAAATAAATAATTAAATCAAGATTATTATTATTATTATGAATGCACATTTTAAAATGTCCGCACTTTATCTTATGTCGAAGCTTTCCTAGAAAGCATCATACAAATTTCATAGATGAATTTCTAAACTGATACTAAAATAAACGCCACAACAAACACATAGATTTAATCAAAGTTATTACAAACAATAGTCAATACTAGGCTACCACTTAGTTTCTTTATTTTGGTGCTTACTCGCACTAATCTTTTTAATGACCAAGCATATACACATTCGGTTGCGATTTTTAATTCCACATGGGCTCATACGTCCCAAAGAAATCATGAGCTCATATTTCCCTAATAAAAATGCACTTAGCTACCCCGCAATGCTATAGAGCGGGTCAGGTCATGACCAAGCACTAGGATTTTAATTCCATCTAGTGCGAAAATATTATAAAGTGGTGTCCAAAGCAACCATGACTCACACCCCTAGGCACTACGGTACTTCCACAACAAGTCTCAAATGAGACAATAACATATAAGATCACAATCATTGAGACCTAAGTCCAAATCTAACGCAACCTAACAACAATAATAAGGCTATGGTGATAACGAGGTCATTATTTCTATGAAATGAATAACAACCTATATTTAATTTTATTTTCATTTTTATTTCACACAAGTAGTACAAACAAGGGTTATTTAGACTCTTCACATAAAGCAAACAATTGATTTAGCCGAGCAAGTATGGGAACTTGCCTTATTAACGACCTCGTAAACTCGGATAGGTTATAGTCGAGATCGTATAACCTTGGATTGAAGGACCTAGAAAAAAATAACGACATAAACACGAGTATAAGTTTCAAAATGGAAATCTAATCAACGATAGATTTTCTTTATCTTATAAACGTGGTTTAAGAATTCCAACCCAACTACTTGATTATTAATCCTTAAAACTTGAATTAGGTTTTTAGAGTTCAAAACTCATAGGGTTAATAAACTTATTCATATATGCAAATAAACAATAATTTCATTTATTTGTATATACATATTTATTAGACCAATTTAAGTACAAACTTCATTATAAGCTTTTATTATAAATTCTAAGGTTTAGAACTTTATAATAAACTTCTAAATTGATAAGGATATCTTACATGTGAAAATTCTTATTATATGTATAAAGGTAATAATAATCCATTTTTATCATAAGGTTCAATATTTTTAAGTCTTATGAAAATTATAATAGAAAACTAGTAAACACATTTTATAAAATTAAAATACCCAAAATAATCCCAAAATACCCAAAACAAAATGAAAACAAGAGAAAGGAGAGGCCAGACGGGCCGAGTCGGGCTCGCGGGCCAGCTGCAACTTCACTTACAACAGCACGCACAAGAAGGCAACATCGGTGGGCGAACTTCAGCGGAATCGTTCTCCCTCATCTGGAAACGAAACGAGGCTCGATTGGCGCCGTTGCAACCATGAAGGAACCCTCTTTCTACTGTTGGCATCGGCACAATACGATATGGTGTGTGGTGGCGGTAATTCCCAAAACACTAGGTGGTTGTCGGAAAATAGGACTTGTAGTGAGGCCAGTTTGCAGCGGCTCGTGTGATTTCGTCCGACAACGGTTCAAGGTGTGGGAGGCGTTGTTAGAACCGGGAAAAAACAAGCTTTCTACTGTTGGCAAAGTCTGCGTCTGGAGTGGCTCGTGGTGGCCAGAAAACACCGCTGAATAAGCGGCCCCGGTGAGGGTGTTCGAACAAAAACAGGGTATGATTTTTGTGTGGGTTTCTAGATCGATTTTTGGACAATTTTCGATTGTAAAAGGAGTGATTTTTCTTAAGGTTAGATAAACAATGGAAAGAGCTATTTATAGGGCAAAGAGTGAGCTTCAATGCTCCAAAAACGAGCTAGAAATCGTCCTTTAAAGCCTTGGACACAATCCCGTTGATTTCGCCCATTTATGGGTGATTTATCTTGTAATTGAATCGGGATTGATTCTCTAATCATCCCTTTGAATCCTCCCAATCCTTCCCATAATCTTAAATCCGACCTTATCCATCTTCAATTTCAATTTCAATTTAATTTGAAGGATTTCAAAAACTTTGCACTTTGACCTAGAACGAGATTTTCGGGATGATTTTGATTGATTGCCCCCAAATTAATTGAGGTAATTTGTAGAGGATTAAGCAAGTGACAAGTAGACTTTTACGTAATCCATTTTTGTTAAGAAACGTACTCGAATTTCTCAATTGAAGTTCAAGACTCAAGTGGGGAAGAAGATCCCCATTTGTGAATCCATTTTCAAGAAATTAAATAAACAACTCCTCTAGTTTAAGAAATAGACAAGAAATGTCCTTTATATTAATAATTATCCTTAATATATTTTTAAAGAAATAAATGTTTGAATTCCAAATATTTTTAGATTAATTGGTTGTACCCATTGTACCATGTACGACTACGATTTGGCAGTTTATAGACATTATAAATAAGATATTAATAAATAAAAATATAATATAAAATATAATAAATGTAATTTATTACTCATAGAATGTATAATTTTTGTAATCAATATAAATTATTAGATTTAATATTGAGAATGAAGATATATTATTAAGATAAAATAATTAAATTTCTCTTTTTCCTTGATAATATTTCATATATATTTAATTAAAAAAAGATAAAATATGTATAAAAAATTTATATATTCAAATATGGAAGAGATAAGAATTTAAAAAATAATAGTCCGATAAAGATTAGATTAGATAAGATTAAATATTATATTATTCATATGTTATTACTTTCCATGTACGTAAATTTAGAGATTATAAAATATTTCAATATATCTATAAAATATTTTTTTATCTATTTTTATTAATTTTAAACATTATAAATATTTATGATCAATTTTTAATTATAAAATAAAATCAATATATATCTATAAATAAATTCGTCAAAAGATATATGCTAAAAGATTTATATTTATTCTAAAATATTTCAAATATTTTATCTTTAATTTTAAATACTTGTCTAAGGAAGCTTTCAAAAGATATTGTTATACTAAATAGATATTTGTTTGATATTAGAGATAAATTTAAATAGTTAAAAAAGAATTTAATAGAAAAAAGTTATAATAATAGAAATAAAAATTAAATTTTTAAATTGAGGTGAGGTCAGAATCGTTATGATGGCTCGAAAAGGTACATCTTTAATATATAGTTATAGATTCTCTTCGTTTATAAAAATATGTGAAACCACTTTTGAGGTCTTTCTCTTAAAATTCTAAATTTATTTATTTTATTCCTTTTAGCATATGGATAAGGTTCATTTACTTCTCAAATAATCCTTTAGAGATTATTTGCTTGATTTTTATAAAATGATTAAGATAAGAAAATATACCATTAATATAAGGATGTTTCCACATATTATTTTATTAAATAGAATAAAAGAAAATTACATTAATGTCCTTCTTAAGAATGAGGGTTATTACAATAGTACCCACTTAAAAAGAGTTTATTTTCCGAAATTAGAAGAAGGTAGAACATGGAGAAGTACTAATTAATTTACCTTACTCTAAAAGAGAGGGTTATTACAATAGAGAAGTTCGAGCCTTGCCTTTGTAACTATGGAACGATCAATAAGAAAAGTAGGCATTCATAATCCTCCAAGGAGGTAGAGGTTTGCCCACTTAACTTGTTAGTCAACATCGGGTTTCTTTATAAAGGAACTGTGTCCTTATTGTGCTTATTATCTACTTTTGCTTCCTGTGTATATAATTTCCGTTGCCTAAAGAATAGTTCCTAGAACGGTTCCGATCCTTAACTCTTTACTAACGTGATCATCGATCCTACAATCATATATCTAAGAAAGTATTCCCTCTAGTTCGCAATATTCTAATTTGGTTTTTAACTTAAAATTGTATTGCAAAATATTTGTCCATTTTCATTCAATTAATGTCAAAATATTCTAAAAATAACATATTTATTTAACCTTTTACTATATTTGCAATTTCAAAATGTATTAAAAATAGAGAAAGAGTTCCGTGCGAATGGTCGCTTGTGTGGGAAATAAGAATAAATCTCGATCGTTCATTCCAAAAAATCAACGTCCCTGATTAAACATTCATTAAAAAAAATAAAATACGGCACGGGTGAATTTTTCCCGTATTATTCGCGTATTTTTCAATAAAATACGACACGAACGAATTTTTCCTGAATTATTCACGAATTTTTCGAAAAATACGTTTTTATGAGACGCGCCCAGTTTGTTCATCAGAAATAGCGATTTGTTCATCAATATTCACCAATTGTTCATCAATACTAACTAATTGTGCATTGAGTTTTTGATAACATTGTTCATTGATTTCGAACTTTTTTTATTTTTAATTTTATTTTTTAACCTTATTTATGTGTAGAAATACAATATTATGTAGTTTTTTTATGCACATATAATTAGTTTTGATATACTCATATTTGTTCATTGATATACTCGTATTTGTTCATTGATATACCCCTATTTGTTCATTGATATACCCATGGTATACCATTATTTGTTCATTAGTATACTTCTTTTTTGTTCATTGGTATACCATTATTTGTTCATTGATATACCCTATTTGTTCATGGATATACCCTTATTTGTTCATTGATATAACCTTATTTGTTCATTATTATAACCTTATTTGTGAATTGAAATAAACTTATGTTTTATGTGTCAAGGTTATCAACTTGTACATTTAGGTAATAAGCAATGTTGATGAACAAATATGAACAAATTGATGAACAAATTGATGTTACTAATGAACAAATATGCACAAACCGATGAACAAATATGCCAAAACAAATTGATGAACAAATATCAACTTATTTAGCTATGAACAAATTGATGTTATTGATGAACAAATATGCATATAGCAATGAACAAATTGAGGTTACTAGTGAACAAATATGCATCTAGTAATGAACAATTATATGAAAAAGGCAATGAACAAATATACATAAACCAGTGAACAAATTGATGTTACTAATGAACAAATATGCACAAACCGATGAACAAATATGCCAAAACCGATGAACAAATATTTTCGTTTTTTTATGAACAAAATCACAATGTTGATGAACATATTGCATGTAATTTTGATACACATTTGTTCATTTTTTATGTACAAATAATAGATTTTTGATGCACAAGCAATAGTTTATTTATGCACAAAATCACAGTTTTGATGAACAAAATCACAGTTTTGATGAACAAATTCACATTATTGATGAACAATCTGGGCGCGCGTCCTATTTCCGTTTTTTTTCAAAAATACGCGAATAATTCGCCCGTGCCGTTTTTTTCCCCTTTTTAAGTGAAATGATCAGCGCCTTTGATTTTTCTTGATCCAGCGGCTCCTGTTCTTTCTTATTTCGCACCTGGGTGCCCATTCGCACCTGAACCGGACTCTTAAAAATATACATTCAATAACACATTGAAAATATCATATAATTTACTAGATATTAAAAAATTAAATTCTCATCCTTTCTATTTTTAACTTGTTTTAAAAATGTGGGAAGTGAAAAAAAATTCAAATATTGTGAATAAGAGGTTGTAGACTTGTCAATCAGGTCGGGTTCGGATCGGGTCATTTCGGGTTCGGGTCGTATTGGGTCACAAGTCAAACCGAGTCAGGTCGTGCGGGTTTCCGGACGGTCGGGTCAACCCACCAGGTCAAGATAATCGAATTTTTATAATTATTAAGATATTATTTTATTTAAATAATAATATTTATATTTTTAATAATAAAATATATTATAATTTTCATAATTAATTATATATATTCTGAAATATAACAAATCGGGTCAACTCAACGGGTTTCGATTTTCAACCCAATGGGTTTTGGGTCAGGTTTAAACTGGGTTCCGGGTTAAAACCTAGAAATTTTCCGGTGGATTGGGTCGGGTCAACTTTTGACAGGTATAAGAGGTAGTAATATGAAGTAAACTAAAATACACGAGTTATAACTAAGGGAATGAAGTCATCTCCTTTACCAAGATCTATTCGGCTTCAGTTTAAGGATCGATGTTTGTGAAGGATCGATGTGATTGGATCAGAAATCATGTAATCCGATTCAACTTGCCTAGCTGGACTTTATAATCTGAAGCTTACATGAATTTTGGTTTTGAAGTGTGACTTCCTTGATTAGAAAAGTTAGGTAAGTATGATCGATGGCCGGTAATCGATCAAAGGGATACGTGCATTTCGTGCGCGCATACTAAGACGATTGTGATTCAAATTTCATATTTTTCCAAAGTTAGAAATCAAATTATATAACTCATTGTCATACGTAGGCCACTTGCAATATAATGTTATCTTGTTTCTATCATAAAAAAAAACATAAGATTTAATCACTATGGAAATTAATGGATACCAAACATAAGATTCATTTCTTGCTCGTAAACATCTGTCTAAAACTCCCGAGTGATCCTAATTAATTCTTATAACTAATATATAGGGAACAAGATAATTAATAAACTAAGTTCAGAATGCATGCAGAGGCGTATCGAACGAGCAATACCGGACCTAGTCAAAATTAATTGCCTAGAAATTGAGATCCGTTTACAAGCCAATTTGACCCATAAAAACCTTTGACTCCAACAAAAAAAAAAACCTTAAAATCATCTAAATTTTGTTACATTAGTATGAGTATAAATAGGAGCATTTAACCAACCGATATCCTCATCACGTACATCGCCAATTCCCTTTCAAATATCTTAACCTACTCAAAAACCTAGCCACATTCAAACCCTAATCAACATTACACAACAATCAACCATGGCTTTGATGAACACTAAGAAAGTTGTTCTTGCTTTGATCCTTCTCGCGATTTGCATTCTATGTGTTTCACAAGTCGGATTAGCGGCTAGGCCATTGGGTAGCGAAGCCGAATGGCACCGGATGCTCTCGAGGGTACCGTCTCCTCCGGCCTGCTCACCCACCAACATTGGGGGTAATTGTACCCCTCATTAGACACACCACAATATAGTTATTCAAGGCAGCATTATATTTTTCATCTTATTGGTCTTGTTATCGTCATATATCTTGATTTTAAACTATTGTTCATTTGTTTAAATTATCGATGGCCTAGCTACTATTGTATTTTTTTTATATGTTAACAATATATGTAGTTGTTGATGCATGTAAGTTGATCGATCTTACATTAATAATAAAAAGTTTATGTTAATTTTATAACTATTGTTCGTTTGTTATAACTTATAAACTCGATGCACATTTCACTACAATTTTGTGAGTGCACGTTTAACATCCATTGCAAAGTTAAGGTTTATGCACACAAAAACTTGACGTGTATGGAAACTTTAATTGTCTAAATGTGCATTAAAAATCCAATGCACATTTTGATACAAGGTTGTGTGCATATTTAGACATGATTTGATGAACATCTAAGACAATCTAAGACAATGTCTATGCACGGTGGAAATTTGATCTCACCAAAAAGTCAATGTGCAAGCATGTAACTTTGCCTAAAATGCATCACAAATCCGATATACAATTCAATACATGCTTATACACATTTAAGTATAAATTGATGCACATCCATGACAATTTTCCATTAGATTGCATTGTTTCGTTCCTTTATTGCACAATTAATATTTGAAATATATCGAGGAATGGAGATACGGAGGAATAAACTATATATGTATGCAATAATTGATTTCGACCACTACAATCTTTCTTTACAACTATAAAAATTGTCACGGAGTATTAATTTTCATCAATATTAAAATATAATAAGTATTTAAAAATTTATTTGAAAAACATTATACACATACTTACAAATTGATTATTTATCTCCTTTTAAAAACTCGAGGTTCTTCTTTTAGAAAAAATAATAATAAAACACTATGTATATGAGTTTGGTTCAAATGAAACAAACTCTTATCCTAAAACGTGAAACGAATGTACTTTTCCTAGTTTGTAGTACACTTTTCATATAAAAGTGCATTGCAAAATCCAAAAAGTGCAATACGAAAAAGTGCACTACAAAAAGTGCACTGCAAATTATGTAAAGTGCAAATCCGAAAAAGTGCACTCCGAAATAGGAAAAGTGCACTATGAACTAGGAAAAGTGCATTCGTTTCAGGATAAGAGTTCGTTTCATTTGAACCAAACTCCTGTGTATATATGATATAAAAACATATGAAAACATAATATCATTTTTCTTGAGAAAAAAGATAAAATATTATTGCTGGCTATTCACAATTTTCATATGTAAGAGAAGTGTGCGCATTGATTTGAATTTGAAAAAAATTATAAAAAATAAACCCACAAAATGGGTGGTAGATTGAGTAAATAAAATCAAAATAATACTTGAATTTCCAATCAAATTTAAATGGAAAAGAAATTTCTTATATCTTAAACTACTATATAGTGTAAACTGATTAAATAAGTAAATAGCTTATTTATATATGATTTGTAAAATTTTATTTTGTTTTAGTTATATGATTAGTTATTGTATTCATAATACAACATAAAATATAACCTTTAATTTGCGTACGTTGGATGGGGTTAGCACCCTCGTTTCAAGAAAAACAGTAGTTTTGCAGAGCTTATTAATTCTTATGACATTTTAACTTTCACTAAAAGCATAATTATTTGAAAGCAAACCGACGATATATAATCCACATTTCTCTCGCATCCATTTGGGAATGTTGAACAAACAAATTTTCCCCCGTGTAGGCGAGTAAAGGAAAACGTGTCCAAAGGTCAATACCTAGTCGAAACTGTTCAAACAAATATGTACATGACCCATTTACAAGTCAATTCATTGAATCCTTCCGAACGTACACAACCCTCAAAAGTCATATAAACTTAAACACATCAACCTCATCACATGAACGATTCCCATCCGTATCTACTCAAGACCGGATGAAGTTGAAAAAAATTACTCTACATATATATGGTAAAACAAATTCAAAAGTAGGACACAATACACTACCTGCTAAACTCGATTACAAGAAAAACGCACAAATCATGGTTTCCATATGAACTGTATTTTTGTAACCATATATTTATAGGATGATCTAAAACATATGCTTGTACAATCCCACATTTCAATAAATCATATGAAAAAAGATAGACTCGAAAATCGTAAGGATTAAAAAACTCATTCGAACAATTACAAACCATGGAAACTGCTAAGCAAATTGCAAGCGACACTAACAAACAGAAAATTATAAACGACTGGTAGTTAGCATGTGATATCGAAAAAATATTTATTCTGACCAAGTAGGGAAAAGTAAAGATCGACTTTGTCAAAATTATCTGATTTGGACCAGTACTCCAGTCTTAATTAGACGTATTATTACCAGTAATAAGGGGAATATATTTGAACCTTTGACTTGAATTTCACATATATAGTAAGAGTTGACTATTTGATGGTCAAAATTTATTGTGATTTACTTTATAGGTTTAATTAATAATTTCGACCAAAAAAAAAAGGTTTAATTAATAAGGATGTAAATCATTTCTCACATTTTATTTAGATGTGAAAGTCGATCACATTGTAAATTAATAAAATTGTTGTTATAATGAGGTTAAATATGTACACCCTTAATTTTTAGCTTATTCTAACAACAATAACTATTCGGACTTCCTATATATACATCGTACTATATATGGATCGATATATATACATATGTTTAATATTCATTCATGCATGAAATTCTTACAAGGCTAGAATTCTAGCCTGTACTAAAAGGGGAAATTTCAAGGCAGTCACCGGAAATGAACGGGACTTCAACTAGCTAGACTTATTTAGTTTTTTGAACAAATTAAACTTCCATGAACTTGCTTTTGAAGTGTGACTTCCATATAAGTTAGGTAATATTTTAGTATATGTGACAGATGGATGTCAATCAAATACTCCTGCTTATAAATAACATATATACAAAGAATGAATTAAAAACTTTCAATATATATGCTTTTTTTTCCCTGTATTCTGCATAAATACTAAACAAAACTTTTGGGTAAGTAAAAGAATTGTCTGTCCGATTACAATTCCTAGTCAAAACATAAAAAAAATGTGACCCGAATACAAGCCAATTTGACCCTAATGCCTTTGAATTGAACAAAACTCTTATACTCATCTCAATCTTCTTACATTGTTTGTGTATAAATACGAGCATTTTAGGCACCCAACTCCTCATCAAATTAACAAATCCCTTCCAAATCATCTTTATACCTTATCAAGTAAAGATCAATCCTCATCCCAAACCAACACACATTACAATTTACAAACGACCATGGCTTTGATTACCACTAACAAAGTTGCTCTTGCTCTTTTCCTTATCGTCGTTTGCATTCTATGCTCTACGCAAGTCGCATCAGCCGTTAGGCCATTGGACGGAGTCAGCCAGGGGCTGACTAAGTACGGTGAAACCCTCCTCCACATGCTCCCTAGGGGAGCGCCAACTTCTCCGACATGCCCACCAACCTTCATCCCGCGGCGAGGGCAAGGTTGTTGAATATATTCATACTAACCATATTGTTTCATTGGATACCGATCGAGATCTAATATATATGTGTGTCGATTTTTTACTATTTTTCGTTTGTGTATTGCCTATGTGCGTGGTGTTGTATTTTTATTTATTTTGGGTGCAAATGTGCAATTATTTATTGTATTTTATTATTTCTTATGTTGATTGTAACGGGTATGCAAGTGAAATAACAGTACATGATGATAAAATGGTTTATATTTTGGCAATTTTGTATGATAGTATATGCTTAGGCAATTAAGTTGGGACATATGCTCTGCTTACATGTTACATCCGCAATATTCTAAACAATATGTATTTCAGAAAACCACCCTTAAAATGACTCATTTCCCATAAAACCACCAACAGAAAAACTAATACTTTGTAATGCACTTTTTTATTACTTATCTAGTTATTTGTCGTGTTTCGTTTTACAATCTTCAACTCTCCCTTAACTTCCCCAATAACGTTGTCACTTCTACTCCTTCGGTGGTTTTTTTATTCTCCACTATTTTTGCAAATTTATCTTCTAACATAATTGAATTTTAAGAAATAAAATGAAAATTCTATAATTTTTAAATCGACGAACTATGGATGGTTATCATAAAATCTTTGAAAAATTTAAGAATTTTCTGATTCCCGATCCCCAAAAAAGAATTTTTTAATACTTTCCTGATTTATGAGTGATTTAATTGAAACTCCCCTCTTATGTATGGGTGGATTTGTGCAATTTATCGTTGCTAGTCTTTTAATCTCATTGCCTACCCTTAGACCTAGATTTGTCAATCGGGGTCCGACCGGACGCGTTCGGGTTCGATTTTGTTTCGGGTCACGGGTTAATCGGGTCTGGTTGTTGTGGGTTTTCGGTCGGGTCAGGTTGACCAACGAGTCTAAAATGTCGTTCCTTTATGATTATTAAAATCAATTTTTAATTAAATAATAATATTTAATAATAATATATTATTTTTATGTATTTTACTAATAAAATATATTATAAGTTTCAAAATAAAATTTATAAATTCTATAAATATAATAAATCGGTCAATCCAACGGGTTTCGAGTTTCAACCCAGCTGAATTCGGGTTCTAGCGGGTTCGGTTTATTTCGGGTTTCTGATTCAAATTTTCGGGTCTTGACCATAAAATTATCAGGCGGTTCGGGTCGAATTTGTGTGTTAGGTCAGCTTTTGACATCTCTACTTAGACCTGAATTAGTTCCAGTGGAGTTGTGAAAAAACTACATAGATAGAGTTGAATAAATCATGACCATTAAATACAAATTGAACGGTTGAGATTTGATTTTTCTCTTTCCATATCAAGTTATTATTTTTTTCTTTTTTCTTTTTTCCCGACGGGTTCACCAATTTACTATAGGGTTTTAGTAAATTCACCCATAGAGTTTCTCGCAAACTCCATGGGAACAAGACCGACTTAGACCTATTAAACGAGTCGATTCGATCGACTTCAATTGAGTATGGTTCGAATTCAGGTTTTGTTTGGGTTCGAATTATTAAAATTTACCGATAAATCAAGTCACTAGGTCGAGTTGTTACGGATTTCGCAAATTTGTTTGACCAAACAGATTAAGTGTGTCAACTTTTTTATAACTATTAAATTAATCTTTTAATTAATAATATTATTTAATTATAATTAATATATTTCAATAATAGAATATTGTTATATTTAAAATAATTTTTTTTAAAATACACGTTGCGTTTGGATTTCAACCCAATCAAGTTCGGATCTTTCAATGACCAATTAATTTTCCAATCTACTTTCAAACTTTAAATTTTCAAATAATTCGAATTAATTTTTTAAATCGGATTAAGTTTTGACCGTTCTAACAACACTACAAAGAATATGATTAAAAATCTTCTTATAAGTTTTTAGAAGTTTACAGGATGAAGTGAAGGGTTCTTGCAAAAAGTTGAATAAGATGGGATGCGTAGGTGAAAATATGAATAAAAAATGGCTGATCTTTTAAAATCGTCAGCAGTTATCCACTTCCACTTGCCTATAAAAATAAGGATTTTATTTTTCCAAAAACAATTAGTATTTAACTTATTTATTATTAGAGCTTAAATTCAAAGCAAGCTAGCCAATTTTGACTCACTTCACACCTTCCTCTCTTCTCAAATCGTTGAAACCACAGATTTTTTTCCCCATACTTGCCACTTAGAAAAATGGCTTCCACAAACACAATTCTTAATGAACATCCACACTCACAACACGATCGGAAGAGCGAGCTCGAGGCCTTTGACAACACCAAAACCGGGGTAAAAGGCCTCTTAGACTCCGGGTTAAAAGAGCTTCCAAGAATCTTCAAGACCAATAACAACACCACCACAAATTCCCCTTCCTCTGAGCCTAAAGAGAGCTACAACAAAACAATCCCCATAATCGACCTCCAATCCATACGACTCAATGATTCCTCGAGGAAGAAAGTTGCGGAGGAGATTGGGCGCGCCTGTGAAGAGTGGGGATTCTTCCAAGTTGTGAACCATGGAGTTCCGCTGAGCTTGCTTGATGGAATGATTGATGGAGTTCGGAACTTCCACGAGCTCGATGATGAGACGAAGAAGAAGTATTATTCGCGAGAGGAGAGTAGGAAGTTTAAGTATCACTCCAACTTTAATCTTTATAAGGTGCCTGTTGTTAATTGGAGGGATTCTTTTGATTGTGTTATGGCTCCTGTTCAACCTGATCCTCAAGATTTGCCTGAGGTTTGCAGGTATTCATCTTTTGTTATCTTGATTATTTACACTTTAATTTAATGGAAAAGACCCATTAAATACGGGAAATCTATATACACACATAATTTTTTCTCGGCGTACAAGATTTGGCACGCTTCATGAAACCCTATGCTATATCACATACCCAAACAAATTTACAATAAACCCTAAACCTTACTCAATATCCTGCCTTAAGACTTGTCTTAAACGCTACCCTCACACTAGACCTTATCTAAAATCCTACACTTAAGCCTTGATTTAAACCATACATCAAAACCCTATGCTATATCACATACCCAAACTTTAAACCTCGTTCAAATCGTATCCTAAACTATAATATTTACCCTAAACCTTAAACCTTACCCCAAACCCTACCATAAAGCCTTACCCTAACCATAAACTCTAACACTTACTAAAAAATCTTGTTATATGCTTTATCTTAAATCTTATCCTAGATAAACGACGTTTGAAAGTAGCATGCGTATGTCTAATCTTAAAACGTTCATAACCTTTTGCTCGTGTGTCGGATTTGAGCTTATTACCTATCAAATCGAAGCTATCGACGAGAGGAACCTATATATGTAAAAAAATATTGGATTGGGTAATAAAATCACATAATATTGTTTGACGATTCTGTAAAAAATCCGCTTGGGTATCCGTATATGGCTCGCATTATGAAGCGACTTGCTTCATGAAACGTGCCAAATCTTGTGCGCGGAGAAAAAAAATACGTGTGTATATATCCTCAGCCATTAAATATAACAAAATATTTGTAATCAATAGTCATGCACGTGAAAATCTTGGATTTGAGTTACCCCGAAAAGGGCTTTTCCGATTAAAAACCTCTCCCCTAGCGGTAGAAGCTAGTCGCCAGAATAGAACTTCCGGGCCTCCCACTAACCAATTATGTTACGACCGCGATCTTTTCATCCAACTCGACGTAAGAGAATAAATGATGGGTCTTCATTCAAGTGAGAAATGGACACTTCACATTCGAATAGAGGATGAACGACTAATGCTTGCTTCAAGGTCGACCTCTATGGAATGGGTATCCGATACATCTTCTCTGGAATCTTCGCATTTCAGCGAATAAAAAAAAAAAAGGAGTGAGCATTCAATCCAAAAATATGTGAATCTGATCTGATTATAAGATATTGATATGTACTATTAGGTTCAGATCTGAAATCTAATCTAGGAATTATTTAACGGGATGAGACAATGATTAATGACTTTGATATCTCTTACTTTTTAATATCCAATTAGATATGATAACTCATATTGTTTTTTAAAGGCATTGTCCACGAGATTTAAACCGGAGGCTTATGTGTAGTGTCTTTGGAAGTTTAACCGATTAACTAGACGTTGTAAGGCCATACTATTTTTTGTTTTGGATTGCTTTACTTTGTCTATTAGTTGCAGTTTAATAGGTTTGAATAATGAAGTTACTTTTGAAAATTGTTTCTTTTTAGCTTTATGTCAAGTGTTGGAACACATGCTTATAACATGATAATGCAAATATGTAATATTACACGCCTAAGTGTTCAAAGCAAGCGTCTTACAAAATCACCAACCAAAACATACTGAATCTTAAAGCAACGGAATAATAAACAGATCGAACCGAATATATCCTACCATGAACAAGCTTTTATGTGTCATTGTTTAAAAACTGGTTCAAACTTTATGAAAATCTTTTTGTCAGGGATGTAATTTTCGATTACTCAAAGGAAGTGAAGAAGCTTGGAACCACCTTACTCGAACTATTTTCAGAGGCGTTAGGACTCAAACCGGATCATCTCAAGGAGATGGATTGTGGGGAGGGGCTATTCTTAGTCGGGCATTACTACCCAGCATGTCCTCAGCCAGAGCTTGCTATTGGCACCAGCAATCATGTTGATGCAGGTTTCTTCACCGTTCTCCTCCAAAACAACGTTGGAGGATTGCAGATTCTCCGCGACAATCAATGGGTTGATGTTCCTCCTTGTCCTGGAGCTCTTGTCATCAATGTTGGTGATCTCTTACAGGTAAGCTAGTGTTCAAGTTTTAAATCCTCTTTTATGAATTTCTAAACCTAAAAGTATTATTAGCTTTCTGTGAGTGGGTAAAATTAATCTCCATAATTATTTTATCTATGTACTGCCATACATGTATTTTATTTATTATACTTTTTATAAATTTAAGTATTTTTATATAAAATTAAATATGGTGGTTATTCAACATAATGAAAGATTCTATCTTAACGAAGAGATAGAACTTTCACTTGGAGTAGGGAGCAAGATACCGCTTGCTTGGGTGACAAGGCATTGGGCCGGCCCTAGGGGGTAGATTTTCGGCCCCCCCCCACCCTCTCTCTTTAATTATAAATACACGTCATCACCGTGTATGTAGAGCATCCTCATATTGGAGGAGTTCTCTAACAATTCTTGTCTTTTAACTTGACGCTCGATCAACGACTGTTCTTTTGACTTAGACATCAGAGGTGGATTAGGGGGTCCCCGCCCCCTTTGTCCATTGTTTTACATTTTCTAGGTTGAAGAAACAGTTGTAAAGAATGAGTAATCAATTAATGCATTGAAGACGAATTTTTGTGCACTAACATTTTCTTTCTTTGGTTTGTGGTGGTATATTTTTTTTGGTCTCATCTTATGATTTGCCGAGTCCAATTGGTCAATGCCGCTCTACGTCTAGACTGAGAACTTCATTACCCATTTATGTAGTATAGTTGTATTTAGAGTTTACTATATTTGGCTTGCTCATTACAAACTTATTTTGCTCATTACTATATCTGGACTACTCTAGAGCACGTAGCACAAAGTGGACCATCCTAGCTAAAATACTCTAAATTCTTGAGAATTAACAAAAGAAATCTTACTTGATAAAAGTTGCAATCAAACCATTTATACACAACCTACAACCTCACAACTCTTGTCAACATAATTTCTACATCGTTCAATGAATTTTTGAGATTCATATACAATTGGCAATCTTTTTTTTTCTCGATTAACTAAAATACAAATTATGTAAACAAAAGCTTTGCACTAATGTAACCTTTCATGAGTTGGCTTTGATTTGTGCAGCTGATTACGAATGACCGGTTCAAGAGCGTGAACCACAGAGTTCCTGCGAAAGGAACCGGCCCGAGGATCTCAATAGCGTGCTTCTTCCGAACCCATTTCAAATCACTGGACCAGAGCAGATTGTACGGACCAATTAAGGAGCTGATCTTGGATGAGAACCCGCCAATCTACAAGGAAACTACTGTAACTGAATATGTGAGTTACTACTATCGCAAAGGGATGGATGGAACCTCTCCCTTGCTGCATTTCAAGCTCTAACATGCTGATTAGGAGCCGATTTCAGGCGGGAAATTAAGGCCATTACAAATAATTATACCCTCCTAGCTTCATCTCATATGGGCTTAACTATAGTGGGTTCAGTATCCGATTTTAATTTATGGACCTTGCACATTGCTTTGTGTGGGCCGATATTGATATATGTTGAAAGTCGCTGCGTCATAAAATAAACACTCTTTTTTCCTGCCAATGGTGAAAACAATTCAGAAAATTTACATTTATCTATTTATATATTAAGAGAAGTCTTTTGGCCGCATATCATTCTATTATTCAATTTATCGTAAAGTTTTAGTATGTTTGAATTATTAATTTTATTAAAATTTTAGATTCTATTACATTTTAACTAATTGACTTTTATACTGCTTGAAATAATAAATACTTAAATATTCGTACTATTTGGGACATTACAAATTTTTAAAAAAAATATTTATACAAAAAAATTTAAACAAGCACACGAACTCAACTGCTTATAATATAAACAATGCACGTTGAATTTGGTGACATACATTTTTTATTGAATAAGGTAAGAATTCGAAGTACCGAACAAACTCGGTAAATCGAGAGATCGAGAAAGAACTCGGTAGTTAGACAAATCCACAAGTACAACCACCAACGAGCTAGTACACAACAAACCAAAACAAAGATACAAACAACAACAATAAAGCTACAAAGGTTTCAAACAAGGTCGGAGAAAGACACAACCGCGGGTTAGGGGGCCTAACAAGGCGTATAATGCCGCTGGAGAGCACTTCAGTCAAACACTGGCTTGAGGAAGTGCGACAATTCGCCTGGCATAGGAAACACACGACCCGGACAACAACGGGAACACAATCTCGTTGGTGACGCACATTATATATGCTTGGTGATGCACAACTAATGGAGTCATGATGCGTATTATATTTGGTGATGTACTTGACCAGTCTCCGGTATTGACCCACCGATTTCTAGTGTTGATCCTCAATGCCAATCAATGTGTAAAAAGTATGTTCATCACTAGCGAAAGTATGTGTTAAAACTTCTAAACCTATGTATATAGTTCTAGAGTGACACATCAATTGGTAAGGCACATGAACAATAGATCAACAAATCAAAGGCAAAGAGAAAACCGGGTATAGACCAAAAAATCGGGTTTAGAATAATGCTTGTGGCCTCCCCGGTTTGGACCGGTTCGTTGAGGTAGCTTGCTAGTTTCAAGCTCGGATTAATTGGGCCCATTCCCGGAGACAACGGAGCCCAATATCAAAGCCTAGTCCAGTATGCTATCAAGCCGACTTGCTCGTTAAGTGAAACGCAGCGTTTGGTCTGGAGCGTCTTGTGACCTAGCTATAAATACTTGTGAGCTCTCATTTTGAGCTCATTCACCAGAAACCCTAACGGCGCTTCTAGAGAGAAAAGAGAGAGAGAGAGAAGAGAGGAAAAGAGAGAGCAAGGTGGTGCGACGGTGGAGAAACTTGACGACGATTACTCCGACGAGCTATTCTCAGCGAGATCCGACGCCGCCATCATCGAAGCTTCATCTCAAAGCTTCGACAACCTTCATAGGGGGCCGAAACCCTATTAGATTTCTCCCTTCCTTCTTCCTTGTTGTTCCTTTCTGTATTTTGTTTCTCTGCGCTTAGATCCTGAGATCTGTTGTTGAAGTGTAACCTTGTTGTTGTATTGTCTTTAAAACTTAGTGGATCTTGGGTTGGTCTCTCCGAACTGAGACTCCCGGATGTAGGATTTCGATCCAAACCGGGTCACCAACTCGTGTGTTCATCTGCTTTATTTTTCTTGCTTTTACTTTGTAGATCTCGTTGGATATTCGTCTCTAGGACTCGTTTTTCGACATGGTATCAGAGCGAGGTTCTGATATCGCTTGATTCTCGTTTGCTTCCGCTGTTATAGTCCTAGGTTCACTGATTAGGTCTCTTTCTGTCTTGATTGCTATCTGTGAAAGCCTTTTGTGCGGGATTTCTTGTCAACCAGGGTAACGGATTCTTCCGGTGTAACCCTTGGCAGGTCCTACAGTAGCTTGTCTAGGTTCATTGTGTGTTTACTAGTACTGTTCTTTTCCCATTTTTAAGAAAGAACAAACTAATTTGGTTTTTTTTTCTTGAACAGGTACTAAAGGATGACAGATCTTTACAGGGTAAAACCATTTGATGGAGTCATCGACTTTGCAATGTGGAAAGTTAAAATGAAAGCAATTTTAACTAAAGAAAAGTGATGGGTGGCCGTCACAGAAGAATGGCCTACGGAGTTTTCCCATGCTAGGAGGCGGGAACTTCAAGATCAAGCACACGCTGAGATAATGCTTAGGCTTACTGATGAAGTAGCCAGGCAAGTTGTGAGTCACACTAAACCTAAACAAATATGGGATGCTCTTGATGAGATATACTTGACTAAATCTTTATCTAGTAGGATCACCCTCCTATCTAATTTCTTTAGATTCAGAATGGATATGAACCTCACTCTGAATGAAAATCTTGATAAGTTCTTAAAATTAACCCAAGAACTTGCTAGGTGTAAAGATGATATGGAGGAGGATTATAAAGTTGTTGTCATGCTAAATTCCCTACCTGCTCAGTTTGATGTTCTCAAGGATGTAGTTCAGTTCAGTAGGGATGACCTAACTCTTAAAAGATTAACTGAAGCCGTGATTCAAAAGAATGACACCTTGAAAATTTTTAAGGTTAAAAATGGAACCGAAACTAAGACTAAAACTGAGAGCAAAAGTGAAGTTATGTTTGCTAAGGGTAAAAATAAGAACTATAAAGGGAAAAAGAAGCCTGATAAAACTGAGAAAAAGAATGATACCTCCTCTGATAAGAAAGAAGTCAAGTGCTACTACTGTGGAAAAGGGAATCACTATTCTAATGATTGTAGAAAGAAGAAAAGAGATGATAAAATTAAGAATCAAGAAAATCCTGATGGTTACTCTAATGTGTTTGAAAGTACTTGCCAATATTCTGATGAACTTCTTGTTGTTTCTCATATTCATGATGATAATGCTTGGATATTAGACTCGGGATGTACCATGCATGCTACCCCTAATAAAACTCATTTTAAATCTCTGACTTTGATTGACTCTGGTGTAGTAATGCTTGGTGATCACACATCTTTGTCTATTAAAGGCACAGGAAGTGTGTCAATCAGAATGTATGATGGTAAGGTTAGAGTAATACAAAATGTCAGGTGGGTCCCTGACCTGAGAAGAAACCTTCTCTCAGAGTCTGTTTTTGATGATTTAGGATGCCAGATTATCACTTCTAAAGGAATTAGGGATGTTGTTAGAAATAATAATGTTCATATTAGAAGTATTAAGAAAGGAGGACTCTATCACCTTATAGGTTCTCCTGAACTTAATATTTCTAAAGAAGTAGAAAATTCTGACAACTTGAATTATACAAAACTTTTGCATGCTAGACTAGGCCATATAGGTAACACAGGTATGCTTCACTTGTTTAAAAATGGCATGATCAATAAGAAACCATGAGACCTCAATTTCTGTGAGACTTTTGTCCTAGGGAAGAAGACTTCCCACCCTTTTAACAAATCCAATTACACTGTAGACAGACCCCTTGAGTATGTACATGCAGATCTCTGGGGGCCTTCTCAGGTAGAGACAGTAGGGGGAAGAAAATATTTTCTTTCCTTAATTGATCACTACTCTAGGAAAGTGTGGGTGTGTTTGTTAAAAACCAAAGATGAAACTTTTGAACAGTTTAAAAACTGGAAATCAATGGTTGAAAGCCAATCTGGACACAAGTTAAAATGCTTAAAAACTGATAATGGTCTAGAATTTTGCAATAGCATGTTTAATGAATTCTGCATTCAAAATGGCATTAAAAGAAATCTTACTGTACCTAGCACTCCTCAGCAGAATGGTACTGCTGAGAGAATGAACAGAACCTTGCTTGAAAAAGCAAGGTGTATGCTCATAAGTGCAAGGTTAAAAAACTCCTTATGGGGTGAGGCTGTTATAACAACCACATACCTAATAAATAGGTCTCCGCCTTCTGTGATAGGTTTCAAAACCCCACAGGAAATATGGACTGGAAAGAAACCCAACATATCCTATCTTAAACCTTTTGGTTGTACTGCCTATGCACAAATTTCACAAGGCAAGTTACAACCAAGAGCTCAAAAATGCATAATGTTGGGTTATCCTGAGGGAGTCAAAGGTTATAAACTATTACTTATACAACCAAGAGGTTACAAAGTAAAAGTTTAAAGGTCTGTTACTTTTAATGAACAAGACTTTCATTTTAAGAATAAACTAACTGCCATAAATGAGAATTCAGGTACCCAAGACATCTCATCTCTCTACAAGGAAAGTGATCAATTCTATGAAGATGATGGCACAAATCAAGATGAGGAACCAGGATTTGATATTGGGCACTTCCAGATGTCAAATTCAACCACTACTGACACACCTCAAAGTAGTGAAGAGCCACAAGAGGATGAATCCTCAAACTCTCCAGTTCTGCATACCCACCAATTAGGTGGGGGAGTAAGTAATTCTAACTCTGCAAATATAGATGATGTTCTTCTTGACAATAGTGAGTCTAGTACTTCTTCTACCTTTGTCTCTGTCTCTAACTCTGAGTCTGATCATGTACATGTTAATGCCCCACACCCTTTGGCTGACTATCAACTGACTAGAGACAGAGAACCAAGACTTAGGATACCTAATACTAGGTTCATAAATTTTGTCAACTTGCATGAGCTAAATGAAAACTATTTGCATGAGAATTACAACAGAATTGTTGAGTATGCTTTGACTGTGGCTGAGGTAATTAGGAATTATACTCCTGAAACCTTTGAACAAGCAATAAAATGTAAGGATTCAAATGAATGGTTAAAAGCTATGCATGAAGAAATACAGTCCATGAATGTCAACAACACCTGGACCCTTGTTCCTAAACCTGCAAATGTTAGATCTAGGTTAGTTGCTAAGGGGTTTACCCAAAAAGAAGGTGTTGATTATAATGACATCTTTGCACCAGTTGTAAAATACAAAACCATGCGCCTATTAATTGCCATGGCTACTGTTTATGACAGGGAGCTTGAACAAATGGATGTGAAAACTGCTTTCTTGCATGGAAATCTGATTGAAACCATCTATATGCAACAACCAAAAGGCTTTGTTGATAAAAAGAATCCTGATCATGCTTGTCTCTTGAAAAAATCCATCTATGGGTTGAAACAATCCCCTAGACAATGGAACAAAAAATTTGATTCCTGCATGCAATCTCTTGGCTTTAAAAGGAGCAACTATGATACATGTCTCTATTTTAAAATAGCTAAGTCTAGTTCTTTTCTCTATGTGTTACTTTATGTTGATGACATTTTGTTAATAAGCAATTCTAAGGTTGCTATCACAGGAGTAAAAGCAGACTTGAAGAAACATTTTGACATGAAAGATCTTGGACCTGCTCAGAAAATCCTTGGGGTAAAAATTATAAGGGATAGAGCCAAGAGAAGAACCTACCTGTCCCAAACTGACTATCTGTTCAAGGTATTGGACAGGTTCTCCATGCTAGAAGCTAAGCATGCCCCCATACCAATTGGAGGGCACTTGGAACTTACCAAAAGGGACTGCCCTACAACTGCTGAAGACAAGAGGAAAATGGAATACATACCTTATGATGTAGCAGTAGGCAGTATCATGTATGCCATGTTGTGTACTCGTCCTGATTTAGCTTTTGTAATTTCTGTACTTAGTAGATTCATGTCTAACCTAGGTGAAAAACACTAGGTAGCCATGAAATATCTGTTGAAATATGTAAAAGGCACTGAGAATGTAGGACTTGTATATGCTGAGCATAGTTCGAGGACACACTTACATGGATATGTGGACTCGAACTATGCCAGTAACAGGGATAGTAGAAAGTCTACCATTGCATACTTTTATTGCTGGGCAGGGAATTGCATTTCCTGGAAGTCCCAGCAACAATCCATAGTTGCACTCTCCTCCACTGAGGCAGAGTACATAGCAGCTACTGAAGCCTCAAAAGAGGCTACCTGGTTTCGTGGCATATTACAGGAAATAGAGGGCAAAACATACTTGCTCAATCTCTTTATGGATAGCCAGAGTGCTTTGTACTTGTGCAAAGACCCTGTGCACCATGAGAGATCAAAACACATTGATGTGAGACACCACCATATAAGACAACAAGTGGAAAACCAGGAGATATCCGTGAAGAAAATACCCGGAGATGTAAATCCTGCTGACTTTGGGACTAAAATAGTCCCTACTAACAAGTTTGTCTTTTGCAGGAACTAGCTCCACATCAATGATGTTACTTGAGATGTGGCACCTGGTCAATGATGTTGGATAAACCTTCTCAAGATCCCTAAAATTGTTTTTCAAGATAAATACTTCTTTAGAACCATAAACAAGGTTTAGGAGGGCAATTGTTAAAACTTCTAAACCTATGTATATAGTTCTAGAGTGACACATCAATTGGTAAGGCACATGAACAATAGATCAACAAATCAAAGGCAAAAAGAAAACCGGGTATAGACCAAAAAATCGGGTTTAGAATAATGCTTGTGGCCTCCCCGGTTTGGACCGGTTCGTTGAGGTAGCTTGCTAGTTTCAAGCTCAGATTAATTGGGCCCATTCCCGGAGACAACGAAGCCCAATATCAAAGCCTAGTCCAGTATGCTATCAAGCCGACTTGCTCGTTAAGTGAAACGCAGCGTTTGGTCTGGAGCGTCTTGTGACCTAGCTATAAATACTTGTGAGCTCTCATTTTGAGCTCATTCACCAGAAACCCTAACGACGCTTCTAGAGAGAAAAGAGAGAGAGAGAGAGAGAAGAGAGGAAAAGAGAGAGCAAGGTGGTGCGACAGTGGAGAAGCTTGACGACGATTACTCCGACGAGCTATTCTCAGCGAGATCCGACGCCATCATCATCGAAGTTTCATCTCAAAGCTTCGACAACCTTCATAGGGGGGCGAAACCCTATTAGATTTCTCCCTTCCTTCTTCCTTGTTGTTCCTTTCTGTATTTTGTTTTTCTGCGCTTAGATCATGAGATCTGTTGTTGAAGTGTAACCTTGTTGTTGTATTGTCTTGAAAACTTAGTGGATCTTGGGTTGGTCTCTCCGAACTGAGACTCTCGGATGTAGGATTTTGATCCGAACCGGGTCACCAACTCGTGTGTTCATCTGCTTTATTTTTCTTGCTTTTACTTCGTAGATCTTGTTGGATATTCGTCTCTAGGACTCATTTTTCGACAGTATGTAAAAACAATCCACTAAGATACTCTTCAAAAATCCATATGGATAGTCTTCAAAAATCCAGTCCCATATGACAATTCACCTTCAATTGCTTTGTGCCCTTATGAAAAACTAGGTTATAGGCAATGCATTGAACAGATTTATTCACACATTAGTGGTATAGAGAGAGGAATCTAAATCTACATGTTATAGAGTAAACCAACAACCCAATACACTTTACTATAGCTAGTGGTTTAGGACATAGCCCTATTCTGAGATTCAGCCTAAGACTTGAAAATAGTCTTTTGCCTTTTGGTTTTCCAAGATATGAGGGAATCTACCAAATAAACACGATAATATATATGTTAGAATTCTTCTAGTGTATGCACATCCTCACAAGTCAGCATTACTATAACTATAAGCGAGAATTGTAAAAGATGATGATGTTGAATAAAACAAACCCATGTCCAAAAGTAGCTTTTGAGTACTTGACTATCGCTATATGGCGGTATTTTCTCATGTGCTCGGAATGCACTATTTTTTTTTCTAACACACGAGGCCATGTACGTGAAGAGGCACGGAACCAGGGGTGGGCTAGTGTATGCTGTAACCCACCTCAAAAAAATTATATGTATATTTTAGTAGTAACCACGTACAAAATAACAATTTAATGCAGGTGGTATGCAAGGTCACTTAGAAGCAATTGAACCTGTGTTCAATACTCTTCAGCAGTGTTTTCACTTTATTTTTACTTGTCCACCTAACTATGCCCTCTCTCCTTTTTATTTGCATTGTTATATTGGAAAGTATTTAACTATATTTTTTATTCAGGTATTATATTTTCACATATTAACTAGCATTTATATTAAAATATTTAGAATTTTGTATGTATATAATTAATTAGTATGAAAAATTAGTTAGGATTACAAATTTGAATATAATATTAATATTTATTAAAAATAAAATAGATATTGTTATTTTTTACATAAGATAAATCCAGCCCACCCAGAATTCGATTCCTGGTTCCGTCCCTGACGTGAAGCCCATCCTTGTCTGATTGATCGACTAATTGAGGATTTTGTCTGCTTCAAAAACATGTTCTCCATATGCATGTACAAAGCCAAAATGATGTCCGAAACTATTCAATGATTCTTAAAATCATAGTAGATTGATCTCCTCCTCCTTCATACCCTTCCTAAAAAACTACACTTCTCAAGCAAAAGAAAATGGCTTCCATAAACACAAATCCTGATGAACTTCCACACTCACAACACGAGCGGAAGAGCGAGCTTGAGGCATTTGATAGCACTCAAACAGGTGTGAAAGGCCTCATAGACTCCGGCATAGAAAAGCTTCCAACAATCTTCATGTGCAACACCAACATTAATTTCGCTTCCTTCGATCCTAAGCCTAGTTCTAAGAAAACCATCCCCATAATTGACCTCAAATCCATAAGACTCGAGGAGTTGTTGAGGAAAAGAGTAGTGGATGAGATTGGGCGCGCGTGTGAAGAGTGGGGATTCTTCCAAGTTGTGAACCATGGAATTGCACCAAGCTTACTTGGTGGTATGCTTGATGGAGTTAAGAAATTCCATGAGCTCGATGATGAGACGAAGAAGAGATACTATTCGCGTGAGGAGAGTAGGAAGTTCAAGTATAACTCCAACTTTTGATCTTTATAAGGCTCCTGTGGCTAATTTGCAGGGATAGTTTTGAATGTGTTATGGCTCCTGTTCAGCCTCATCCTCTGGATTTGCCTGAAGTTTGCAGGTATATTTTTCCAACTCATCCAATTTGACAATGTAGTCAAAATATATTTGAGTCTGATTTGATTACAACATTCTTCATCAGTATCTGTTTTTATCATGTATTATAAAATAAGGATATTGCAGATGGCCAGATATGGTGAGTTTTTAGTTTTTACTTGTACTATTTATCATTTTCTCTTGGTTTCTTTAACTTGCTCTTCTAGATGTTGCCAGATGAGATGGGAATATGGGATAACTCAAACTCAAGAACGTTTTGAAACTCAAGTTGTTGGAACGATGTTGGGACCTCTGGTTCTGAACATCGGAACAACGATACAGTTCTCCGAGTTTTGATAATGACAAACGCTATAAGGGAACTAATGTGCTTTGATCAAGTATTTCTAAGGAACACATGTTGAGCAAAGAACTTCCATGAATGAGCACACAATAAAGAGTTCCCATGAAATGAGAACTCCCAGGAATGACCAGAGAACACAGGCTTACACGATGAAGAGTTTCTCTCAAAGGAACTCTGAAGAGGACAGTTCCCACGACATGGGAACTCACATGTGAGGACAAGGACCGTTCAACGCATATCACGGGATCCTGTCTTGGACAGGATGAAGGCACAGTCTGAGGAGCAGACTGTCACGATTGATCCAACGGTCCGATCAATTCAAGAAGTTGACCTAGTTCAAATTGAAGTCACATGTGAAGAAAGTACAACTTGGGCATCAAGCAAAGGGCATTTCGGACACAAATGAAAGATGCGATTGAAGCCCAAGTTCATTCAAGTATAAAGCCAAATGAATAGTACTCGATTGAGCACTTCTCCCAGAACTCACAAATACCCACAACAGAGAAAGAGAAAGAAGAATAGAAGTCCCCGACGGCGAGTGTCTGATCTCGACGACGGTGAAGCCAAGTTCCCAGGAGCAAGGGAACTGCGATTCGGTGTAAGGTTTGAGTTACTTATTTAGTGATTGTTGTTCGCTTAGGAACTCAGTTGAGAAGATTCATTAGTGTTGCTAGAGTTAGGTAGAACTCGTAGGAACAGAGAAGTTTGAATCTGGCTGTTTGTAACTAAGGAACAAATCAATAATATAAGTAAGTCATTCAAAATCCTCCAAGCGGAGGTAGAGGTTTACCCATACAACTAGTTGGTTGTAGTGGGGTTCCTCTATAAGGCAATTGTGTTCATTCCCTCTTTCTAATACTTGCGATAGTTTCTTCTGCTGCCTTGGGAACAGCTTAACAGCCAGTTCCCAAACTCTAAGTTAACCGGTTACGATCCAACACAAGTACACATGCTTCTGATATAACATTATAACATAGCAAGTGTTGAGGACAGAACTTGTTACAAAATCACTAACTAAAACCTATGAATGTCTTATTGGAATAAATTGTTTTAAATTATGGCAATGATAAATGAGGTGTTGTTTCAGAGTGGAGTTTTATAAAAACAAGTAAACCACTCAAAAAAAAAAACTATACAAGCAATATTAAAATTTAAAGGATAAGGAGTGACTAAGATAACAATTTTGAGAGTATCCACATGGGAAATAGAACTAAAAATTGCCTACTATATAACCTAAGGAGTTACTCCACCTAGCATATGGCTTTGGGTTGGAATCTCGTTGGACTCCTCAGATTATCGGTCAATCGGACTTTATCAAACACATCCCTTTATTTTTAGATTAATTAATAGTCAAGATTTTATCAACTCTACCGAAACTGAATCCTAATATATGATAAGTAAGGATTTATAAAATCTTGACATCTCAAAAACTTTATATATAATAATGTCCTTATAAAACACCCAAAAGAACAAAGCCTTAATTGGATAGAACATCCTACTAGGGATGTCATTATCGAGTACTCAAAGGAAGTGAAGAAGCTAGGAACCACCTTACTCGAGCTATTTTCCGAATCCTTAGGGCTCAAACCGGACCATCTCAAGAAAATGGATTGCGACGAGGGCTTGTTGGTACTCGGTCATTACTAGCCAACTTGTCCCGAGCCAGAGCTGGTTATAGGCCACACCAATCATTCTGATGCTGACTTCTTCATTGTTCTTCTCCAAGACGGCATTGGAGGATTGCAAATTCTCCATCGCAACCAATGGGTTGATGTTCCACCTTGCCCCGGAGCTCTTGTAATCAACATTGGTGATCTTTTACATGCAAGTATATATACTCAAACTTAGAAAGACCTCTTTTTCCTTGTTTTAGAAAGTCCTCTTAATTTTTCCATTACTTGGCTTTGATCTGTGCAGCTGATTACGAATGACCGCTTCAAGAACGAGAACCACAGAGTTCTTGCGAAAGGAACCGGTCCAAGGATCTCAATAGCATGCTTCATCAGGACCCATTTTGAATCACCGGACAAGAGTAGATTGTACAGACCAATTAAAGAGTTGGTCGCAGATGAGAGGCCGCCAATCTACAAGGAAACCACCATAACTGAATATGTGAGTTACTACTATAGCAGAGGGTTAAATGGAATATCAGCCTTGCCTCATTTCAAGCTCCAACAAGCCTTGCCTCATTTCAGCCTGGCATGCATTTTATATTCTACTTTGAAAAACATATGGATTTAATTGGATCCATATTCCGAATTTATGGGCCTTGCAATGGGCTGTGTGGACTGATATATATTGGTTTATGTTGATGTGTGTAGGCCGATTTGTGCTGTCCAAGTATATGCATGTCTACTGCTCAGTACTGTATATACTACAACACATATCTCGTGGTCATGTTCTTTACATCATGAACTCGTACAGTTTTTTGCACTAATCATAGACTTTAAAATCAAGGTTTGTTACTATATACTGCAGTGCTGGAGTGAGACACTTCAATTAATGGCTTAAAACATATATAGCCCCTGTATTTGTGCAAATTTGTCAGATAGACACCCCACCTTTGATTTGGACCTATTGAACACTTAAACTTAACAATTTGGACCTATTAAACACCTGATCGCTGACGTGGCGAAGTACGTGTAAGTCAAACGCACATATACAACCCCCTGTACTTGTGCAATTTTTTTTTCTTTTTGTATTTTTTTATATTTTCTGATTTTATTAAAATAATGGTGTTAAAGATTGGGCTTATGTGGCAAAATAAGCTTATGTGGCACACATTTGGACAAAAAATTGGAATATGTCAGCATGCGTGTGTTACTCAACGAGATTGTCAGCGACCAGGTGTTTAATAGGTCCAAATTGTTAAGTTTAAGTGTTCAATAGGTCCAAACCAAAGGTGGGGTGTCTATCTGACAAATTTGCACAAGTACGGGGGGCTGTATATGTTTTAAGCCTTCAATTAATTTGGCAAAGGTTACATGGCAATTGACCAATTGGACTAGTTTGTCATTTTAGAGTACTTGTATTCTTTTTTAATTTCATATAGATAGAGGTGTATAGAGATGTGCATGTTTATGACACACGTGGCTTGATACATACTCTATGTAGATACCTGAACTTGTGTAAATTGATTATTTAAACATCTCACTTTTGGTTTCGTTTTATTGAATATTTGAAATATACACATTGTGTTCTAATCAGTGGCGTAGCCAGGATTTGAAACCAGTGGGGGCTAAACTCGAAACATTAGACAAACTCGAAACACTAAATGAATCGGGATTAGAACTAAAAATCTTTTCATTTCCTGAAAAATTAAAGAACATGAACATCAAATTATCAATCCATAAACTATAACGGAATTCACAACTGTTGCAATGTATTACAGAAATCAATGCACAATACAGAGTAGTAAATTCGACCTAAATGGAATCAATAGAACCAATGAAATCCCATATTGAAATTGTTGATATATGCATTGATCACAACAATACAAAAAGTGATAGTTTAAAATTCCAATTGTTGATAGTTTATAACTTGAAATCCCACAAAACCCTACAAATGCATCATCATCAAATTGAATTCGCAACAGTTGCAAACTTACAATGGATTACTGAAATCAATAAACAATAAAGAGAAAGTATTAAATCGGACCCAAATGGAATGCACAAGATCTAAAAATCCAAGCCAAAACCGTAACACAAATCTAAAATTAAGCACTCTCAACTGAAATTGGGATTTAGGGCTAAATTAGGGTTAACATTTTATATATTTTAAAGAATTTGTATTTTTTTTTGTATATTAATTTTTTTTTTAAATCCCAGTGGGGGCTACAGCCCCCACTAGGCACAATGTACATCCGCACATGGTTCTAATGAACATCTAGGAGATAATAGGGCGTTATTATACATGCATTACACTCACTTTGAGTGGGTGAGGGACTTTAACCTATGCTGATGTGGATTTTTTAAATTAAAATTATGAAATTAAAACTTTCTCCTCAAAGCCATCTGGAATTGAGATAAGGTTGAAGTAAAGGACGAAGGCAAAGATGTGCCCCCCCACCTGTCCTTAAGTCATCGGAGATGAAGAAGAACATGTCGGAGTTCTTTCGCAACCTTCTTCTTCTCTGGAAGATGCTCCGATTTTGAGGTGCCAAATCCGTCAACGCTATTATCAACTTTCGAGCTCGCAATCTTAAGAAAATAAGTGGCGATTACTAAAGGAGGAAATCAGTCATTCTGCATTTTCCCTATAAATAGAGGTCAAAATTACCTCTTACACTCACCAATTTCGCCCCAAACAAGTCAAACTCTATTAATGCCCTCAAAACTTTGGAGTGTACATATAGAAATGTACCGAACTCTTTGCATTCTCGTCCCAAATTGATACTCGAACTCATTTTACCATTTTCGACCTGATCATGACTTCGTTTGCCGCCCCCCCCCCCCCCCCCCCCCCCCTTTTTCCATCGCGTTTGCCGCCATCACCACCATTGTTGTCGTGCCACTGCACAACGTCCATGTCTTTAGGAAGAAGACGATTTATCTGACCCAACATGTCCTTCCTTCATTATACGTAGATGTGGGTTTGGTTCCAATGGAACCGTGGAACCGAACCGGAAAAAACTGGCAGTTCCCACCGGTTCCAAACCGTTGGAAATCATCGGTTCTCAATGGTTAGAACTGGCCAAGCAACTAAACCGCGGCCGTAGTTTTGCACTCTCTTGCAGTTTTGGATTTAAAATAGTTATTTTTTTGTAAAGGGTCGGAACCGACTGGAACCATTAAAAACCGAGAACCGAACCGAGGAACCGAGGGTTAGCAGGTTCCGATTCCATAGTTCCAGAACTGGACACACGTCTAATTATACGTATAAAATAAAAATATTATTATTTTTATCAACAAAACTTATGCACAAATTAGGCGTGTTCCCTCTAAACAATTTCTTTTGAAAAATATACAAATAATTCACACAAAACTATCTGTACTATTTTCATCCCTTTTTACTAAAAATTTAATCTTAAAATACTAATTTTCTTCATTAAAAAGACAAAATTATTATTATTATTTCAAATATATCCATCGCTTCAGATATGCTCCCAATGAAAATACGCTTCCAGGAGCTCCGATAATCGCCACTAGAAAACCAACCCCAAATCTGCCCCAAATTAACCCTAATTAAATCAGCACCAGCCACTACAATTGCTTATGAAAGATCTTTTCTTCACCTCTCCCTCTTCAAATCCATTTGTTTGTTGTTTAGAGATCCAAAATCTCTAAGATTGGAACTGAATTCATGGCAGATCTTGAGGGTTTTTTGGTGTTCGCCTCGGATTTCTTCATCATCTCTTTTGAACCTATTTGTTTGCTGAGAAAGCATGTAATTGGAAACATAAAAGCCTTTTAAAGGCTGAGGAGGCCATTTTCTTTCAATTTTAGGCTGAGAACCCATTGTTTTTGCAAACTTATGGTTGTGCAAGTCATGTTCTTTACCAACTTGGCTGATGAAGAGAGGTGTTTCATCCTATCGCTTCTCTTTTTCTCCTGAAATTGTCCATCCTTTTGAACTTTGAAGCATTGGAAAATTCGATCTCAAAATTGATCACGGATTCTACCCATATGCCAAGCCCATTCAAGCAAAATTTTCAATCAAATCTGGTTTTTTGTCATTGGCGTCTTCTCTGGTCAGAAATGAACCCTGGTTGTCTGCTTTGTGCAACCATACTCCATAGAAATTTAAGAAAAAAAAAAAAGAAAAAGAAAGTAAATTGAGGGAAAAAATTTAAGAAAATGTGTGCTTGCAGTCAAGGTGGAAAATATAAAAATAATTTATTTTTTTTATGTTTAGTTTTGCCCCTTATCTTACTTGCAAGGGAAGTATTTTTTTACTTGTGTATCAAGTTTGTTTTATTTGCAAGTCAAGTATTTTTACTTAAGGAGCAAGCTTATGTCTACTTACTTTGCAAGTAACGTTCTACTTGTGAGGTTTTTTTTCCTTTTTTTCTTCCAGGTTAGCTCGAGGCTTATTTATGTACTAATTTTCTGAGAAGTTGGAAATGAGTTTGACATTGGACCGAGTTGTATTGGGCCAGGTCGCTTGGTACTCTGAGGCTTTTGAAGATCCTTCATCTCGGTGGAGGGAACGTCAATTGTCCATTTCGCACGTCCAAAAAGGGTCGACTTGTTGCCTGCGGCGCTATTCTTATAGTGTTGTACTCACCCCGATTTTAAACTCATTTTAGTTCTTTTTTTTCGGAGATTTGTACTTTTCATAATCCTGTATGTTTTTGATTCACTTAGCCGTTTTCGGCTGCCATTTTCTTACGGTCTCTCGAATTATCAATTATATTTTGTATTCTGAATTCTTACCTTATTAAAAAAAATATATATCCCTCCCTTCTCACGTGATTTTTCCCTTCATTATATACACACTACTAGCTACTGTCTAGCAATATAATAGCTCGATATACTTTACAATTAAAATGTAATTTTATAATTTCGTATCGGCTATGATGCCCACTAATAGCAAGTTGCAATTAATGATTTATTATATAAACAGTACTACCAACATAATGAATGATTCATCAAAAAAAAAACATAATGAATGATATATTTTATACAATATTATATAATTTCTTATGGGCTCTAATGCCCACTAAAACGCTGTATACAAATGATGGAATCATATCCAATGTCACCAATATCCAACCACCAAAGTGGACAGAATATTATATATGGGGTGTTGTTTCGGTGGATCGGTATTAAAAATTTGATGGATAGATTTCGTCTCATAAAAAAAAGTTTATTAAAAAATTAAAAATAAAGATATACGGGTCGGTTCATGAGAAAAAACTTCCTTAAAGATTTTATTTTTAGGGTTTAGTTTTGTTTCTACAAAATTCACCACCTATAAACTAAGGTATCGATTTGGATAAGAGAAGGAAGAGATCGATTGTTCAACGCAAAGGGTTTGAAAAATAGAGTCAGCCCTTTTTATTAACAAAGACGAGCTTTTATAGAGAAAAAGGGGGGCTAGGGTTTCTAATGGGTTAGCTTTAGATCTTGAGCCTTATTAATTTTGGGTTTTGTTGGATCGTGACATGTTAGTAACAATACAGGGAATTAGTAATGATCCATGGGGCAGCGGAAATAGTAAAAGAATAGAAATACAGTATTTAGAGAGAAAAAATTTCTGTTCGACCAACAAGTCGTACAAAGAAAAACATCTATCCATGAGACACCTTCTTAGAGAATTTCAATAATACACTATTGTATTAAGCTTATCGGTTACAAGGCAAGTCAAGTTCTCAAATAACTTTGGCACCCACTAAAGTTCAACCAACTAGACTTCTAAAACCCTAATCGAAAACCTAAATGATAGATGAACTACAAACCTGAGTAATTAAACTCTCACGTGAAAACCTTCACTACACCAATAGAATTCATTCAAGGCGTCAAATTGATATCTCTGTTTGGTATATGAGTATATCGATGTCAGCTGATATTAGAGTGATATCAGAGTGTGATTTTCATATATCCCAATGAATTAGTATATCACAAATATCAACTCATATCTATATTCATATCTGATATCCAGATATTACTCATACCCATATCTTGATATTCATACCAATACCGATATCCGATATCTTATATCTTAATATAATACCAAATGAGCCCTAACTTGAATGTTTATGTATGGAGCTGGGCTAGCCGAGTCCACATACTCTCGACTGATTGTTAATTTTTTTTTAAAAAGGTAAGAATTAGGAGACCCCTACTGGGGGCGTCCTAGGACATCCTTACGGATGAAAGCTAGAAGCTCTGGGTTATCCAGCAGGAGTCTGGTAGGGATGTTGTGGCCCAGCTTAGAAATTTTGTCGGCCACAACATTACAGTCCATACCCACATGACGGACTGAGACAGATTTGAATTGTTGCAATGATATCAGAATGTCTGCTATTAATATTTCGATTTCACATGGGCATCCTCCATTATTATTAATGGTCTTAATGACAATGAGATTATCGCCTTCAATTTCAATATTTTCTATACATAATCTCCGTGCTTCCTTAATTCCTTCCTAAGTGCAAGTGCTTCTGCTTTTAATACCGAACTAGATTGTTGGATCGTAATCGGTTAGCAGTGAGCTTGGGAACTGGAAATTAAGCTGTTCCCAAGGCAGCGGAAGTAAATAATCGCAAGTAATAAAAACAGTTAAGGGGACAGTTCCTTTATAGAGGAACCCCACTACAACCAACTAGTTGTATGGGTAAACCTCTACCTCCGCTTGGAGGATTTTGAATGACTTACTTATATTGATTGCTTTGTTCCTTAGTTACACAGCCGGATTTACACTTCTCTGTTCCTACAAGTTCTTCCTAACTCTAGCAACACTAGTAAATCCTCTCAACTGAGTTCCTAAGCTCACAACAGCAAAACACAAGTAACTCAAACCTTACGTTGACTTCTCAGTTCCCTTGCTCCAGGGAACTTCAGCTTCACCGTCATCGAGATCACACACTCGCCGGCGGGGACTTCTCTTCCTTTTCTTTCTTTTCTCAGATGTGGGTGTTTTGTAAGTTCTGGGAGAAGTACTCAGACCGAGTACTATTCATTTGGCTTTATAGTCCATTTGTCTTGGGCAGTAGCATCTTTCGTTTGTGTCCAAAATGCCCTTTGCTTGATGCCCAAGTTGTACTTTCTTCACATGTGACTTTGGTTTGAACTAGGTCAACTTCTTGAATCAATCGGACCGTTGGATGAAGCGTGACAGTCTGATCCTCAGACTGTTCCCTCTGGCTGTCTGAGACAGGATCCCGCGATCTGCGCTGAACGGTCGTTGTCTTCACATGTGAGTTCCCATTTCATGGGAACTGACTTCTTCAGAGTTCCCTTGATGGAAACTCTTCATCGTTGTAAGCTTGTGTCTTCTTGTTTGTTTCTGGGAGTTCCCACTTCATGGGAACTTTCCTCTTCAGAGTTCCCTTGATGGAAACTCTTCATTGTGGCTAGCAGTGGCTTTGTCATTCATAGGGGTTCTTTGCTGTACCTGTGTTCTTTAGAAATACTTGAACAAACCACATTAGTTCCCTATGGTGTTTGTCATTATCAAAACTTAAAGAGGAGTGAATCGTTGATCCGTTGCTTAGAACCAGAGGTCCCAACAACGTCCCAACAATTTCCCCCTTTTTGATGATGACAAACCCATCACAAAAAAATGCAAATATTTCAATGAATGATATGCTGATGAGTTCCTAAGTATGATTTTGGGAAATCACTCTTAGTGAGACATTTAGATTTAGGGAGCCACTTCTGGTGAGACACATAGTTCCTATTAGGCTTTTTATGCAATTGTTCCCCCTTAGCTTATGCGTGGTCTGTGATGACTTAAACTTTGAACTCATCTCACATTTTTTATCTTTCCCCCTTTTGACATCATCGAAAATCAAGCAAAGCAATATTAGGAAAGAATGGAACACGCAATCAAAATAAAGACCATTTCATTACTTAAGAGAATATGTACAATGGGAACCCAAGTACAATTTTGTGGTCATTTTTTGGATTAAGGGAACAAGAAGGGAGAGATCATGGGCTCTGAGGGAACAAGGCGTCACAAAGGCGCGTAAGGACTTGTGTAAGTTTTTCTTGTCCTCTGGCCAATACGGCCTGGTCCCTAGCAATCTGATCGAGGGTGTTGGCGATGCGGAGCAACACTGGAGAGTTCCCCTCTCGTGTACCAGACTCTAGGGGAGCCGCCTCCTCTACAGGCTCCGAGTGCCTCATCTTCTGGGCAACTGTAATGTCCAGTTCCCTTCCAAGCTCGATTTCTTCTTTAGAGGCATCGTAGAGACCCTCTTTTTGTAGGAGCTTCTTGATCAGCCCGGAGTAGGGGAGGGAATGGGACTTGGAGGCCATGCACTTTTCCATGTGCCCAAGGATAATTCGGGGAAGATTTATGGGCTTCTTGAGGAGGAAGTGGTAGAGGATGATGGCATCGGGGATGTTGACGACCAGACGCTTTTCTTGGCGGGGGACCACCACGTTGATAATGAATTGGTGAGCGAGCTTGGCAACCAAGGACAGATGATGCGTCGAGTGGACCTTAGAGGGAACCCGACCCTCAAAAATTGTGTTGTACACCTCGGCGCTGTTGAAGTCGCCCCAGAGCTTGCTGGGCAACTCGCTAAGCCCTTGACCAGGGACCTGGAGTTGAAGGCGGATCGTAGACGTTGTAAAAATGAACTCGTCGCCTTCGTGGGAGAGAGTTCCCTGATTGCCGTCGTTGGTGATAGTGAAGTTGTTGTAGAATTGACGCACTTGTGAGGGATCTACGCTCACAGTTTCTTGGCAGTCTCTCCCAGCCCTGGGCCTTGATCAGTTCCCATAGTTCCTCCAGACCATTTTCAGTCAGCGCCTCTTGGGAAACTATGAGGTGATGGAGAAGCTTTCGGCGCTCACTGACATGATGCTTGGTGGTCCCCTTCCCCTTTTTGGACTTGCTTTTGGATTTGTTCCCCCTAAAGACCGTGCGAGGTCCTTTCTGCTGAGGGGGTGCAGCCGCTTCGATCATGAGCACGCGGTCCCTAGGTGGTGGGGAACTCGCGGACACCACCATTTGGTGTCCAGGTGTAGGGATGCCTGCTGGCTCCTTTGAAGCTGGAGCTTCTTCTTCTTCTTCGACCTCATCATGGGAGGTCCCTTCTTCCTCGGAGGAGCTCGAATCCGAGCCCTCCGCGTCATCTCCAGGATGACTTGTTGTTGCCTCAGCACCTCCAGCTGGTGCGAGGTCCCTTGTCTCTGTTGGCTCTTGAGGAGCAACCTTTTCTGGGGACTTTGTCCCTTGGGAGACTGTGTGCTCAGAGGGACCCCTGTTGAGTTCTTCCTCGATGTCCTTGAGCTGGGCTTCCTCCTCCAAAGTTCCCATGATGATCGGAGGAGGGTCCTTGGTCATTTTGCCGATGACCACAGAAAGAGGAAGATCGTCGTCGTCTGAGGAGAGGGCGACGGTACTTTTGGATGGTGAGGGAGAGGGGAGTTTGGTGGTGGTGGGAGACGTGATGGAAGAGGGGAGAGGAGAAGAAGGAATAGGGGTTGTGAGTTGAGGGGAGATGGGTTTGGTGGAAATGTGTTTTGGGGAGGAAGAAGAAGGCGTTTTGTGAGGTGAAGATGGAGTTGGAGATCCCGTAGTGATGGGAACGGGAGGAAGTGAAGGAGGTTGGGATGTTGGAGTTCCCATCGTGGCGGGAACTGGAGGAGGTGGCGGAGGAGGTCCCTTGATTTGAGGAGGAGGGATGGAGGAGGAAGAGGGAAGTAGACTCTGGGGTTCGGAGTTCCCATCGTCGGAAGGAAAAAGGTAGGGAGGTTTGGGAGCACAAGAACTCTCCTTGGAGCAGTTCAGGTAGTCCTCAAAGCGGAAGAAAGCCTTCTTTCTAGGCTCCGAGAATTCAGAGGCCTCAGAGTGTTTACGCTTTTTGGATTTGGAGGGGTCGTGGGAGTGTTTGGATTTTTTGGATTTGGAGGGATCTTTTGATGAGTGGCGATGTTTGGATGAGTGGCGATGTTTGGATGAGTGGCGATGTTTGGATTTATGGGGTTTTTCATTGATGGAGGGGCGAGCATCTCCGAAGTTGTCAACGATGACAACTCCGGAGGAGGTGTTGGTGGTTGGAGGTGGAAGAGGAAGAGATTCGGAGGAGGAAGAGGTCCAGGAGACGGTTTCATCAACCTGAGGAGGAGGAGGGGGCAAGAAGGGGCTTACTTGATTGTATAGCCCTTGAATGAGGACATCCTTCATGGTTGGGTCCTGTTCTTGCTCGATCTCGTTCAGTTGAGTGATGAAGAGAGTGCGAGGATTAGCAAGTACCCACTCTTTGATTTGTGCGAATGTGTGTTGAGGGGCCATTTTTGTAAGAATTTGGGAGGTTTTGGAGGTTTCTTGAAAAGAGAGTGAAAGGGATTTGGGGAAGACGAATGACAGGGATGAAAGATGGAGTAAAGGACCTAAAAATGGCAAAGAGGGGTTTTAAAGGAGAGAGGAGGTGAAGGGTAGAAGGGGAAGTGGAATAACCTCGATAACCGTTGCCCAATGAACGTGGGGCGCCGTTTCAACTTCTCAAGCACGCTTCTGGACACGCGTCACAATCTCTTGGGAAGTCCTTTTCAAATTTTGAATACTTGGCCTGTAACGCTTCAGAGCTCCTGACACGAAAGTCCGCTTCCCAAGTGACGGTTTTTCTTTGAAGATTAGTCAGTGTTCCCTTTGTAGATGCAGCAGTTCCCATGATCCTTTCAAGGTCAGGGAGAGTGAAGTGGTTGAGAGAACTTCACACTCATCTTTTTGTGGGGCTAGGGAACTCAAAGGGAACCAGACGATTTGCAACTCGATAAAGGAAATGTTTTGGCTCATGAGAAGCATTTGTCTGGTCCCTAGCTTAAGGTGGGTCATATGATCAACCGTCATGGTGGCTTGTAATGAGGGATAAAGGGAACTCTGGTTGATCATTTTGGGCCAAAAGAAATAGAGTTCCTTTGTACACATTTTTCTCTAGACTAGTAATCATGGCATAGTGAAAGCAATGAATCCAAGTTCCTTATCATGCAATTTTAGATAAACTAGTCGGGCATTGGGAGAGAGATAAACAAGGACTTGTTTAGTTTAGAGTTATCATCCCTAGAAGCATTCGAAAACGCTGGTAGGGACGTCTGTCTAAAGCTTTGGTAAGAATATCCGCAATTTGCTCTTCAGTTCTACAGTGTTCCATCGAAATGTTCCCATTCTCAACATTGTCACGTAGAAAGTGATGTCTTATATCAATATGCTTAGTTCTAGAATGATGCACAGGATTTTTGGAAATGTTTATGGCACTAGTGTTATCACAGAGTATGGGAACTGGGCCAAAAGACATACCGTAATCCTGGAGTTGTGACTTAAGCCATAGAACCTGGGAACAACATGATGCGGCAGCCACATATTCAGCTTCAGCTGTGGAGAGTGCAACTGAGTTTTGCTTTTTAGATCCCCACGAAACTAAGCAGGATCCTAGGAACTGGGCCATTCCTGAAGTGCTCTTTCTGTCAACCAAGTGCCCTGCAAAGTCAGCATCTGTGTATGCAATGAGCTCAAGGGAACTGTTCCTTGGATACCAAAGGCACAAGTTATTGTTCCCTTTGAGATACCTGAAAATTCTCTTCACCTCTTTCAGGTGTGATTCCTTAGGGTTAGCTTGAAAACGAGCACAAAGACATACGGAGAACATGATATCAGGTCTACTAGCGGTTAAGTAGAGAAGGGACCCGATCATACCTCGATAGTTCCTTTGGTCCACACTGATACCTGTTTCATCTGCATTTAGCCTTGAATTTGGTGAGATGGGAGTGTCAATGGGCTTTGAATGTTCCATCCCATACTTCACGAGCATTTCCTTGATGTATTTCTGTTGATGGATCTTTGTTCCCTCCTTTGTTTGGGATATTTGAAGTCCCAAGAAGAACGTGAGTTCCCCAATGAGACTCATTTCAAACTCACTGCTCATGAGGTCCTTAAATTTTTCTACAAGAGTTTCGTTACTTGCTCCAAAAACAATGTCATCAACATATACTTGCACAATCAAAATGTCTTTAGACTCTTTCTTTAAAAACAAAGTCTTGTCTATGGAACCTCGAAGGTATCCATGGGACAAGAGGAATTGAGCAAACCTGTCATACCAGGCTTGGGGAGCTTGTTTGAGTCCGTAAAGGGCCCTTTCCAGGAAATAGACATGGTTGGGCATTTTCTCATCTTCGAATCCTGGAGGTTGGGCCACATACACTTCTTCCTTGAGATGTCCGTTTAGGAAGGCTGTTTTCACATCCATTTGATAAAGTTTGAATCCCTTGTGAGCAGCATAGGCGATGAGAAGTCTGATTGCCTCTATCCTGGCAACTGGTGCGAAGGTCTCATCGTAGTCAATCCCTTCCTCTTGCCTGTATCCTTGTGCTACTAACCTAGCCTTGTTCCTTGCTACAGCTCCAGTATCATCGAGCTTGTTCCTAAAAACCCATCGGGTTCCTATGATGTTCTTGTTTTTGGGCCTAGGAACTAGCTTCCAAACTTTGTTTCTCTCGAATTGGTGGAGTTCCTCTTGCATGGCTTGAATCCAATCTGGGTCCTTTAATGCTTCTTTGATATTTTAGGGTTCCACCATTGAAACAAACGCGTTAAAAGCACAAAAATTATTGAGAGAGGAGCGAGTTAGAACACCTTTATCAAGAGGGGAGATGATGTTCTCAAGGGGGTGGTCCTTCCTTTGTTGAAAGGTTCTTGCATGAGTGAGTTCCTTTGCATGTGTACTATCCTCAGTTGGTGTTTCTTTGTCATGGGAACTCTCATCTTCAGCTTCTTCATTTGATGTTTCTTCAGAGATTTCTGGCAGGTTCCCTCTTTGTTCCCCTTGAATACTTGATTCTGGCAGTGTATTGTCTTGGGGGACAGCAGAGTTGTTCCTTGAAGAGGGGACCTCGAGAGAGTTGGAGGTTTCTTGTAGTTCTTCTGAGGAGGGAGCCTCAAGGGAGGTTTGATCAGTGAGGGTTGGACCTTCGTCGTTGTTCCCTGGTTGTGGGATATGGCTTGCACTTGGATAGTCTTCATCCCTTTTCCTTGGCTCATCCTCGTCATCATCCTCGTCTTCATGTCTGACTAGCTTGAACAGAGTTCCCTTCCCTTGGGACTCGGTTCCCATCTTTACAGACTTTTCATTGAAGACGACATGAATGCTTTCCTCTATCTTCTTGGTTCTTTTATTGTAGACCCTGTAAGCCTTGCTTTGTGATGAGTATCCCAGGAAGATCCCTTCGTCGCTTCTGGGGTCGAATTTGCCAAGATTGTCTTTTCCGTTGTTGTGAACAAAGCATGTGCAACCAAATGTTCTCAAGTGTGAGATGTTTGGTTTTCTCCCTTTGATGAGCTCATAGGAAGTCTTGTTGATCAGGGGCCTTGTCATGGCTCGATTCAGGATGTATGTAGCTGTGGAGATTGCTTCAGTCCAGAAGTACTCAGGAACTCCACTTTCGATCATCATGGTTCTAGCCATATCTTCCAGAGTTCTGTTCTTTCTCTCGACCACTCCATTTTGCTGAGGAGTGCGAGGAGCTGAAAAGTTGTGAGAGATCCCATTTTGCTCACAGAAGTTTAGGAACTCCGAGTTTTGAAACTCAGTTCCGTGATCAGATCTGATTGCTTTCAGTTTCAGCCCCAAGCTTACTTCTGTTCTTTTGATGAAGGGCTCAAATTCTTCAAACGCTTGTGATTTTTCCTTCAAGAAAACAACCCAGGTGAATCTTGAAAAATCATCAATTAAGACATACATGTACCTTTTTCCACCGTAGCTGGCTGTTCTCATGGGACCACAGAGATCCATGTGAATCAACTCCAGGGACCTGGTTGTGCTTACCACCTTCTTCGGTTTGAAGGAGGTCCTGGTCTGTTTCCCTCGAACACATGCTTCACACATTTTGACTCCTTCGAGATTGATCCGTGGAAGACCAATGACCAGATCCTGTAGATAAAGCTTCAGGATTTGATTTACACCAGCATGTCCCAGTCTTCGATGCCAGAGTTCCGTGTCATCTTGGGAACTCGCAAGGCACAGCTTCATTGGTGGTTCAAAGTTGGTGTCCACCACATACACATTGTTGTATCTTCTTCCTCTCAGAATTACTTTGTTGGTCTTCTTGTTGATGACGAGACATTCATCTGAGTCGAAAGTGACGATGTTGTTCCCTTGATCACACATCTGGGAGACACTCAGAAGATTGTATCCCAGATCCTTTACCAGATTTACGTTGCTAACTTTAATAGATCTATTGAGCAACACTTCTCCTTTTCCAATAACTTCTCCCTTGTTCTTGTTGCCAAATGAGACGTGGCCTCCTTCGGCATGAGTGTGGAGTGAGATGAGGATATCCTTGTTCCCTGTCATATGGTTCGAGCATCCACTATCTATGAACCATGTACTGTTCCCTCTCACAGCCACCTACAAGGAAAAGTTAGTGTTTTGAGACCCAGGCAAGATGACTCTTGCCAGGTCCCTTGCAAGGGAAAACATTTTCATTTAAGATATAGTCAGAAATGTTGATGTCTTTGGAATTTTGAGAGTTGGAGTTCCTTTGGTGATGAGCATGACGTTTTTGTCTGTTTGGGAACTCATGGCTTCTAGGGATTTGGGCTCTCTTCTTGGGACATGCATCCTTGTAGTGCCCATGAGCACCACAGTGCCAACATGTCTTGTAGTATTCTCCCAGGTAGTATTTTGGGTGTGGTCTCTGGATACGGTTCCTATCCATGGTTTCTTTGTTGTACACTCGAGACCCATTTCCCTTAGCAATTTTGACATAGATTCTATGTCCAGAGTTCCCAGTATAGTAGTCTTTCTCACCATTGTTTCCACTCTCTAGGACCCTGATTTTCTCCTCGAGATGAGCATTTTTCTGTTTCTCGCACTGGAGTTCTAAGGCCCTACACTCATGGATCTCATGTTCGCTCAGGGGTGACTTTCTGTTCTTGGAGCACTCACCTTTGTATCCTATGCCATGTCTGGCTGGGACAAACTTGATTTGGGAACTAGAGACTTCAGGGTGTTCGGGAGTCTTACTCAGGTTTTGCAGGAGGGTGTTCTCATCTTTCTCTAAAGTTTTGATTTCTCTTTCTAGATCTACGATGTGAGACACATGGGACTTGAGTTTTTCTAGAAGGGATATGCAGTTGGGACAAGGCTCAAGACCAACTAATTGAGAATTTATGTGTTCCTGTTTTTCCAACTTGTTTTGCAGTTTTATGTTATCTTTAACAAGACTTGAAAGGATTTTCAACAATTCAGGTTTTTCATAATTACTCAAGGAATCAAGAACAGTTTCAGTGGTTACCTCACTGGGTTGTTCCCCAGTGGTTTCTCCTATGGCCATGCCACACATGTCCGGGAGTGCCCATGCTTCAGGATCTTCGTCTTCATCATCGCTCCAAGTAGCGATGTAAGCCTTCTTTCCTTGCTTTCTGCCTTCAGTTCCTTGTGGACATTCCTTCGCAAAATGTCCTTTCCTGTTGCATTTGTAGCAAGTCACTTCTGAGAGATCCTTCTCTGTGGGCTTTCTTTGGGAACTCTGTCCCTTTCCCCAGTTCCCACTGTTCCGTTGAGACTTTCCTTTGTAGAAATTTCGAAGAGCCTTTGTTACAAGAACTAGCTCTTCATCCTCTTCTTTTTCAGAGTCTTCATGTTGTTCTTGGGTTGATTTGAGCATCTTTTCGATCTTGAGTGCGATCCCTCGATGAGCTCGAGTTTGTTCCTTATCATCGATCTTCCTCTTCTCATGTCCCACTAGCTTTCCAAACACTTGATGAAGCATAAGTGTTCGATTTTCTGGGTTTTCCTTGAACATCGTTCTCTCGTTTGCCCATTCTCCAGTCAATCCATTGAAGAGCTGTTGGACCTTCATTTTGTGGGTGATTTCTTCTTTTGTGATCCCCAATCCTTCCATCTTAGTGCAAAGTCCTTCAAACCGGGATTGGTAGCTATCGACGGACTCTCCCATCTCCATTTGGAAGTTGTAGAACTCCCTCTTTGCGTTCATTTGAAGATCTTCTCTGAGATCTGAGTTCCCAACGTGCATTTGTTGGATGGCTTCCCACATTTCCTTGGCTGTGTCAAGGTTTGCAACCCTGTCACAATCTTGTACGCACATGGACCTCTTTAGGTACTGTTTGGCTTTGTAGTTTGCCTCCATGCACTTGTACTCGTTGGGACCCCACTTTGAGAGGTCGTTGACAATAGCTGGATCGATTTCGAAGTTCCCCCTTTCGATGACGCACCAGGCTTGGTAGTCTTGGCCACACATCCAATCTTTCATGTCTCGTTGCCAGCTTTCAAATCTTCCTGTTATAAGCCTTGGCGGCTTGCTGGTATTGTTCCCCACCTGAGTAAGTTCCTGAGCCATTTTGACACCTGCGATGCTAACACAAATCTAGAGCGCTCGCTCTGATACCAATTGTTGGATCGTAATCGGTTAGCAGTGAGCTTGGGAACTGGCAATTAAGCTGTTCCCAAGGCAGCGGAAGTAAATAATCGCAAGTAATAAAAACAGTTAAAGGGACAGTTCCTTTATAGAGGAACCCCACTACAACCAACTAGTTGTATGGGTAAACCTCTACCTCCGCTTGGAGGATTTTGAATGACTTACTTATATTGATTGCTTTGTTCCTTAGTTACACAGCCGGATTTACACTTCTCTGTTCCTACAAGTTCTTCCTAACTCTAGCAACACTAGTAAATCCTCTCAACTGAGTTCCTAAGCTCACAACAGCAAAACACAAGTAACTCAAACCTTACGCTGACTTCTCAGTTCCCTTGCTCCAGGGAACTTCAGCTTCACCGTCGTCGAGATCACACACTCGCCGGCGGGGACTTCTCTTCCTTTTCTTTCTTTTCTCAGATGTGGGTGTTTTGTAAGTTCTGGGAGAAGTACTCAGACCGAGTACTATTCATTTGGCTTTATAGTCCATTTGTCTTGGGCAGTAGCATCTTTCGTTTGTGTCCAAAATGCCCTTTGCTTGATGCCCAAGTTGTACTTTCTTCACATGTGACTTTGGTTTGAACTAGGTCAACTTCTTGAATCAATCGGACCGTTGGATGAAGCGTGACAGTCTGATCCTCAGACTGTTCCCTCTGGCTGTCTGAGACAGGATCCCGCGATCTGCGCTGAACGGTCGTTGTCTTCACATGTGAGTTCCCATTTCATGGGAACTGACTTCTTTAGAGTTCCCTTGATGGAAACTCTTCATCGTTGTAAGCTTGTGTCTTCTTATTATTTTCTGGGAGTTCCCACTTCATGGGAACTTTCCTCTTCAGAGTTCCCTTGATGGAAACTCTTCATTGTGGCTAGCAGTGGCTTTGTCATTCATAGGGGTTCTTTGCTGTACATGTGTTCTTTAGAAATACTTGAACAAACCACATTAGTTCCCTATGGTGTTTGTCATTATCAAAACTTAAAGAGGAGTGAATCGTTGATCCGTTGCTTAGAACCAGAGGTCCCAACAACGTCCCAACATAGATCCTTGTTTCTTTACTCCTAAGCTTACCACTTCTGCTTTGTGATTTCTAATTACAAAACCTGAGGTTGCTAGACTAGAATTGAGTTTTGAACCATCAAAATTTAATCTCATGTGATTATTTGGCGGTTTAGTCCATGTATCCTTTTTTCTTCTTTTCTTTATTTGTGTAATTTTTGTTTGTTGTTCTTGTTTTTCTTCATCTTCTATCCATTTTTTTGACTTATCCCATTGAGCGATTTGATTTTTTTGTATATTGTTCTAAATTTAAAATGAAGTCATTGGGTGTTTGTTGGAAGACTAACTTGTTTCTTTGATGCTAGATGCACCACAACAAACCGCCAGTTCTATAAATTCATTTTTGTCCATTACTTTGATTAATTCGTTTAGGATCATCCCAGCAGGTTTATTTCTTACATCGCAATCTTTGATAATTGCCTCTGTTTTAAAGTTGATACTCTTCACTAAATTTTTCATGTGCGGACATTATATTAGGAGGTATCCTATGTCCTCATATGCGCAATTGCACATAAGACAAACCTGGAGGGGTAGCAACCCCTTTCGACTGATTGTTAAGTCAACTAATGCATTTATGAGTGATGTGTTTCGGTTTTTAATTTGGTCTTGGCACTGTCTATAAAGTCTAAACTAAGACCTTATAGTATTGAATGGTGTGTTTGTGTAGTTGTACGCTAGGGTGCAAATTAAAATAGGTAGCTCGATCATCATTGGCTAAGTCAGGTACGTAAATTTCCTAATATTCTCTTTTGTTTATTTTATTCGATGGGTAGAGCTTTATTCTTTTCAATACTTGGAGGGTTGCAAATATTGTATGCAAGATTAATGTCGACATAGAATTATCAGTCTAGTCAATTTTCTATCCTAAGAACAGAGGTCAAGATTTAAGAAGTTATAGCTAGAGTATATGTGCTGTACGTAAGCATATATATAGCAATGTGATGAGCTGCTTACCGGAATCAGTTCCGATCTAGGACATAACACAAACACTATCTTCTTACCAGTGCAACGGATTTGGTACGAATTATTTCTTCCATATTCAAGTATGATTACTGAAATGTACTACTCGTTTAATATCTTTAGAAAATTCGAAATTTCCAAACACAGCTCCGCAAATGTAAATGGTATGGTTAAGTGGTACTTGGATAACTGGTCTAGCATCCCAATCTCTTTATAACTAGCTCAAACAATAAAAAGCAAACTAACTCAGCATGAACTTTATCTTTTGAAAGTTTGTGGGTCGATAAAATGTGAGAGCGATGTATATATAAGCTTTATACATCAGTCTAGTGGGATTTCATCCTAAAACTAATTATTAATAAGAAAAATAACATACCAAACTTATATACTAAGCCTAGTTAGTCTCTATCTTTCAATGTAGGAAAAACATTATGTAGGATCAATGATATGCTTTAGTCACAAACAGAGAGGAATTGTTCCAGAAACAATTCCTATACACAGCGGAATAATAAACAAACACATATAGAATCTCAAAGTAGAGCAAATAAGCATACACTTCCTTTATAGAGGAACTCCACTTTAACTAACAATTTGAATGGGTAAACCTCTACCTTCTTTGGGGGATTTTGAATGAAGACTTTATTAATCGATATATAGTTTCTCAGTTACAATATACAGATTCAAACTTCTTTATTACTAGCGATCACCAAATCCTAGCAATACTAATGAATCATATTATCTAGATCCTAAACTCACTCAAACAACTAAATAAAGAATTCAAACCTTACGACATCCAAATGCAATTCCCTTTAGCACTGAAAACGTCTTCTACTTCGTCGTCGAGGTCACACACACGTCGTCGACTTGCTCTGGTTCATATTCTTCATTGACTAGGTCTTAATGGCTCCTGGATCACTTTTAATGCTCTCGTTGCCCTCAGGTTGCTTTACTGTATATTTCGGTGAGTGATCTAAATGATCTAGTTTCATTACTTTCTATTTATATGAAAGGCTTCAACCAAAAGATGCTTCTATCCTTCTTTCACTTAGAGCACAAGACTTAGTTCCTAATGATCAACGTACCCATGAGTGATCATTTTGCTCTCGAACACTTATACCTTTTTTCCCTCGTTGTCCAAGACAGTTCCGCAAAGGACTCTCTTGTCCTTTTACACTTGACATGTAATCCTGACTAGCTTGCTTGGGGAACGTTTCCATACCTTTTCACTTTGTTTCCTTTTATAGTTCCTGTAACTCTGTATTTTCATGAAATATTTAGACAAACACTTAATTTTAATAGTATTTGTTATCATCAAAATTTATAAAAGAACAAGTTGTTTTAGCATTCAAAACTAATAGTTCCTAATACTGGACACATTATATTCCAACATCGTATCATATCTTCTTTGTAACTTTTGTCCAGAGAAATTAAGAGAATCCATTTAAAGGTAGAATTTAAAACTTTATCAAGTAGAACACTATTCCATCTTACACGAAAACAGACATGACATAAAACAAATTAAATATGAAGATCGTGCCATATAAATTAAGGATTTCTTCATTCTTGTGCTTGTGTGCACTAAGAAGAAAGCAAACGTAGTCATGGGTGGTTCACATGATGCATCAAAGCCTCTATACATTAGGCTTAAGCCACACATTATCATGGTGCTAGTGCAGATTGGCTACACATTTCTATACTCCATCACTGAAGCATCCTTCGACCATGGCCTGAACCCTCACGTTTACGTAACTTATCGAAACATCGTGGGCGGAGTAGCACTTCTTCCTTTCGCATACGTTCTTGAAAGGTAATTAAGTTTCTAATCCCAACAAACCTCATTCACAAAGAGCTAATCAATCATCATGCTATTTTAATTACCTTGCAGAAAAGTGAGACCAAAGTTGACAGTGGCCCTTCTTGGAGAAATTTTTGTTCTTTCTCTTATCGGGTGAGATCGTCATAAATAAGATTCAATATTAATTCGTTAGCTCTTTTTTTTTTTGGGTAGAAAGAGAGTCAGTACTCTCCGTCCCTTCAAGAGGGAAATCACAAAACATGTATTTTGCATATTAATTCGTTAGCTTGACAAACATCATTTAAATGCATCCGTTCATATATATATGAGTTTCTTCTTGGTTTGCAGGGTTGGTTTGACACTAAACATGTACTTTGCAAGCTTAAATTATACCTCACCAACTTTTATAACATCGATGCTCAACACAATAGCTTCTTTGACCTTCGTGATCGCCATCATTCTAAGGTCAGTTATACTTATACATCACTTACCTAGAATAGCACTTCATTTTTATGTAGCATTATTAGTTGAATACTATATATGAAAACATCACACCCAGCCTAAAAATGAATATTTGTGGTTATCCAAAAAAAATAATTGAATATTGGATTTTGACTTGATCTGAAATGGGCCATAAATCTTCAGTCCAAAACATAAACGACCCAACCCATTTATGTAATGACCCAACTCATAATTGACAATCTCTAACCAACTAATTTGATTGACAAATTTATCTTTGATATGAGATCATACAACAACAACATCAACCAGTGTTAACCCGCCTTAGGATAGTCGCGATGAAAAATAAATGTCACATGTCTGTTTTTGCTTATGTGTATGAAGGTTGGAGATGCTAGATATAAAAAATCCAAAAGGGATTGCAAAGGTCCTAGGGACGTTGATCTCCTTAGCCGGTGTGACGATCATGACGTTGTACAAAGGATCCGCCATACAAACCGTTGGGCATCCCCTGATTCGGATGCCAGGAGGCGCAACGATACACAAGAGCTGGGTGAAGGGCTCGGTACTCACCGTGGCCAGCTGCATCACATGGTCCATGTGGTACATTATGCAGGTTGTTATATGTTCATGTCACTTTTTTTTATGAAGTATATGTTCACGTCACTTTACTAGCTATAGTTTCATTTATGAGCATATTCGTATGAATATATATAGTCACAAGGTGAGAGAATTGAAGTGTCCAAAAGAATCAAATATGTAAAGTAAAATTTTGATCTACCTTGAATATGTCATTCATCATTACCCACCAGGGGTCCGAAAGGACGGAGCCCCTGGTAGGGGGTTTGGGGGCAGCATCCCCAACGGTGGTCGTTTCACTAATCTGTTTGGACCTATGGCCCATAATTTGAATTAGGGTCCTTAGAATGTCTATATATACTCTTAAAACGATTCATAATTGTACTCTGAAATCTAGATCATCTATCTTCTAATAAAATCAACTCTCCTTCTACTCGTACGTGGACGTAATCTAAACAACGTTGGTGAACCCACATTACTTTTGTTAGATTTTTTATTTCACATCCATAATAACAGATGATAACAGAATAACAAGTGAACAAAGGGTGAAAGTAACAAACTATATATTCGTGGTGGGAATTAATTAAAATTGCAGGCTTACACACTGAAGAGATACCCAGCTCAGCTATCGTTAACAACATGGATGAGCTTCGTAGGCGCAGCGCAATCAGCTGTGTATGCAGCCTGCGTCGAGCACCGAGCAGCCGCCTGGACCGTTGGATTCAACATTGACTTATGGTCTATAATTTATGGGGTACGTACATATACGTACCATATGTTTCTATAACTTAATTGAATGCCCCCATTTTATACCTACCAAATCTATTATTTCCCGGGAAAGTATAAAGGTCACATGATTGAATGCCCCTTTTCCGTTGTAATGGACTAACTTGATCTTAAGTATAAAGACAATTATTCATGGCTAGGAAGAGTTATTAAGCGTGCAGATCAACAAATTTGCTATGTCGTCATAGCTTAATGAACTTGGTTTATAACATATGTACTCGATGGATCGACAGGGGGGGGTGGTTTCAGGATTGATCAACTACGCTCAGCTGTGGTGCACCGAAGAGAAGGGGCCGGTTTTCGTCACCATGTTCAATCCCCTTGCAACGGTTCTTGTGGCGGTTCTTGCGTACTTTGTCTTTGGTGAAAACATTTATGTTGGAAGGTATGTGTTGTGAATTAATCAACTCTTAATTAACTTACAAATGCATATTAAGTAGAAATAGAAGAGTATGTTGTAATTCATGGTTTTCTATCAATGAATGTAATGACCAGCATAATCGGAGGAGCCACCGTGATTTTAGGCTTGTACTTGCTGTTGTGGGGCAAAGAAGGCGATCGCTCGGAAGCCAAGAAGACAATAACGGAACCATAGACAATTATCAGCTTATTATTACTATTGTATTATAGAGTTCATACTAGTAATATTAATTGTTGTTCGACCAAAAAAAAGAGTAATATTAATTGTTGGGCGGTGCTTGGCTTGATTTGCTTCTTCCGGGGGAGTTGAGACTTTTGTAATGAATCAGACAGATACTAAATAATAAACGTTCCCGCATCTCATCGTCTAAATTTATATCTAACTATCACCCTTAACTCAAACGGTAACAATTCTGTAACATGTTACTCTAAATATATATATAGCACCACCTCGCCCCATATTAAGAAAGTTGAGTAATTGACTACAATCTGATTATTTTAATATAAGTGATGATTTTATTAAATAATAAGTATATCTTTATGTATTTGATTAAAAAGTTTAACATGTCAATAGGCATTGATTCAAATGATAATAGCTCTTATCATAGAAAGTAGAAATGAATTTGGATAATATGATTAAAAAATAAAAATAACAAAAAAATATTTTTTTACTTTTTTTCTCTTTTTAAGTTTTTTAACGTATGTTTAATGATATAAATCGAATATGAATATATGACCATAAAACATGAACATGTAATACTAATATGTGAAAATACTTATATTATATGTAAACGTATGCTAAATTTTTTGAAGTTAAAAGGTGGTTATATGTCACTACACCATTCTGCAGATTTAGCGACCATATTTTAACGACCACAAAATATGGTCGCTAATTAGCGACCATATGGACGCCAATGGTCGCAAATCTGGACGTCAAAACGGAAAAAAAATAAAACCAAATTAGCGACCACATGGTCGCTACATAGGGCGTCCACGTGGTCGTTGGGCCTTTATAGTCGCAATAAGTGCGCGGGAAAATTTCCCGCTAGCATGTAGCGACTATATGGTTGCTACATATATGGTCGCTACATTCAGCGACCATATGGTCTCCAAAGGGCTAGCGACCACATGGTCGCACCATATAGCGACCATTTGGTCGCTGACTTGGATCAGATGTTTTGGCGCACCACATCAATTTTGGCGGGTAATATCCCGCGTTTTTTGCGACCACTTGGTTGCTAAAAACAGTAATTGGTAAAATTGCCGCCATTTCAGCATATATACCTAGGTTATAAAAACTTCACTCTAATTCCGCTTCAACACAACTTCACTCTCATTCCGCTCTCTTCCAAAATATTCACAAAAGAAAGAAACAATCAACCACAACTCTGAATTGATTCTAGGAAGAAATTCCGTCAATTTTTACCGACAACCTCACTAAAGGTATGTATTTAAATCTTATTCCTAATATTTCATTCCGTCATTATTATGTTTTAGACAAATATTGTCTGTAGAAAGCTTTCGTTTATATATTTATAAGAGATTGTGTTACTGAATTTAACCACATATAGCATATAGCATATAGCAATTGGTTACGTTATAAATGTGTGTTCTGATATACTATATGTGGCGACCATATGGTCGCAAAATTCAGGATTATATGTACTTGAATTAATATAATTATACTCTTATATTGAAATGCATGAAGGAAAAAATGCGTGAGTGGATGTATGTGTGTAATACAGATGGTTTTTTGAACCACGAGTTTTTAGCTGGCGTAGAGGAATTTCTCGAATTCTACAAATCTATGCCGTCCTATAACCCATCCGAATTAAGGTGTCCGTGTCGGAGGTGCAAGAATAAGAAACTGAAATCTGTACATGATGTGCATTATCAGCTTGTTAAGGAAGGTTTTGTTCCTAACTATTACCACTGGGTTTCGCACGGGGAGACAGATGAAAGGTTCGCTGCATTGTTGGCCGAGTCTAGACAGCATGAAGGTTGTAGTAGTACTGATCCAGCACCGCCAGTAAATGGTGGTAATGATAATCGAATGGAACAGATGTTGTATGATGGTTTTAATTATGCCCGAAGTGATTACACTGTTGAGGATCCCGTGCAGAATGCGGATATAAGGAATGAGCAAAGGGAGCAATATTATAATGAAGCGCCCAATCCCGATGCACAGCGTATGTACGACATGTTGTCGACCGCAAATAGGCATTTGTGGCCTGGATGTGATATGACGCAGTTGGAGGCTGCGACTGAGCTACTGAGCCTAAAGTCTAAGCTAAGGATGACGGAGCGCGGATATGACATGATCTCGGATTTTTGCGGCGCGTTTCTCACCAGAGACGACATTACCATCCATGTTTTATGACAAGAAAAAACTGGTTGAGGGTCTCGGTCTTCCTTACGAGGCCATTGATTGTTGTCCAAACTCTTGCATGATATGTTGGGGTGCAGATGCAGAATACGCGACATACAAGATATGTGACTATCCTAGATGGAAGCAAGGCAAGACAAAGCTCATTCCCCATTCTCGTATGTTTTACTTGCCAATAACTCCACGGTTGCAGAGGTTGTAGGCATCTGTGGTGACTGCCGAACACATGAGATGGCATGCAGAGCACGTACAAGATGGGGTGATGAGACATCCGTCAGATGTAGAGGCATGGAGGCACTTCAATGTTGTGTGGCCAGATTTTGCATCAGAAACACGAAATGTGAGACTGGGCTTGTGCACGGACGGTTTCAATCCGTTCGGGGCGTCCGGGCGTCAGTACTCATGTTGGCATGTGATTCTGACACCCTACAACCTCCCACCGTCGATGTGTATGCGAGAAGAGGTTATGGTTTTGACGGTTATTGTACCTGGAACGAAGAGCCCGAAGCAGAAGTTGGATGTCTACTTGCAGCCGTTGATAGCCGAGCTGAAGGATCTGTGGCTTAATGGGGTGTACACATACGATTCTTGGAGGAAGCAGAATTTTGTGTTGCGTGCGGCTGTAATATGGACTATTAGTGACTTCCCAGCATATTCGATGTTGTCAGGTATGTTGTTAATTTTACATATGCTAATGAATTTGAAACTATTATATATATGCACATATATGATTTGTGAAATTTAATGTATGATACAAAATATATGTTTGTGTAGGCTGGAGCACTTCTGGGAAATATGTGTGTCCTTACTGCATGGAGGACACCGATGCATTTTATCTAACACATGGACACAAAATGTGCTGGTTCGATTGTCACAGGAGGTTTACAGAACCTGATCATCGCTTCCGAAACAATAAGATTGATTTCAAGAAAGGTCGACGGGAGCGTAATGGTCACCCGGTACTTCGTGACAGATACGAGATATTAGACCAGATAAACAATATGGGGTTGATGAAGATAACTGAAGTGGGAGCTGATGAGCACAATGCCGCGGTCAGTAGAGGTTCGGGTTGGAAGAAGAAAAACATTTTTTGGGACCTACCTTACTGGCCTAGTCTGCTGGTAAGACATAATTTAGATGTCATGCACATTGAAAAAAAATGTCTTCGATCATGTTTTCTTCACCATTCTCGATGTTCCGGGAAGTCGAAAGAGAAGTGGTCGGCCAGAAAGGATATAAAGGAATTGTGCAAGCGTCCGGAGTTGGAACCTGATGAGGAGGACAATAGGTACCCAAAGGTTTGCTATGCACTAGATCGTCATGAAAAACAAGTGCTTCTAGATTGGTTGAGATCCGTAAAATTCCCGGATGGCTACGCGTCCAACTTGAGCCGCTGCATTGACTTGCACAAGCTTAGACTCTTTGGAATGAAGAGCCATGATTGTCATGTGTTCATGCAAAGGTTGATGCCTGTTGCTTTTCGTCCATTTCTTGATGACAAAGTCTGGGAGCCCATTGCTCAGCTAGGTGCGTTCTTCAGGGACCTGACGTGTTACGAGCTGAAGCCTGAGGTGGTTATGCAATTGCACAAGGAAATACCAATAATTTTGTGCAAGCTAGAGCACATCTTCCCCCCTGCGTTATTTGATTCAATGGAGCACTTGCCTATTCATTTGCCACGGGAAGCTTCACTTTGTGGCCCTGTCAACTATAGATGGATGTATCCAGAAGAAAGGTACGTACAGTTATATGCAGTTGTTCAATTTTGGATTTATATAATTAACTTGTATAAGAAATGTTAATGGTTTTTAATGTATATCATGAAGGCTCTTAAAAAGGCTGAAGGCCTCAGTTGGCAACAAAGCCCACGTTGAGGGGTCAATTTGTAGTGCCTATCTCGTTAAGGAGACGTCCACATTTTGCTCGTATTATTTTAGCTCACATGTCGCGAGTAATCATATGGATATCGCCCGCAACGTCAGTTGCACACTTCCAGTTGGGGTTGATCTGGGTGATTTGTCTATTTTCACAACAACTGGTCGAACCTTGGGTAGTAGATCAACTGGTTGTGTCCTCACAGATGATGAATTCCATGTGATCCAAACTTACATTCTCATGAACTGCGTCGAAGTGGAACCCTTTATTGAGTGCGTTTCTATAATCTCAACTAATTAATATTATATATATATATATGTTGATTTGAATAAAGTATGGGTTTGATATATATAAAGTATGTATTTCATTCAATTACTCTGTCGTAGATACTATTTGACAAACTTCGTGTGGTCGTCAAATCCAACAATAACCGATGCTGAAGAGCAAAACATTTTGGAAAGACACTTTCGCCTCTGGTTCTACTCCCATGTAAGGATTTCTTATATTAATTTCAATTTAATTTCAAATTGTATATATGTTGATTCTCAAATTGTATATATATGTTGATTTAAAATTGCAGACCGACAGTCCGACAGTTACAGATCCTAACATTGCAACGCTTGCTCGTGGACCCTCTAAAAAAGTGAGGACATATCTTGGTTATTTTGTGAATGGTTACCGATTCCACACGAGGGCACACGCATCAACCAGGGCCACTAACAGTAGTGGAGTTTGTGTTCTAGGACAAAGCTTCGGCGCCGACGAGGAGGACTGCTATGGTGTGCTAGAGGAAATCATTGAGCTGAATTACATATCTCCAACCGTAAAGCGTCCTATTGTCTTTAATTGTTCATGGTTTGACACTAGAAGTCCCGGAGGAACACGCATTCACCCTCACCTAAAGCTTGTCGATGTTCATCGACATAAAATGTTGAGAACAAAAGATCATTACATATTAGCACATCAAGCCACTCAAGTTTATTTCCTCGATTACCCAAAGATGAGGCATGCATATGCTGAATGGAGAGCGGTCTGTAAAGTGAAGTCACGTGTGTGGCCCGATGAAGGTACATGCGTAGACCCTCATGAGAGTGGTTCCAGGGGCGTTGCCGTTGAGGAGGCATTTCAACATGATTCTTCCTTTCCACGAGTTATCGACGACACATAAATGACCCAAACGGAGAGGATCATGTCGTTGAGGATCAAGAAGAGATGTCTACTGAAACGTTTGAGGGTGAGTTTGAGAGTGAGACGGATACAGATGAGGAAAACATGTAATCAGAATACTACTATTGTATTGTCATTCACTTTTATGATAACACTATTGTATTGCCATTCACTTTTATGATAACACTATTGTATTGTCATTTACTTTTCTAATAACACTATTACCATGACAAGAGTCATGCATGCACATTTACTATTCTAATTCATCCTTTCCAACCATAAAAGGAGATCACCATCTCCAACATACCTTCCTAGTGAAAGCTCCATCTTCACCTCAAATTCCACCTAAAACTTCCTTCCTCAAATGGCTCAAAGGAGAGCGTGTACCAGGCGAACGACCGCCTTAGCTCCTGAAGTCATCAACTTCTCCATTGTGTGTGTGTGTGGGGATAGGGAGACAAGAAGGGAATGGAGCACCACACCAAATCTCCAATTAAGAGTAGTCATCGTTGATTGGACACTATCTCCCGGGGTAGCACCACCAGGATATTGCCGTTTTTCTTGAACGGCGACGACATCATTGATCGCATTGAGGCTAGGGAAACGGTTGTGCATCTTTGCGTGCTCGAAGGTGCCGAGATCCGGGCAGTTGATACTCCACGTACATCATGAGAGTCCATTAATTGTAGTTGTTTGTTTATGTTTCCACTTAAAAGCTTCACTTTCTGTTGTTTGATTTAGTTGTTTGTCACTTCGTTTAATGTACTTAGGAAGCAAGTGTTTGTAACTTGGTTTCGTTTGGAAACAATGAAGTTGTTTGTAACTTGGTTTCGTTTGGAAACAATGAAGTTGTTTGTAATTGGGTTTAGTTTCGAAACCATTGTGCGTTGTTTGTTTTGGTACAATTGAGGTTTTTGTCACATAAGTTAATTTTTCTGATAACATTATTATCATTTACTATTCCGATTTACTGAGACGGATTGTAGTTGTTTTCCCATTTGAACTCGTTCATTTTGTCCCATTTGAGTCCTCGAACCAAATATTGTTGGTAGAAAGTGTTTGTTTACATATAATGTCTCCACTATAGCAATATAGCGACCATATGGTCGCGACCTATAAAATTTTAGCGACCATATGGTCGATATCTTTAAAATTTTAGCTCGAAATTGGAATTTTTAGCGCGTAGTTCGATTTTATTTCGTTTTTAGCGACCATGTCGCTACTTTTAGTCAATAAAAACACATTCCAATAAGCATTATCATAACTCTCTCCTAATCAATTTATTAGAAAATTTAAAATGACACTTAAAGTTGATAAAAAAAATATCGTGTTAAAAAAAATATTGTTGTTGTTGTTGTTGTTGTTGTTGTTGTTGTTGTTGTTGTTGTTGTTGTTGTTGTTGTTGTTGTTGTTGTTGTTGTTGTTGTTGTTGTTGTTGTTGTTGTTGTTGTTGTTGTTGTTGTTGTTGTTGTTGTTGTTGTTGTTGTTGTTGTTGTTGTTGTTGTTGTTGTTGTTGTTGTTGTTGTTGTTGTTGTTGTTGTTGTTGTTGTTGTTGTTGTTGTTGTTGTTGTTGTTGTTGTTGTTGTTGTTGTTGTTGTTGTTGTTGTTGTTGTTGTTGTTGTTGTTGTTGTTGTTGTTGTTGTTGTTGTTGTTGTTGTTGTTGTTGTTGTTGTTGTTGTTGTTGTTGTTGTTGTTGTTGTTGTTGTTGTTGTTGTTGTTGTTGTTGTTGTTGTTGTTGTTGTTGTTGTTGTTGTTGTTGTTGTTGTTGTTGTTGTTGTTGTTGTTGTTGTTGTTGTTGTTGTTGTTGTTGTTGTTGTTGTTGTTGTTGTTGTTGTTGTTGTTGTTGTTGTTGTTGTTGTTGTTGTTGTTGTTGTTGTTGTTGTTGTTGTTGTTGTTGTTGTTGTTGTTGTTGTTGTTGTTGTTGTTGTTGTTGTTGTTGTTGTTGTTGTTGTTGTTGTTGTTGTTGTTGTTGTTGTTGTTGTTGTTGTTGTTGTTGTTGTTGTTGTTGTTGTTGTTGTTGTTGTTGTTGTTGTTGTTGTTGTTGTTGTTGTTGTTGTTGTTGTTGTTGTTGTTGTTGTTGTTGTTGTTGTTGTTGTTGTTGTTGTTGTTGTTGTTGTTGTTGTTGTTGTTGTTGTTGTTGTTGTTGTTGTTGTTGTTGTTGTTGTTGTTGTTGTTGTGCAATCTCAACCGCCTCCAGTTGTGCAATCGTTGCGTTGAATTCGTTCAAGTGCTTGGATACCGATGTGTCCTCCCGCATCTTCTGGTTGACCAACCGCCTTATCAAGTGCACCTTGTTCACCGTTGATGGCTTCTCATACAGCGGAAACAAGATCGAAAGCAGTTCCTTTGTCGTTTTAGCCTTCACCATGTGATGGGCTACGTTCCTGGACAAGGACAAGCGAATTGCACTCATCGCCTTCCGATCCAACAGGTTCCACTCATCATCCTTCATGCCCTTCGGACTCTTTCCAAGAGGCAAGTGAAGCTCTTTACCATAGAGGTAATCTTCCATCTACATCTTCCAGAAGCCAAAGTCTGTTCCATCGAACTTCTCCACTGGAATCTTTCCGCTCATTGCTTCCGTAGGAACCTCGCTCTAATACTAGTTGTTAGGAAATTCGATCACCTACTAGCAATAATAGCGGCAACACAGATCCGTAAGAGAAATTAGAAACGAACAATAACAAGAACACAAGAGATTTGTTGACCTAGTTTGTCAGAATGACTACGTCTGGGGGCACTACCAAGCTAGGGACTTTACCTAGATCTGAGACTTACAAGGATTACAAGACCTCAGTCTAACCTAATCTCTCTAGCGCTCTGATTTTTCCCTCTCTCTACTCTCTGGTTTTCAGCACACCAATTACAATAACATGGATAAGTTTAAATAGAAAAACAAAAGGCTCAAAGAAACCCTAGAGGCTCGTGCAACTTGGGCCCTAAGAAAAGAAGCACAACTTGGGCCCCAAGAAAAGGAGCACAACTTGGGCCCCAAGAAAAGACACGTTTCCCGTACGCGGGCAATCCCCCAATTGCGCGGCCGTGTAATCCCCGGTCCAACCCGCGCTTTTGCTTTATGGTGGAATTGCGCGACTTGAATCCTCAAAAGCGCGCCCGCTCTTTTAGCCGTCAACCCGCGCATTCCTCTTGATTCCGCCTTTGTCTTCTCTTCGGCCTAATCTTGAATCAGGCTCCAAAAACCTCACATTGATCAATGTTATCTTCTGTAGTATATGTCTCTTCCAAAGTAGTGCAACTGGAATAGCATTGACTCAATGAGAAATTCTATGTTAGATTGGGCTCATTGAAATCATCATGGGACACTCCACTATTGAGTAGCTCCGAGCCTCCTAGAAATTGATCTGCAAAATCTTCCATAAAACAACAAAGTTAACACAAAAAATCTAGCTGCACAATTTATCAATAATAATTCACATTGATAAGCACACAGCAAAAGATGCCACAAAGTGGAAGAATAAAACATCAGATGATGCTCTATAAATCCGAATCTATACCCTAAAAAAATCAGATTGCATCTTCCCACTTTGCAATTCAAAAATAGATCCTACATAGTGTATACACATACATCTCAATTATCATGATGTTCTGATATACTATTTCGCAATATCTTTCTGTCCATAACACTACATATATTATCTCTCTTTAACAAAGAAAAGCATGATCATATATATCCCTATTGCCCAGAAAATCGAACTTCACTACACAGTAATTCAGAACTCCAATACACAGAAAATTGAACTCCGATACACAATCGAACTCCAATATAAGCAAAGAAATTCCCAAAAAACATATAGCCCCAACTTATGTACAATTGAAAAAAAAAAAATCCCCACACAAAATATAGATTGGCGGTAAAAGAAGAACAGAAACAGATGAGGGCAGCGTGATGAGTAAACTAGGCAAAGATCTCTCTTACTTGAGCGAGACAAAGGAATGAACAAGGTAAGCAATAGCGTCTATTTTAACTAGTTGTACCCGTCGTACCATGTACGACTACGATTCACTATAGACATTATAAATAGGATATTAATAAATAAAAATAAATATAAAATTTAATATCAGTGATTTATTGCTCGTAGAATGTATAATTTTTTTAATCAATATAAATGATTAAATTAATGTTAAGAATGATATATTAATAAGAAAATTAAGAAAAATATAATATAATTTTTTTTTTCAAATTCAATTTAGGTAATTAATTATCTAGATACTGATTTTTTTATCGAAGCTTGATTTAAGATAAATTTTTTACATAAATATATAAAAAAGATAAAGATAGAATAATTTTTATTATTTTTAATTAAATTTTGAATTTAAAAATTAATTTTCACATAAATAGATAGAATTTTTTTAATGAGATAGACTTAATTAATATAAATAAAAATTAATTTTAAATGTAAGGTGGGGCCAAAATTAACTTGGTGGCTCAAAATTTAGGCAACTAATTATCTAGATATTGAATTTTTTTTATCAAAAATTTGATTTAAGATAAATCTTTTACATAATTAGATAAAAAAGATAAAGATAGAATATTTTTCGTTAGTTTTTAATTAAATTTCGAATTTAAATTTTTTTCCATATAAATAGATAGAAAAGAATGTCAATGAAAAAACTAAATCAATATAAATAAACATTAATTTTTAAATTTATGGTGGGGCCAGAATTTACGTGGTGGCTCGAAAAGGTATAGCTTTAATATATAGTTATAGATTTTCCTATCTTATAAGATTTTGATAGATTTTTACTAAAAAAAAGAAAAATATATATATAAGAGATAGATAGCAAAGATTATTGGAATAAGATAGAAATAAAAAAAATAAAAAAAATAATAAGAATAGAAAATAAAGTTTTTTAAATATAGAGTGGGGCCAGAATCGTTCTGGTGGCTCTAAAAAGGACAGCTTTAATATATAGTTATAGATTTTTATTAATTTTAAAAATTATAATATTTATCTATAAAAAAATCACCATATATCTATAAGTAAATTCATCAAAAGATATATGCTAAAAGATTTATATTTATTTTAAAATATTTCATCTTTAATTTTAAATACTTGTATAAGGAAGTTTTCAAAATATATGGTTATACTAAATAGATATTTGTTTGATGTTAAAGATAGATTTAAAAGTTAAAGAAGAATTTAAATATTTAAAATATTTATATTTATTTTTAAATATTTAAATATTTTATCTTTAATTTTAAATACTTGTATAAGGAAGCTTTCAAAAAATATTTTTAAACGAAATAGATATTTTTTTGATGTTAGAGATAAATTTAAATAGTTAAAAAGAATTTAATAGAAAGAAGTTATAATAATAGAAATAAAAATTAATTTTTAAATATAAGGTGGGGCTAGAATCGTTCGGTGACTCGAAAAGGTACAACTTTAATATATAGATTATAGATATTACCTATTTTTTAATATTTAAACATTATAAGTATTTATCATTAATTTTATTATTATAAAAGAAAAAAATATATCTATAAATAATTTCATGAAAAGACATCATGCTAAAAGGTAAAAGATATTTATACTTATTTAAAAATATTTTTAAATTTGTTATCTTTAATTTTAAATATTTGTATAAGGAAGTTTTCAAAATATATTGCTATACTAAATAGATATTTGTTTGATCTTAAAGATAGATTTAAATAGTTGAAGAAGAATATAATAGGGTAAAGTTGAAATATAAGAAATAAAAATTAATTTTGTAAATATGGGGTAGGACCAGAATCGTTCTGGTGACTCAAAAAAGGACAGCTTTAATATATAGTTATAGATTTTATCTGTCTTCCAAATTATAAAAGAAAAAAAAAAGGTTTTAGAAATTACAGTTCACCTTATATTTTGGGTGATTTCTTATATTATTTAGAAAATCTCTATTATAAAAATTAAAATATATAACTGTTGGCTTAAAGAAAGGGGAAGGACCAAAATTCATACAAACCCAAATTTGAATCTCTATACTATTTGCAGTATCTATTGATGTTGGATCTCTATACTATTTAGGGTATCTATTGATGTTGTTGCTCTTAGATAATGTGTGTTGATAAGTTGATATATTTATTCTCCCAAAAAAAAAGATAATGGGTGTGGAAGTTAACTCTTCTGCCTTATCCTGGACCCACTCTGATCAAAAGCCTCCACCTTGACCATCCAGTATCCAGATACACTGTACTACTTATAAGAGAATAAAATATAGCCACCCATCTAGATTTCAGCACGTGACAAAAATGGACGTCCACATAATATTCCACGTGGCATCATATAGGACCACCAAACACACCCTAGACTCCTAACAGAATCTAACCGCGCCGTGACAAGTTAATTTTACATATGAGGAATAAGTATTCGCTTTGATTTCTTATTCGTATATATAGTGATAATTACTCAAACACCATGCATGCAAAATATTAATTCAAGCTTAAACACGTACGAATTCTCCTACTATATATATGGCTAGTGGAGGTTGTGGTGGCGGCAATGGCGGAGACGTCAAGTATCGAGGAGTCCGACCTCGTCCTTGGGGAAAATTTGCAGCCGAGCTTCGGGACACAAATAGGAAAGGCGCTCGGGTTTGGCTCGGGACATTTAGCACGGCTGAGGAGGCTGCTAGGGCCTACGATAGGGCTGCATTTTCCATGAGGGGCCAATATGCGGTCCTTAATTTCCCCGAGGAATATGGAATTTCGTTTGTAGTTGGAGCTGAAGTTGGAAGTGGCAATAAACGTAGTAGAGCTGGCTCTGCTAATTACAATTCAGGTTCTTTCTCATCCTCGTCGTCTTCAAGGACGAATAATAGTAGCATGATAGACGTCCAGCATGGAAAAGAAGTATTCGAGTTCGAGTACTTGGATGATAAGGTTTTGGAAGAGCTACTTGAATGTAATGAGAATAACTATAAGAAAATGTGATTAGGAGTCTAAGTAGTATGTCAAATTCATACAATATAGATTATTTACACGGTTGTACGATAAAGGAAGAGGGTAGCTAGGTGAATTAATTTACGAGTTATAATCTCTCTTTTGTTTTTGTATTTCTATACGTACCTGTCTAGCTAGCTATCCATTATTTGACAAACAAATTGACTTGGACAAATATGTTTGAATAGTCCGATTTAGGTACGTAAAACGACTATTATGGTGCAATGTACCGTGTAAACAATCTATATTCATGATTTTGAGTTGTATATATATAATTTTAAGTGACTGTATTGATGTTTTTAAATTGCATATTAATTCATTCTTTTTATGTTTTTAAATCGCATATTTATATTTTTATATTATTACATTTATGAAACTTTTTCTAATCTTCCATTTTCTTATCATACTTATAGAGTTGTATGATCATGTTTTTAACTTACATATTCATAAAAGTGAGCAACTTAAAAAAATGAATATATATACAACTTAAAAACATGAATACATTCATTTAAAATTATGTATATGCAACTCAAAATCATTAATACAGATTGTCCACATGGTTATAGTGTAATAGTCGTTTTACTTGAACTTAAATTAAATACTCATTTTGATCCGTCACATTTCTTTACAGATACATGTTCGTACGTAAGATTGTCTATCAATCATCTATGTTGTTGTTTTTTGAATGACGAGAAATTCATTTTGGTGTGGTAACTTTGTGACTCAGCCCGTGAAAGTGATAAAACGGTTTAATACGCTTACATCGATCGGCCCAACTCTATCGATAAAAGAAAAAATATTGAGATTTTTATTTTTGCACTCGTGTGAAGGGATAGAAACATAAATCTGAGTCCAATTATATATATATTTTTTTTTTGTCGAAGCAGAGACAGTACTCTTCGACCCCTCAAGAAGGCATTTTATTAATAAAGAAATGAGCTAAGTAGTCACCAAACGGGGGATAGCTCGACCCCTAACATCATCAGAAAGCAAGGAAAAAACACCCTCCGGCGGGTCACACAATACATGAAAACCTAGACTAAACGAAAAAGCTAAGTTTGCAAGGAAATCTGCAACAGAGTTAGCCTCTCTATAAATATATCGGAACTGGATAGTCCAATTCCTACTAAGAAAGCCCTGACATTGCACAACCAGGCTAAAATTGAAACGTCTCAATCATTTTTCCAAACGATTCGTTTTAGCCAACTTCTACTCTTCTATGCTCAAAATTGAAACGTGTATCATATTTGCCTTTAGAAGATCGGCCTTTTGGAATTACAGAGGTCGGATCTCTATTTATAGATCTTCAACTTATTTTATTCTATTAAACCAGATTCAATCGAGATTCATTGATAATATTAGTGTACAAAAATTCACCTACATTCATATCCTCCTATTTAAATGTTCCTCTTGATTCGACCCTGTACAAACAAGTAATTGAATTACATTCAAATATAAACACATGCTAGAGAACATAATTGATCAGCATTTATCATCCACACAAGCAGCCTTATAAACACCATCCTAATTCAATAGGATACATCACCAGTAGTTATTCCTTAGTAGACATCCAGCTTAACTCATGGTCTCCATGATATATACCACATAAGCAAACATACATTAATTGCACATTTCTTAGCATGAGTTTATATATATTGACTTAAAGTAAGCAGTGAGGTAGCAGCTTACTTCTGAGTACAACTAAATATTCAGCAATACTCGTTAAGCATCTGAATCCATACAAAAAATCAACTAACACACATGTTTACTTGAATTTGCCATGAAGATAAAACATACTAACTAGTACATAAGGATGGAAGTGAGAATTGAGAAGGTTTAGGTTATGGAAACAATTTATTATAAATTTGAAGGGTACTAAAATAAATAAAAATTTTAGGACACTAAAAGAAAAAGATTAAAATTGAAAGGTACCAAAAAAATTTTTTCCTAAAAATTAAGGAAGCAAGCGTTCACTAATTCAGCTATAACACCACACATACTAAGGGACACCGGTCCGGCCCACTAGTGCCAAATTTGGCCCAATTAGTTTTGCTAAAATTGGGCCCAGACCTACAATTTTGAACAATTCTAAACCCATTTAATTTAAATCAATTAGTATTATTTATTACAATATATTTTAATATTTTTAATAAATAAATTATCTTAAATCTTTCATATTCAATCAATTCTTATTTATTACAGTATATTCTAGCTTTTCTAATAAATAAAGTATAAAAAACGCATTAAAATGTTGGTGGATCAAAAAAAAAATCAGTAGGTTTGGAGACAAGACAGGTTGAAAGAGGGTGTGTAAATTTGGATAAGGTGAAGTTATTTTAGGTAGATTTTGAGAAATTTTAATTCTTAATTAATAAATAAAGAGTTGATATTCATCGATTATTTCTCAAAATCTTTTTTTTAATATATATTTTTAAGGTTTTATTATTTTTGTGAGAGAGTTTAGAAATCTATCTAGTGTTTTTAAAACAACTCTACCGAAGTAAGACCGATTATCTCCTCTATTTAACTTAAAATTTTTGTTTTAAGAATATTACAAGATGTTAGATTAGGTCCCAAATCTGGTGAGAAAGGACACTTAAGTGAGAAATAAGAAATAAAAAGAGTCGTTGGATGGGGAGAAATCAAGAGTACTGATGATTTCATATAAAAAAAAAGGGTGGAAATGGGATGACCGAATTTTTGGTGAATATTCACGTATTTTTCCGAAAAAAAAAACGGATATAGGAAACACGCGTGTTGTGCATCAAAACATTGTTTTTGTGCATGCTTGTGCCTCAAAATTGTTCATTTGTGCATAAAAAATGACTAAATGCGCATCAAAACTAGGTTTATAAATATATGTTTGTTCATCAAAATTAGTCATACGTGCACCAAAACTAATTGCCTTATGTGCATTAAAAGGAGTCACATGTGCATCAAAATAACTAAAAAATGTATATTTTATGAGTGCATCAAAACTGATTATTTGTGTGATACACTAGATATCCTAGCGTACCAAGAATTATGAACCAAGAAACCGGGAAGTGAATGGGCAATTAGCCCGGGGCTGAGGAGGACGAAAGGGGAGAGGAGAAGACAGAGGATTAGGGCAGAAGAGTTTATTTCTTGGATAAAAATCTCAACTTAGCTTACAAGAGTTTATATAAGCTATGCCCTACCGGTTCAATAAAAGCGACTCAGGAAAGAACCGGAAAGAAAACCTGAGAAGGGAGTAGAACTCCTGTTAAAAAATTACATTAATTTAAAATATTCCTAAAATAAGATAATAAAATAACTAATATTGATCCCGAAATCTGATTGGAGCCCGACGCTGACGCACCGGTCTAGCCCTTGGTTCGTTTGGTGGGTCCATATGCGTATCATTGTGCATCAAAACCGGTTGAATGTTCATTAAAACTATGTGAATGGATATTTATTTGTGCATCAAAACGAACCTTATGTGCATTAAAATAACTAGAAAAATGCACCTTGTTTGTGAGTGCATCAAATTCGAAGTGCATGAAAAAATGAAGAAGGTTAAAATTGATGCATAATGTGCATTAAAAAAATCAATGTAGAAATTGCTAGTTTTGATACACAACAAGGTGAAATCGAAGCACAAAAGTGCACCTTATTTATACATGTGAATCAGAACAACACAAAACTGCATCTTGTTTTATAAGTGCATCGAAACTAACTTTATGTTCATAAAAAACTAAATAACTATTGTTTTCATACATAAATAAGATGAAAAAATAAATTAAAAATGTTCAAAATCGTTGAACAACGTGCATAAAATACTCGATGCACAAACAACTAGTTTTGATGTATAATTGGTTAATTTGGATGCATAATTGGCCAGTTTTGATACACTGCACTCGTCCCTTAGAAACAGATTTTTCAAAAAATACGTGAATATATAGTACGAAAAAATATGCTCGTACCAATTTTTACCCTTTATAATGATAACTTAATCTGAATAATTGATTTTTTGGAAGAAACGATCGAGATTTAATCTTATTTGTCACATAAGCGCACATTCTCATATTATATTTTCTCGTTAGGTTATTTCTTTTTTTTTTGTCGGAATTAAATTATATCTAAGATTGAAAAGATGCAAAGGGTAAGCTTTAGAAAGGCTCTCTTTAAATTCGATTCTCTATCTTGGAAAACAAAAACCCTAATTTAACTTTAGTATCGGAGTTATAATGGAGGAGATAAGCTTCGCTTTTGATTGTTAATTTCCGCATGGCTCTAGATTCAAGAATGCTAGATCGATCGGTTTCGGGTCAAAGTGGTCATCCATTTATTGTGTATAACTTCTTGCCAATACATTTTCTAATTGGAGGATATCGATCGATTGAAAATTTCATATTGGATCATTCAATTTTAATTTTTTTATCTGGAATTTATAACCATATGATTGAATCATGTATCTTTGACTGGGTCTATAAACAACAAAGAAGTGTCGGGCTCAAAATTTTGGTAGAAACGACAATAAGTTCCTTTCAAGAAAGTCAAAAATGGAAATATTCTCCATGCAGTTGTAGTAAAAAGCAATTTTTTTTTATGAATATTAGAGTGACTGTTACGTACACTTTTAGTAAAAACTCAATAATTAATTGTTTTTTGAGGTTGACTCCGAAATTAAAATGGCCCTTGGGATTTAATAACGGTTCATTGTTGATTTTAATTACTTTTTAACTTTTGTCAACGCGAAAACTCCTTTGTCATGTGAATTGCAATCAAGTTGGTATAATTCCATTGCCATATGTATGTACAACGTAACTATCTTTTTTTTTGGTCGAAATATGTACAACTATCTTGAAAGTACGTTGTAACACTCCACCACATTACGTGGCCACTAATGCATAGTATTATTGTGTTTCATAGTTTTATATTTTTGATAAACTTCACAAATCATCCTTAATTTTGTTCAGAATAATAATCAATCCAACATCTGAAATCCAAAGAAATCAAGCCTAGCATATATACCCTTGGATTACTCCTTTTATTGTCAATTAGTTTTAGGATGAAACTCCATGAGCTTATGTGTTAGGCCCATACGCGCGTGTGCACATGTACTGACACGTCCCCGATTTATATATCTATCGGGCCCACAGACTTTATCAGATTTAACTCACATTACACAATTTCTTATAAGTTCATATTCAATGACATTCTATAAACTTATTTTATTTATATATTACTTATGTCAATCTATTGTTATCAATAAACACCCTAGCAAACTCACATTAATTATTCAGATCGTACCAAAAAAAAATCAAAATCAATTTGTGTTGATATAGGGACATAGGGTTAATAAAAACAAATACTATTAAAAAAACTAGGTTATCAAAGATTAATATTTATATTTGTAAAAGTGAGGAGCAGTTCAATACATTTTATGTATATTTGTTTTTTTGGAAAAAATTTAAGGTAGAAAGGTAGAATATCTGTGTTGATAAGTACTTTCTTTATTAATTTAAAGTGAGGGGAGTTCACAATACAGTATTTACATATGATTTTTATATGTGTTCATTGTTTTTTGAAACCCTACTTGGAGAGATATCTAGTGGTAAAAGTTTTACCTTATTTATCAATTTGTTGATTGGGGTTTCCTTTATAAGAAAAGGTGTTAATTGATTAGGTTTGAAAAATCGTTGTTTTAAAAGATAGTTCATTGCTTTACTAAAACATAGTACTCCGTATCATTCTTACAATTGATATCAAAATAGATTGTTCTAGATTGTATATCTTAATTTGCTAATTAAAAACAAAAGGCGATCGAGTTCTTAGCGATAAGAAGTTGGATTGGGAAACAACAAACCTCCATTCTTCAACCCAAGCCAATACGATCGCTAGAGGTCTTAATAGCTTACTTGATTAAGAACAACGATTACAAAACCTGGTCGGTGATTGATGATGGGATTACATTGTTTCTGCGAATAAAGCAAGGACGAAAACACGTCATTTGATATTGGAAGTGTATGGAGAAAATCATCAAGGACAATATATACGTACCTGAACTATGCCCTAAATCAAGAGGTCATGCATAAAGTTTAGTACTGCAAAACGTCTAAGAATTAAAATCTGAGTTACAATTGAGCAAATGCACATACGAAAGTTCAAATCTTAAACGGGGTCATCAACAGGCCGTCAATTGAGAGTTCTACAAATATGAAGTTATCTGATTTGAATTTATCATCATAACAACCTAAATGTCCTTCAATAGAGTAAAGAAAGAAAAAGTGCATGCTTAAATGCGTAGTGGATGATAATGTTTCTATGTATGTGTAGTGTTGTGCCAAAACCTTCATTTGATATTTTAACCAAAACCTTTGTTAGGAGGAGTAGTCCATCTACTTATATGCTATGCTTAGCCGATGTACCTTTACTTGTGAATTCCTCACAAGTTCGGACCCACCAAGAATCGCCTTTGACTTGCACGATCGCCGTGTGCTCACTCTTGGAGGAAAGACCACCACGAAACGAGTCAAAGGCTAACCCGTTGGGAGACATCGTGGAATTATGTCTCAAATTGATGCAACCAGAATCGGCCCCACGTCGAACCGTCGGCTCTGATACCACTTGTTAGGGGGAGAAACCCAAAATGGATCCAGCTACTTAGCCCAACACATAAATCTAACGGGGTTCCATCCTAAAACCAATTAACAATAGAAATAGTAGTCCATCTACTTATATGCTAGACTTGAATCCTTTAAATCCGCCATATAGATTCACAATTGACCCAACAACTTTTTTTAAGTTTGACACACTGATTTTCATCTCATACGACAACACGCCCGCAAAAACCCAATAATCCGGTTTAATTAAGCGCACTCGAGTCAATAGCTAGCTAGCCGCCATTACATAAATTAAAAATTTTAAACAGGTACAGATCCAACAAAGCGGAACTTGTTTTAAAATGAGTTAATCCCAATATTCGCAATTATAAAGTCTAATGAAAGAGGATTGCAAATTGATTTAGAATTTTTTTTTAAAGCTGGAGAATTAGTAATAGATCGATGAACCCACGTCAATCACTGTTGTAACTTTGTCAGCCATATCCAAATGACTGTTGCTAGGCGCCCCGGTCAGAAAATCCAGGCGGCCCGGTTTTTTTAATTCGTTCAGATTGACCGAAGTAAAATAAAACGGAAAATTTTAAAAGTCACATCACATTGCTTCGTTCATATCAACCGAAGTAGTAAAAAAGTTTTAAAATAAAAAGTTGAAGTGCACAGTGCACCGGTCGCTCTTATTTTGAAAACCAACCAAATCACTTTATAAACCAACCAATTTAATTTGCTTCGGTCATGTAAGTAAAAAAAATTTAAAATTTTAAAAAATAAAAAGTTGAGATAGAGCTAGACCTGTTAATACTTGACCCGACCCGACCCGCCCGAAGTTTCTTGGGTTCAAACCTGACCCGAAAATCAATGGGTCAAGAGTAACCAAACCCGATCGACCATGAAAAAATTGGGTTGGGTCACCAACCCGTTGGGTTGACCCGCCAACCAGATAAAGTATTATTTCAATTAAAAATTTAATATTTTATTATAAATTTATTATTGTATTATTATCAAATAATATTTTATATAATATAATATTAATTATTTTAATAAATATAAAGATAAAGGTTAACAAAATTGACGATCATGACCCGTTGGATCAACCCGAACCCGTACCAAACCCGTAACAACCCGGTCCATATGAACCCGGAAATTTTACGACCCGACGACCCGAGACTCGTTTTGACCTGAACCCGATTGACCCGAACCCGACCCGCCCGACCCATTTAACAGGTCTAGATAGAGCGTTTGTGCCTCTACTCAAAGAGTGATAAGTATTTGTGTGGAAAGATTATACTTTAAAACAAGTCCATATTAGTGATGATTTTTCGGACTTTTTTGTTTCCATCATCCAATAAAATGCAATTTTTGATATATTTAAGGTATTAATATTTTATTATATTTTTAAATTAAATTTAGTCTAGTAAATTTAAAATTAATTTAATTGTGCGAAAACTTTTAATTATTAATACTAAGTCATTTATATATTATAACTAGAAGGCTATGCCCGAGCTTCACACGGGTCAATAGTCTTGTTTATAATGTTCTTATGTGTTTACGTTTTTGCTTGTGTCAAATATTATGTTTCAACAATATTTTATCATGGTTTAAACAATATTTTATCATTTCCTTGCATGGATTTAGGAGTGAAAAAATAGGCTAAGAAAATAAAACAAAGTAGAAAAATGTTACTCCCTTCGATCCTTAAAAATGTTATTCAAGTCTTTAAAATATCATCAAAATTAGTGAGTTTTTTTTGTTTAAAATAAACCCTTCAAACTGACATTCAACCTTATTAAGAACAATTTGAACCATATTAGTCACTAAAAGTGTTAATTTGCCACTTTAGATTCCTAATTAAATAAGCTTCAACGTTTTTTTGTTTATATGAAGTTGATTTTTCCTATCCTGACCCCCTAGATTTCGCTGAAGCGGAGCACACTGGGTCATTGTTTTTGTTGTTGTTGTTGTTGTTGTTGATGATTTAAAAAGAAAGAAAATATATAGGGATGTCATCACTTTCGGTTCCTAATTAATGTATGTTGTATGATGCAATTTAATGTATATTGTATGATGTATGATAATAAGTAAATATTATGTGTGAAAACCAAAGAAGCAAAGATCAAGTATATATAATTGATATATGATATTAAGTAAATATTATATGCAGAAGGTCAAAAGGCTAAGGTAGAGTATGTAAGACATGTATGATATTAAATCTATAGGAGACAATTCGATGCTTTAAATTCAAAGCATTTATCGTTCTCAAATTAATTCATATATTCGATACTTTTAACCTTCCCTCACAATGGTAGAATTGATTTGTGACTAATTAACAATTATAAAGTGACAAATAAAATGGTTCACATTTATCGTTCTCAAATTAATTCATATATTTTCTTTTTGACTTTCCAACTCTCCTCTCAACCGTTTTAAAAAAAAATAGTGATAAATTACATTTAATGAGATTAAATTGCATTAAATTAGATTAAATTGCATTGAATGTGATGAAATTAGTGATACATTCTATCTTATCCTATTAGTCAAATCATATTAAACTATATTTATTGGCTCACATCAGTGTTTTAAAAAACGCTAGACGGACCTTGAGCGGAGAGGGACCGCCTAGCACCTAGACGGTCTGAACAGTTGCCTAGGAGGTCCTAGACGAGTGTATAGGCGATTTGGAAGGCTAGGCGGGCGGGGACCTTCCAGCGCCTAGGCGAGGCCTAGAAGGGATTTTTAGAACAATGGTTCATATTTAGTAATTAACTGGAAAATTATCAAATATATTCTTAAAAAGAAAATGACATAAAACATAAATATAAAATATTAGTGATATATAAAAATGGTTAAATAGTGTATTTTCCCATTAATAAATTGTATGTATTGTATGTAATGAGCTTGCAAAGCATTTTAAGTTTATAAAGATCATTTGATTTGATGACATATTCAAAATATGTATATATAAATTAGATTTTTTGTTGTACAAATATATTGGAAAATTAAAGTCTTCTACCATACAATACAAATTAATAAATTATATGATTAATGTGAATACAATACCATTTTTAAGATAATAATCATAGGGCGCAATATGCCCAAAAATTTCCCATTTATCATTTGCACACATCAATTTTATGAAATAAAAATTATTTTTATTTTTAATTACTATATATTGACGTTGGAATAATCAACTAGCAAATTTCAGTAGAGCTTGAAGATAGTTTTCAATTTTTTTAAATGTTAAAGAAGCAACTTTTCAGTATATGAAACATTTTCTATAATGCATTTCTCATCCTTTATTGGCCATTTTCTATAATGTTAAAGAAGCAACTTTTCACCTTTAATATTTTCTATAATGTTAAAGAAGCAACTTTTCACCTTTAATATGATTTATACTAAATAGATAAATTTATGTACAAAACCACATTCAATGTCACATTTATTACATAATATTTATTTTTATGAGAACTTATCATTTTAAATAATAAAATAATTATATATAACTTAGTGGTAAACAATCTTTCAAACTGCCTATAGATTACGATTCAAATCTTGACAACTATTTGTTTTGGTAGATAACACACTCTTAGTTTTGAATTGTTGATATATTATGTCATATGTACCATATGCATTGTCAATTACACTATTAAATAACAAGGTAGATCCTTTTATTCACATTTAGTATTAAGGCTTAATTATAATTGGTATATACTATTATATATTATCATCCTTTATTGGCCATTGTTAATTTATTGCATATATTTTATTTAATTGAAATACTTTACTATTTAATCATTGGTATATTATATTTTAGGCACCATTGTGTATAGTCAATTACACTATTACACTATTATATAATAAAACAAATTGTTTTAGATTCACCTTAATTTTTATTTTTGAAATTTATACATTAAAATGTTATGTACTAGGTGAACATATTAAATTTATGAAAAACATCTCACTATATTATGTTGATTTACTATATGTTAATATAAAACTTTTGGCTCAATGGTTGAAGCTTTGACAATTATATTGGAGGTTTAAGGTTCGATTATTCAAATAATCACTTTGGATAACTTTTTTACCACAATCAAAAGACCCCCTACAAAAGACTAAATTCAATTTAAATTTGATACTCCCTCCGTTCTATTCTACTTGTCATTTTAGCTAAATTCACACATATTAAGACAAAATAATATCTTACTCAAATGCCCCTATTAAATACAACTTACATTAATTTTCATTTTCTTTGTTTAACCTATAAAATTGATCCACGTAATAATTGTTCATAGAAAAGTGAAATATAAATAAGTTGGGAGAGAGATTTAGGTAATAAATGAAGGGGTATATTTAGAAAATTATGAATAAAAATATCTAAAATGACATGTTTTATTGAACACAAAATCAAGGCTAAAGTGACAAGTAGAATAGAACGGAGGGAGTATTAAAAGTATGTGAATGATATATAAAAACTTTATTATACTTATATTACAAATTGCACATGTGTATGAAAAATGATATATGATTTTGATTATTAATTAATTATACATCAATCTATTTGATTATATGTAGTTATAAGGTGACTCATATTTTTTTAAATATTTAAAACATTTTGTTATAATTAATTTATAAAAAAAAAGTATAGTTGTTATTAAACATATGAGCTAAGTTGTATTAAAAAAATACACAGAACAATGTAAATTAATGTGTTAACTAATATATGATTTTGATAGGTATACATCAATCCATTTGATTACATTCTGTAATAAGGTGATCCAATTCTTCCAAACAATCAAAACGACTTTACTATATATTTTTAATTTAATGCAGTTTTATTAGATATAAGAGTGCATTTAAAATTTTAGATGAATCTCTTTTTATTTAGCCTACACTTGCTTTAGCCTACACTTGCTATAGACGAAATCATTCATAAAAAAATAGATTTATTATACCCCTATCGTGAATCTTAATGGAATTTTTTTTGAAAGCGTTACTAGACTAATCCAAATCACTAAGGCTATAATCTTACAACATGCGAATTTATATATCATCAAAATCAAATAAATATTTTTTTATTGATGTCTTGAAATATTTAAAATCCTTTTATTTAAAGTTAGAGGATTTGCGAAATAATCAACTATCTTAATTTAAAATAGTTAATTTTGCAACCTTTGATAATTCAAATAACAATAATAACATTTGATATTACACATTAAATTATAAACCTTTGATATTAGATACAAAACACAACATCAAACACAATTGTAGACATTATAGCTAACAAAACATAATATAAAATTTAATTTCTCTTTTTATTTCTGACTATATACGTCTTTTATTTTTGTATGAATGCATCATAATTTCATCCACTATGAAGCGAAAAATAGAAGACTATCCTCAAATTGCAAGAAAGATTGATCGAATCGAAACACGAATTGAGATGTGGAGAGTGAATGTGAGAACACAAGACATGAAGGTTTTTGGTGGATGGTAACTAGGTTTGCACAAAAGAAATTTTTTAAAGTTCAAATTTCTATGATTTTTATTAAATTAATTTGCCCTGTCCAACGGATGGACTTGACTTGGCTAGTATATAGATATATAGATTGGTCTTGTTAGTGTCTCATAAATTACTCATTTTTTCAGCGCATGAATCATATCCGATACCTAGTATGTGAGTATTCGTATTTTTTTCATCCCTCGACATTAAATATTTTTTATTTATAATGCTTTGTTAAAGTCCATAATTATATAAGAGGGGCAATATAGTTTTCAATTTTAGACAATTTTATTTCATATTTTATATTACACACTTAAATCTTTTTAAAGATTAAAATTTAAACCCTTATATATACCCGAAAATTAACAAAATCATACAACTAAAATCTAAAAACTAGCTTTAAATTTTAATTTCAAAAAATACAAAATTTATTATCAAACATGCAAATACAAAACATCTACCATAAATTCAAAACTTTCCCAAAAAACACTAAAAGTAACTTAAGTGAAAACAAAATTACATAAACTTAACGTAAGTTAAAAAAAAAGGGGGCATGGTTTCGGTCACAATAACCGAACTATGTCAAAATAAAATTAAAAAAAATAACAAATCACTACTTCGGTCAATTTAAACGAACTAATTTCTATAAATACCGAAAATCGATAAAATCCCGGGCCGCATAGTATTACTGTCCGGGGCGTCAGTATATGAAAAAATAGCTGGAGAGTCAACTCTCATTGTTTTTTTTTAGTAAAGTAAAGATTAGGTTACCGGTAACCGGACATGTATGTGAATGTATAACTTTCTGTTGATTTCTATTGAGTTACAGAATACAATATATAGAGTAATTAAAGAGAGACTCTAGCTCTTCCCAGAATTGTACAAATAATACAAGAAATAAATACTATCTTGAATGAGACTTATCAGCTTCCTAATACCCCGGCAAGGTGACGGGCGGGGAACGACAAAAAGCTTGGACCGTAAAGTGGAGAAGAAATGCCCAGTTAAGGGTTTAGTGTCTTGAAAAGGGATTTTTGGATGAAAAGTGATTTTTAGTGTCTTGAAAATCGTAAAAAGTAGAGAGAGTTGCACGGATTTCAAGAGTATTAAAAGTAATTTTTGGGTAGAAAGGACTTTTGTATAGGAAGTGAAACAAGGCCTAGTGAAAATGTCAACATATTGATCGGTAGTAGGAAAGGGACGAACAACGAGCTCTCATGCCTCAACCTTTTCACGAACGAAGAAATAGTCCAATCAGATGTGTTTGGTTCGGGACGTGACAACAGGATTCGTGGCAAGAAAGGTAGCAGAAATATTATCAAAGAATAACACCGGTACCTCTCAAACCGGGTCACCAAGTTCAACCAAACGTTGACGGAGCCAAACAAGCTCAGTAGTAGCAAAAGCAATCGCTCTATATTCTGCTTCAGTGCTGGAGCGAGCCACAACAGATTGTTTCTTGGATGCCCAACTAATAAGGTTGCCACCGAAGAAAACAAAAAAAAGTGTTGAGACCGAAGATCGGAGGGTTCGGAAACCCAACCAGCATCCGAAAAAGTCACCAAAGTCGAATGGGAAGAAGGAGAAAACAACAAACTATAACTCAAGGTACCCTTTAAATAGCGTAGAATGCGCTTGACGTCCCACCAATGGTTCAAGCGAGGCTGATGCATATGTTGGCAGACGCGGTTGATAGAATAACTGATTTCCGGGCGAGTATTGGTGGCATATTGTAAGCTAGCAACAATACGACGATATACAAACAGATCAGACATAACAGATTCTGGTGGGTCGGGGTGATGAAGTGGACCGGCGGGAGACAAAATCGGCTTGGCCTCCAACATGGTCGACCGATCAAGAAGATCACAGATATACTTGTACTGAGAAAGAAACAAGCAACCAGCAGAGTGTGTGACCTCAATACCAAGAAAGTAGTTAAGAGGCCCAAAATCTTTGAGAGCAAAAATCGTGTCAACTGTCAAGACGCTGAATGAATTGTGCAACCAAGCGAGCATCCTAGGGGTGTTTATAAAAAAACCGAAATCGAAAAATCGGTTATTTTTTAGGTTAATCAAACTGACTTTTTTTAAAATTTCGGTTTGGTTAATCGAACCGAAAATATTTTCGGTTTATCGGTTCGATTTCCTGTTCACGACTTTACATATAATGATTAACCGAAAATATGTTAATATTTTTTCAAATATTAGTTATCTTTGCTTTATTTAGTGGTTAAACCCTATGATGTTCAAGGTGTTGATCTGGTTTGAGTATTTCGTTCTCCAATTTTAACAATTTACACACTATTTTTCCTCTCCTCATAGATATAAGGCTCGCTTACTAAATTTGATGGGATAAAAAATAATTATTGTATTTTATTTCACACAATATAGTATATACTCTTGATATTTATTTACAAAACAACCAAAACAATATGGTATAAGTACATATTTAAAAAAAATTCAAGCTTGGTTACTTTTTTATTCAAAATTTATTATTTTAGTTTTAATTAATTAAAGTAAAGTTACTTAAATGGTTATTGGTTAGCCGAGAAAACCGAATCAAAAAATTGGTTAACCGAACTACGGTTAATCGGGATTCACGGTTCGGTTACGTTTCATGATTTTAACTAACCGTTGGTTAACCGAAATCTCGGTTAACCAGGTTTGGACATCCCTAGAGCATCCGACCCTATCACAATGATGTCATCGACATATACTAGTACAAATATAGTGACCGACGATGTCCTCAAAACAAACAGAGACGTGTCAGAATAGCAAGAGCGGAAGCCAACAAACAACAAATACATTTTCAACTTATTGAACCATGCCCGAGGGGCTTGTTTAGTTCATACAAAGCCTTATGCTACTGACAGACGTAATCAGGATGACGGGAATCAACAAACCCTCGGGGTTGCTCCATGTAGACAATATCTTGGAGATCATCATTTAAAAACACATTATTAATGTCTAGTTGGCGCAAACACCAGCCTTTTGACAAAGCTAATGACAAAATTATCTGAATGGTAGTTGGTTTAACGACCCAGCTAAACATATCAAAATAATCAATACCTTCAGCCTGATGAAAGCCTTTGGCGACAAGTCAGGCCTTTGTAGCGTTCAATGGAGCCATCCACCTTTCTCTTAATCTTGTAAACCCATTGATTGCTGACGATGTTAGCTCGAGCTGGTCGAGGTACAAAAGACCAGGCTCGAGCACGGTGAAGAGCGGAAACTTCACGCTACGTGGGATCACACCAAGAAGAAGGCTTACTTGCTTGGACATATGTAGCAGGCTCAATGTCGGGGGAAGCCAACGGAGGAGCCAAGTGTCGATAAGTGACAAACGTCCGAGGCTTGAGATGGCCAGTGGCGGGATGACGAATCAGGAGTTGGAGAGCTAGGAACTGCAGGGGCGTTGTCCTCCTCAGACGTCACCGAAGACGAACTATGGGAATGGATGGATGTTGGAGATTGCTGCGAAGTATGAGGGAGACACATGATTGGGACGGGGCTGGGAGGAGCAGGATTGGAGGGTGGGGAAGAGTGGTGGTCCGTCGATTGAGATGGCAAAGTAGGTGTGAGGCTGGCAAGGAGCCGAGGTACCCATTGTGTTTGGTACTATACCCAATAAAGGGGCTGGGAGGAGAGATTATTTTGTAGGGAAAAAGAGACTCATCAAACACCACATGAGGAGAGATATAAACTCGGGAAGTGGTAAAATCAAGGCATAGGTACCCATTGTGTTTGGTACTATACCCAATAAAGATGCATGAAATGGAACGAAAAGCCATTTTGATGGGGTTGTATGGTTTAAGGTACGGGAAACAAAGACAACCAAATGTTCGGAGGAGACCTTAATTGGGTGTTTTAGTGTAAAGAAGGTCATATGGAGATTTGAAACGCAACAATGGTGTGATGGTCCGGTTGGAGAGATAAACAAGGCTTAAAACATATACACCCCCCTGAACTTGTGTCAATTTGTCATATAAACACCCCACCTTTGGTTTGGACCGATTGAGTACCTAAACTTAGTAATTATGACCTATTAAAGACCTATTAAAACAAACAAAAACACAAAAACAAAAACAAAAACAAAAACAAAAACAAAAACAAAAACATAGTTTTCGGATATCCAATCAAGCGGTAAGGATCTTAGGTAATAACATGAGGTTCTTGTTTCGACTCTCATGGACAGTGCCCAAGACCAAAAAAGAGTTTAAGTTTTGAAAACTGTTTTTTAGATAGCGGAAAGTAAAATGTAAAGATAGACAATAGAACACGGTTTATTATAGAAGAATTTCACATTAACGAACATGTTAAGTGGGTAAAATTTTACCTTCTTAGAGGATCTGAATAGTCTAAATATGTTTCTCCCACCGATTAGGAATATTAGTCGTTTTAATTTACATTTTGAATACAAATTAAGAATTTTTTAGCAATCCTCTAAAATTCACCCACTAATTAATGTTTAGGTATTAGAGTAAAATTCATCCTTTTTTAAATCTCTCTCATCCTTTTTGAAGTCTCTCTCTTCTGATGCATTAATTAGAACATCTACAATGATAATACTATCAATTTATTAAACCCTTAAATAAAAAAAGAAAATTATAATCTTTTCAGTAAAAGCCAGAAGTTAGAGATATTCAGATACAATTTCTTGCAAATTTTTTTTAAACCTGACACAATTTCCTTCAAATTTGACACAATATAATGCCATGTGGATTAACATGGGGCCTATTTATCTTATTTGACCAATAAAAATAATTTTAACCTTTAAAAGTAAAAGAAAATGAGTTTAATTAATTGATAAATAGATAGAAGATATTTCGATATCAATCCTAATATGTTTGTCCTTAAAGCACAAATGCACAAGATTTAAGAAAATAAAGAGAAGAAAAGTAACCAATAGGAATAGGAGACCAACATTCTTTTATAAGCAACGAATTAGATTCAAGCATTTGATGCACACGGATGGGGACTTTTTTTGAAATGGTAGATGCTGACGATATTTTAGTGGTGGCAACAACACTAGGCCTGCCTCCACCCGACCCCGACGATGTTGTCGGAGCATTAGTATGTGGTGGCAACAACACTAGGCCCGCCTCGTTCACCTGAAATGGTGGATGCAGACGATATTTTGTGTCGCCTTCTCATGCGGATGTATTCCGATCCTTCTCGGTCAAATTTTCAATGTTTGGATCCAGGTGCCAAACCCCGCCTCCTCCGGCCACCCGCCTCGTTCTCTTATAGTTCATGCCGACGTTCTCCTTCGACTTTCTGGTGCCTCATTCTCCTCCGGCTCTCTGGTGCCTCATCGTCCGTGGGCTTCCCAACCGTATGATCACGCTTGTGTTTATAGATCTCCACATCTAGTGTCGTGCAACCTTGCTTTCGTCGGAGTTGCTAACATACCGGTCACTCCTTCGCCGGTGGCACCTATCCTATCGGTCGCTCCACCCACCGCACTATCTTCTACCCCGCCTCCCCCTTCACATCTGAGGTATGTTCAAAATCGAAATAGCTCGAACTCTCGGGGCCTGTTGGTTTTAGGCTGTATAATTTGGTTTTGGGCTGTGTTATGGCCCTGTTGGCTTTAATTTTAGTATTTGGGTTGTCTATTCTTCGGTTTCAATTTTATTATTTTATGTCTATTCCCACTTTATATTAGTAATTAGGTTTTGGATGTGCTTGGTGGCTTTGGGTAACTTTCTAGGCATGTTGGGCGTTTAGACAACTTTTTGGGCTTTGGACTATCCCTTGTTTTTTATATAATTTTTTATTTTTTCAAAAATAAATAAAAACAATAAAAAAAGCTTAAGTTTATGATAATGCAGAGCTATAAAATAATTTCTGAGATAAAATCCTTGTTAGAGGGGCATGCTAGCAAGTTAGAGGGTGTCCTTAGCGGTATTGATACTCGTTTATCATACTTCTACCAAGCTATCAGTGACCTAAAGATATACAAAAAAAATATTATTTTCTTTCATAATTTTATGATTTTTATGTTTTAATTATTAACTATTAAAATATACAGTCTTCTAATATAAGTCATGGAACTCAAGAAAATGTCTTTGTTGCACGTGTAGACGCGTCGTCATCATCCGACCCTTACACATGTAATTTTTTTTAGAATTTAATTTTTGTTTCTTAATTATAATAATATAAATTTGTGTTTAGAAATATTACTTACCCATATTACTTTGTTGCTTTTCAATATAAAGGCGCGGGTACCTCAATAAAAATCCAACAATTTGAAAAAGAGCAGACTCCATCGACACTACTTTCGACTCTTTTTTAGTTGTAATCCTCCTTCAAAAAACACTTAAAAAAGGTCATTTGATCATTAGCTTTCATAAGCACAAAAAATAGAATAAAAGCAAGTATCAAAGTAAAGGGACGAAGGGAAGAAAAAACAAGTATTTGGTTATGATTTGATCAAATTTTAGAAGGAATATTATCAATTAAAGTCATTTTGACGTTATTCGGCTTGATTATCTTGATGCTTTTATATTTATTTTGTAACTTTCGTTTAGTATGAATGAATCATTCAAAAAAGGATGAAATCCTTTGTAAGAAATGATGGGAGTATATTCGTAGTAATTTTTTTCAAGTTATGGAGATTTAATATTTTAAAGATTGGCTCTGAATCGCTCTTCCGGAGTTCCGGAGCCAATCTAAGTAGAAGGCATTGCATGACAACTTTGAGATATGATTTATTTGGTAACTAAATATTTATGTTTGATTTTTTTTGGAATTATCTATATTATTTTGGACTGACATATAATAAAAATTGTTTTTAATTCAGTATACTACATTGAGAATTTTTATCTTTTACGGTTGGATTAAGTTGTTTAGTGATGCACATACAAATGTATGTAATTGTTTTAGTGATGATCTAAGATGCATCAAAGGCTTACAACTTGTTAATTATGAAATTGCTACTTACAAAATGTCTATTTATATTTGCTTAAAGTAAACCAATTGCTTGACCTAGTAGTTGCATAAAACAGGTGAAAATGGATCGGAGTGTGTACGAGTACAACCATTTCTATCGTGCTCGACGTTCCTCCTTCTTACGCTTACAGTTGATGTCAGAGAGGATTCGTTTTCCTTGCAAACTCGATATAGTACATACTAGGTAAATACAATCATTACATCTAAAATTATATACACGAGAAGATTAACTATGGATGCTTAGAACCTTAATACATTCATCACGATGATAATTGACAAATAAACTAATTGGTGCATGGAAACAGTTTAGGTCCTTTTGTTCTAAAATCACTACTGAATGTATATTAAAAATATTGCACTTTTCTTTGTATATATCAAAGATAACGTATTTTTTGGTGTTTATTTATAAGTGAAAGATATGAGTGGGGAAAGGGGATGTTATGTAGTAAATGGATTGTACTACTTTCTCTGTCCCATTATTTGTCCATAAAGTACAAATGTACAAGATTTAAGAAAATAATGAGAAGAAAAAGTAACAAATAGGAGAGAGATTGTGATATTGATGGATAAAATTGAAAAGAAACAGAAGGAAAAAGAAAATGACTATAAAGGATATTGAGTTAGATTTTTTATTGGATAATATGGATAGAGATGATATTAAATATGAAGGTAATATTATAAGAAAAATATAAATATAAAAGAAAAGTTGACAAATATTTTAGGACAACTGGAAAAAAAAGTGAACAAAGATTATGGGACGATGAAGGGAGTAAAATAAGAGATTTAGGGTAAGTTTCACCATTAAGAAATTGGAAAGGCATGATTTAGCAAAAAAAACAAAAAAAAAATTGGGAATGATGATAATAAATTAGAGAATTTAGAAAATTATAAAACAACCAATAATTTTGATCAAATAAAAGGGTCTTAAATACCCTATATTTATGATCGGATGGAGTATTAATTTGTTCCTTTTACTATACGATAAGACTTGAATTTCTTTATTACAAAAAAATCACCAAATTTCTAACAAAATTAGCGAGTCTATCAACCTAGTTCCTAAGTGAACCGAATCAATCAAGACAATTTGAATCAATTGGAGTAATAGTTTGCAAATTGGACTTCTACCAAAAAAAATAGTTTGCAAATTGGACGCATTTCTTCATCGTTAAAATTAAATCAATATATACTTTCGACCAAAAAATCAATATATACTGATCGACTATCCTCTAAAAATCTAACAGAACATCGAAATTACTTATTGAAACTCTTACATACATGTTTTAATTTGGATCAATTAAAAAATGATTGCACATCAAATTAATCTATGAATCCTGCTGTCTAGATTTTACATCCTCGCAATTAATAAAATCTTGAATTTGTACGTGCATGCATACTAGTAGCTAATGTCTTTGTATGGAAGTATATGCTAGATATATTTGTTGGATAAATATCTCATAAAATATCTCAGCTGAATATCTGGCTTGTGATGCTTAATTAGTATTTGGTGATGTGGACTTCATTAGCTCTTAAGCTACAGTATAATGGTAGTTAAGTGGGTAACACAAGTATAAATAGTTTACTCCTTCTTTCGTCTCTCTCAAGACACTGGGTAGAAGCTTAGGGAGCTTTCCAAAACCCTTGTTTTCACTTCTCTGTAATTAGCTCCTTTGAGCTTGTTTTCTCTATCAATTGAGAGTTTGATTGCTTCTATTTGTCTATATTTCGATTTCTGATTACTTTATATGGTATCAGAGCTTCAAGGATTCCTCGATCCTGTGAAGTTGACGAAAACCCACAACCGGATCTAATCAAAGCACGAGTAGCAAGATCAGTTCGCGATGGTGCAAGATAGAGAATCTGTGGTCAGAGGTGATGGATCGGACTGGTTTCGCAACAGATATCAGTTCAGGCAAGATGATCGAAGCGGCTTCTTCGATCCCCTATTCCTTTCAAATTCGGACAATCTAGGTATGCAACTCGTAACTGGCTTATTTGATGGCACGAATTTTGCTGGATGGAGTAGGAGCATTAAGAGAGCACTAAGTGCTAAGATGAAGCTAGGTTTTGTTAATGGGGGATGTCCTAGGCCCGATACCGATTCTGAGGATTTTGATCGTTGGGAACGGGTAGATAATATGGTGATGAGTTGGATTTTGAATTCCATGGTTAGTGAGGTTGCACAGAATTTCAATTATACAAATTCTGCTCAGGAGCTATGGAAGGATATCTGTGAACGCTATGCTGTTGTTAACGCGCCTTTGATCTATCAGTTGCAAAGGGAGTTGAGCAATCTGAAACAGGAGAATATGTCAGTAGCTACGTATTATAGCAAAATGAAGAGAATCTGGGATGAGCTCCAAGCAATGGATGGCATTCCATTGTGCAGTTGTGGAGCACTTCATAATTGTGGGTGTTCCTTTATGAAGAGGTTGGTAGATAGAGATTCTACCTTAAAGCTTATGCAATTCCTCATGGGATTGACAGATGAATATGATACTTTGAGAAGCACCTGGCTGTCAAAAGATCCTCTGCCTGGCATCAACACAGCTTACAATTTGGTGGTACAAGAAGAGAAGAATAGAGAGATTACAAGGGTACTCACACAGTCACATGATGCTTTGGCAATGAATCGGATGCAGAATCAGTATAAGCATAAAGCTATATATGGGAACACTGAACATAAAGCTGGTTATGGGAATGTTGGTAGTAATGGTAATTCAGCTGGTAGTTCTAACTTTGCAAGAGACTTTAAGAGGGCTAAAATGGATAGAAAATGTGATTTTTGTCAAGAAGCTGGACATGTTAAGGAAACATGCTTCAAGTTGGTTGGTTATCCTGATTGGTGGAAGGGACCACGCATTCAGACTTCAGGAACAGGGAAAATGATGGCTAATATCTAGGATGAAGGGAGCTATGGAACACCACTGGATATGGAAGAGGCTGAACACAAGATTGATGAGTCAATGGTCAATGCAATTTTTATGAAGGTGCTGGAAAAGATGAAAGGCAAAGCAGTTGTTAATGAGGGAAGTAGTGCAGGAAATCAGTTGAACTTTGCAGGTATGAACCATGCAATTAATGAAAAATCCTTGTGTTCTGTTAACAATGCAATTAGTCAGTGTACTTGGATAGTTGATTCAGGAGCTATTGATCATGTGTCTTATAATAGAGACTTATTTGATGATTTAAAAATACTTGCTATACCAATAAGGATAGGGTTACCAAATGGAACAACTCAGTTGGTAAAGCAGCATGGTACTGTACATATTACAAAAAAACTGATTTTAGAGAATGTGTTGTTCATTCCTAAGTTTAAGCACAACTTAATTTCAGCGACAAGGCTTTTGACTGATAAGTCGAATGTGTTCATCTTTGGAACACATGGATGCATATTGCAGGACCTTTTAACTGAGAAGGTGCTAGCATATGCAACAAGAGAGGGAGGACTCTACAAGTTAAGGAGTGGAGCTGGAGAAGGATTACTACTGAAGAATGAGGGTTTTAGTTTCAGTCTAGTTAGCAGTGACATGGTTTTGCCTAAGCTGTTGAACAACATTTGTAATAACAAAGAAACCTTAGACTTGCTACATGCTCAATTGGGACATATTTCTCCTACTAAGCTTTTGCATTTACATGGTTGTAGTAAACTTGATGTTTCTCAATTCAGTTGTGAAACTTGCATTTTGGCTAAATCACATAAATTGCCTTTTAGTCAAAGTTTGTCTCATGCTTCTCAGAATTTTGACTTGATACACATGGATATTTGGGGTCCCTATAAGACTCCTGCATATTGTGGAGCTAAGTATTTCCTCACTATTCTTGATGATCACTCAAGAGCTACTTGGGTTTTCTTGTTGAATAATAAGGGTCAAGTGCTTCGACAAGTTGACAGGTTTTGAGAATGGTTGATACCCAGTTTGATGCAAAGGTGAAAGTTGTCAGATCAGATAATGGAACTGAATTCACACAGCAGGCTATGGCAGATTATAGAGGGATTGTTCACCAGAGGTCAGTGCCAAGGACTCCACAGCAGAATGGTAGAGTAGAACGTAAGCACAGGCATCTCATTGAGACAGCAAGGGCTCTGAGGCTCTATGCAAATTTGCCAATGAGATTCTGGGGAGATTGTGTACTAGCTGCCATACATCTGATCAATTTGATGCCATCTACAGTGTTGGAATGGCAAACACCTTTTGAGTGTCTGTTTGGCAAGCCGCTTGATTATGATACCTTGAAGGTTATAGGGTGTTTATGTTATTCTCTACAACCAAAAGAATTTCGAGGAAAGTTTGATGCTACAGCTAATAAGTGTGTTTTCCTGGGATATCCACCTGGGCAAAAGGGTTACAAAGTTTTGGATTTAGAAAGCAAGAAAATCTTTGTAACTAGACATGTCATTTTCAAGGAGAAAGTTTTCCCTTTTCAGGGAGAAAAGCCAGTTGCAGAAATGAGCAACAAACAACGCTCCTTGCCTCTTGTATCACCAGGCTTTGATGATGAGCTGGTGCCACAACTGACTCATTTACATCCTATAGAAGCCATTGAATCTGTTGCTGCAAGGCAGGCACCTGGCTCAGATTATGGAACAACAAGTTTTGATCAGCTTTCTCCAGATTTGGGTAGTATGGTAATTCCAGATTCATCAGATACAGATGTTGTCCCTGCTGTGCAAGTGCCTCGACGGTCACAGAGGATTATCAAGGTGCCTGAACGATTGAATGATTTTGTCTGTGGATATTTACCTCAATCTGTTCACAATAATAATGCCTCTCAAGCTGACATTGATCCTGCAACCACAGATGACTTTTCTAAAACTTTTCATGTGGTGTCAATGTCAGATTTGAATGGCTTTTCTCCATCCTATGTGCGCTCACTGTTCAATGTACTCTCCATACCAGAACCAAGTACATATGAACAAGCCATACAACACAAAGGATGGATTGATGCTATGAATAAAGAGCTCCAGGCACTTCAGGATAACAACACTTGGGAGCTCACTACTTTACCCCTAGGGAAGAAAGCAATTGGAGCTAAATGGGTCTATAAAGTCAAGTTTCTTCCTAATGGAGAGGTAGAGAGGCTTAAGGCAAGATTGGTGGCCAAAGGGTATAATCAAATCAAAAACAAAGACTATAAACATACTTTTTCACCCGTGGCTAAATTCACCACTGTTAGAGTTCTTCTTGCCTTAGCAGCAACTTTTGATTGGCTACTTCACCAATTAGACATTAATAATGCCTTCCTACATGGGTATTTAGAGGAAGATGTTTACATGGAACCTCCACAAGGTTACTCTGGTGCTTCAGCAGGGCAGGTTTGCAAGCTTAACCGGTCTTTATATGGCTTGAAACAAGCTAGCCGTCAATGGAACATCGAGCTTACCAAACACTTGCTTGAGCTAGGTTTTATCCAATCTAAGCAAGATTATTCTCTTTTTACTAAGACATTAGCTGGCTCTATCATAGTGGCACTTATATATGTCAATGATATGTTACTTTCTGGCAATAATCCTACAGAAATTCAGTCCACAAAGTAAGCACTAGACAAGGCCTTCACAATCAAGGATCTTGGATTAGCCCGGTATTTCCTTGGCATTGAAATCTCTAGATCTTCAGCAGGTATTCAAATTAATCAAAGGAAGTATATACTAGACTTGCTCACAGATTCAAATTTGCTTCAATGTAAGGCCACTGCATTCCCAATGCAGCGCAACTTGCACCTCAATCCTGATCAAGGTGAGCTTATTTCTGCACCAGAAAATTACAGGAGAATCATTGGGAGACTTCTATACCTTAATTTGTCTCGGCCAGATATTTCCTATGTCGTGTAACAATTAAGTCAATTCATGGCTACTCCTCGGAAACTACACATGGAAGCTGCTCATTATTTGCTCAGATATTTAAAAGGCACAGTTAATGCTTCTCTCTTTTATTCCAAGACTCTTCATTTTTCCCTCAAAGCTTATTGTGATGCAGACTGGGGCAGTTGCATTTTCAGTGGGAGGTCCATTACTGGCTACTGTGTATTCTTGGGCTCATCTCTCATATCATGGAAAACGAAGAAGCAAAAGACAGTTTCCAAATCCTCTGCTGAAAGTGAAGTATGTCACACACCTCTAGTGAATTAGTGTGGTTGGAAGGATTGCTCAAAGATTTTAATGTCACCATTCCCACGCCTGTTCCACTTTGTTGTGACAATCGAGCTGCTGAGCAACTAGCTGCAAATTCTGTCTACCACGAGAGGACTAAACACATGAGGATTGATTGCCATTATATTCGAGACATGGTTCAATAAGGATTTATATCCACTATACATTCGCCAACACATCTTCAACTTGTTGATGTCTTCACTAAAGCCCTTGGCGCACAACATCACAACTTCCTTTGTCGCAAGCTTGGACTTGTATTCCCTAGTCCATCTTGAGGGGGGGGGGGGGGGGGGGGGCAGCTATGGAAGTATATGCTAGATATATTTGCTAGATAAATATCTCACAAAATATATCAGCTGAATATCTGGCTTGTGATGCTTAATTAGTATTTGGTGATGTGGACTTCATTAGCTCTTAAGCTACAGTATAATGGTAGTTAAGTGGATAACACAAGTATAAATAGTTTACTCCTTCTTTCGTCTCTCTCAAGACACTGGGTAGAAGCTTAGAGAGCTTTCCAAAACCCTTGTTTTCACTTCTCTGTAATTAGCTCCTTTGAGCTTGTTTTCTCTATCAATTGAGAGTTTGATTGCTTCTATTTGCCTATATTTCGATTTCTAATTACTTTATACTTTGCTTAGACTTGTTTGGTGACCACTAAGATTATTAGAGACATCGTCGTACATGCTTTTCTACAACAATGAGAAAAAACTAATTATTTCAAAATGATATAAAATTGAAAGTATTCTAAAAAATATTCATATTGTATATGTAGGAAAAATTATTTCAAATTCAACGTCTTCGCTAATTTGTGGGGAGTTGTTCCATTTTTTTTGGCTTGCATAATTGCATTGATGTATCCCGTTATGAGAAATGACCACGAAATATTGGGAATTTTCAGCTCAATTATGATCCCTAGCTAATATCAACTCCACATTTTATTTACCCTTTTGACTGATCTAATCCAAAAAATAATAAATTAATAATCATACATTATAATATGTCAAATTTGAATGTTTCCCGTTGATAAATAAAAATGAGTTTTTAAAGATAATATTCGTAGTTGATACCGGATAAGAAACTTTAAAATTTATTAAGTCTAAGACTTAAGTAATAAACTATTGATGCTAATTGACAATCATATTATCAACGTAAAGCCCAATAACAAAAAAAAAAAAAAACACGAGTGCGAGAATATTCTCTTCGTTGTAAACATCCGTACAGGTGTATTGTCTTACGTGGTAACCTCGAAAATGTTCTTAAACCCGTTCATGAATAGCTTAGCTGAGCTTATTTTAATTGATAAAATCTCCTTTGAAAAATTAATTAGTTGATAAAAGAGTGCATAAAAACTATAACTGTATTTAACTGATTTCCATAAAACAGCAAACTTGCGATTTGAAAAATCCGTTTTATTATTACTAGTGAGGAAAGAAGAAATAACGCAAACATCTTTTGTCACTAAGAAAATTTACTTGTGACTTGTTTTGAATATCTTTTCATATTTAAAAATTGAGACTAAAATTATATAATTATATGAATTATTTAATCCATAGTCATATGATTTTGAAATAGAATTCCGTAGTGTTTGTTTGTTAGATTCGTTATATGCGTGATTTCTATTATATTGATCTATGGACTTTAATAAGGTATCAAACTAGGTCTGGTGGTTCTAGATCCATTTTTTTCTTTTGGATTTGGTTAGTGACCCACTATTATTTTGCAGTTGGCTAAAAAAAATTGAGATATTATCACCTGTTGTTCAACTATCTATAAAGAGAATGAAATATTGAACCTGTTAAAATCATATAAGCTATTCTACCAATTATTAAATGATTTTATATTAAAGTCTCATTAAATTTGTATGTAAATCCTATTACATACACGATGACTTTAATAGGATTTCTGCAGTAGTGGATACCTCATAGCATATTCAATGGTTGCCCAAACCTATTTGGCACAAGACAAACAAGCCGGATGAACCAACCTAAATTCGGTGAAGTGTGTGAATTTAAAATTTGTCAGCTTTAAGGTTAAAAAGTAATATATTAATAATCGAAATTCTTCCAAAGTAATACTATATTATGCTTGGTACACAATTTTTTAAAATTGAAATCATATGGAAATTCAAAAGTTATGATTTAAAAAGTCAAAAGTTATGAACTAAACGCAGATAGCAACCGGCGTGGGTACGGTATATCCTGAAAATGTTGCACTTCTAAGGAAATGAATTAAACATGGATGAACTAAACATGCTTGTAATATGTCGCACCTATTGATGAAACCCGAAATAAACCGTTCGTTAAAAGACAAGAGACGGGATTATTATATTCGATTGTGCAAACACTTGCTTCTTTATTTATGATTTTCTTTACAACGAGATTGCAAGACTGCGAGGTTACAAGCCAACGAGGTTACAACCTAACGCGATTACAAACACTTGAGGTTTACACCCTAGACCCCCTACGGTTATCCGAGATCTCGACCTAACAATGTTCGAGATCTCCTAATTGCTAGACAATGCTAAGTATTGCTTTCTCGACCTTTTAAACGAGGTTGACTTTGCGGGACGACGTTGGTGACTTGCGAGATTGGACAGCGGAGTCTTTTGATGTGAGTGAGAGTGTGGTGTAAGCTACTTCCGGGATGGTGTAGCGAGGTCTTTGATGTGAGCAGGAACTTTGTGAGACTTGAAGTCTTTTTGTGGACTTCACTTGTCTGTAGCGAGGCCTTTTAACGATGTTACAATCACGTCGATCTTCAACGAGCAAGATAGTTCTTGAGTTCAAGATGTTTTTCGACCCCTTTTCCATATGAGATTCTCCTCTATTTATAGAGGATTGGGGAGTCGAGTTCTGATCATTGTCCGATGTGGGACGCCCGAGATCAAGGGCTCTGATTGGTCTGGAGGAGAGGCAGCTTGTGATTGGCTCGGGAGAGTGGCGCTAGCTGAGTGGTTCTGGTGAGCGGGCGTGTCGGTAGAGTCGGTTACGAGGTGTAGACCTCGTTCCAAGGTTTCGGAGGACCTCGCGGGGGTAGGAGTTTTTTTAAAATAAAAGGAGGGTGTGGTTGTGGGCCCCAGGATCATCCTCGGGAGGCCCGTCGGATCTGTATGTTCTTCGTACCCCGTACCCACTTCTTACTTTACTATTTTGAACATCATCACCTCTAGTGTACTTAATGTGAATCTATAGTATGCTAACTGTGACCGTTTAACTGTCACCCACACAAAAAAGTGGATACTATTCACAAAAACTTCAATATATATATATATATATATATATATATATATATATATATATATATATGTCATATTCACCCTTTTAATCTTATCATTCGTCCTCTTTAATTCAAGAACTCATTGTTGGGCCATCAGGAACCGGGCTTAGGATGGGTTAAAAGTCTATTCCCAGAACCGCCCATTGCTCAACTCCCACAATTTAACGAGAGAGCGAGGAATCCATAAGATAGGCATTGAGTCATGATAAATGTGGAGGCAAGATCTCCGGAGGAGAGGGCGTAACGATTCAACAACTCTTTGAGTTGTTAGGTGTACGTGTTATAAGAGGGGAATAGTAGATGAGGAGGAGGACACACGAAATTTATCGCAACTCTTCAACAATCATCACTTTCAATACGCTCTCACCACCATATTCTCGTTCCTTAGATTATTTTTACTTACCTTGTACTCAAGTATTATTGCAATCTTCACAATCACATTGGCATTGATATGTATTTTGGTTCATATCAAACTCTCGATTCTTATAATAACAAGATTGTTTTCTTATCAATTTAATCGTTATTTAAGTTACAATTTACTATAACCTAATTATTCTAACATGTTTACGTGTTTAATATGGTGTGTGAATGAGGATCTCACATTTTAGCTTATGTATTAATTAAATTCATCCAAAACACTCATACAAGTCCGGCCATTTAACTTTCGTGCTTCACTAATGAGTCACCAGTACTTGCTCCTCTCTCACTCTCATAAAGAAAATTTCCCTTGTAACGTGGGCGCGCTTATGACCCAATTACAAGTGAGGAATCAAAATTGTAATGTAATTGGATCCAATAAGGTAAGTTATTTAAATATTACACAAGTAATACTTCAGGCAGATTTTTATTGGTTCACAGATCACCATGATCAAAGATTGGTCTCGAGGAACGTTCTTATTCGTCTGTGGGGTCCAACAACGCATCTCAAACTTTCCGGGAATGGGTTGACGAGTTGGAGCTCATTGACCTAGGCTTTGACGGCCCTCAGTTCACGTGGTTCACGGGGAGATCCACGGATACTTACAAAGCAGCAAGATTGGATAGGGCCTTGTGTTCGGAGAATTGGCGCTTGCAATTCCAGGAGGCCCGGGTTTCTCATTTGTCTGCACCTCATTCTGACCACTCGCCTTTGCTTATCCAAACAGGGAATGTCGACTCAAGCCATGCACACAACCGCCCTTTTCGGTTCCAAGCCGCGTGGTTGTTGCACGAGAATTATAATGGCTTTTTACAGGATACTTGGAAACCAGATTTATTGCTGAATGAGTCCTTAGCCTATCTTACTGATGAGCTTATGATTTGGAACCGGGAGGTATTTGGCAATATTTTTCGAAAAAAGAGAAGGTTATGGGCGAGGCTTGAAGGCGCTAGACGTAAATTGGCGACTTCTCCTTCTCCGTTTCTGATTCAGCTTGAGAGAAACTTGTGTACTGAACTTGATGAAGTCATGCAACAAGAACGTGTTTTATGGTTTCAAAAATCACGTTCCAATTTCATGCTCGCAGGGGACCAGAACACTCGTTATTTTCATCTTTCAACGATCATCCGTCGACAAGCTAATAAAGTCGTTACTCTTCAGAATGCCCAGGGGGAGTGGATTACTGATAATGCAATTCTTCAGAACATGGTGGTTGAGTTTTTTGCGGGGCTTTACACTGCTGAGCGAGCTTCAATTCGTTTGACGTCGAATAGTTCTGTATCTTTTCCTTCACTTGAGGCTGCTGTTCAGTCTGATTTGTCGGTGCCATTCTCTGCTGAGGAAGTTTGGAAGTCGTTGTCTATGATGAGTCCTTACAAATCGCCCGGGCCTGACGGGTTTCCTGCTTTGTTCTTCCAAAAGAGTTGGAACTTGGTTGGCTCTCAAGTTTCTCAGTTGGTGTTGAATCTCTTGAATAACAATATATTTCCGTCAGGATTAGGTGATGCTCTGCTCGTCCTTCTGCCAAAAGTTGACAACCCAACCAACCCAGCTCAGTTTCGTCCAATTTCTTTGCTTAATGTGGTTTACAAGGTGGCCACAAAAGTGATTGTTAATCGCCTTAAGCCGGTTTTATCTTCTTTGATTTCACCGGCTCAAGCGAGTTTTACCCCGGGCCGCCAAATCATTGATAATGTTGTGATTGTTCAAGAAGTTCTTCATTCGATGAAAGCGACTCGTTCGACAAAGTGGATTATCTTAAAAATCGACCTTGCTAAGGCCTACGATAGGGTACGGTGGGATTTTCTCAAAGCCACGCTGGATAGTTCGGGCCTTCCCTCACATTTGGTAGATGTTATAATGAAATGCCAAACCTCTGGTTCCACTAAAATCTTGTGGAATGGTGCTTGCATTCCTGGGTTTACGGCATCCAGGGGGGTCCGTCAAGGCGACCCGTTGTCTCCGTACCTTTTTGTTCTTTGCATGGAACGCCTCTCACATATAATTCAAGGAGCTGTTCAAATGGGTGCTTGGAAACCGATTCTTGTTGGTGACATTGAGCTATCTCATCTTTTCTTTGCGGATGATTTAATACTTTTCGCAGAGGCTCAACCGAATCAAGCCACCATCATCAAGCAATGCCTGGCCGAGTTCTGCGGCATCTCTGGTCAGCGTGTGAATTATTCTAAGAGCAATATGATTTTTTCAGACTCAGTAAACGCGGTGTCAAGGATGTGATTAGCAACATCCTAAATATTCCGGTTGAATCGAGCTTTGATACTTATCTCGGAGTCCCGGTTGCTTGTAATCGTATGACGAGGGATCGTTATTCTAGCATTCTGGATAAGATCAGCTCTCGCCTTCGTGGATGGAAGTCCCGCTCCATTTCCATGGCGGGTCGAGTTACTCTTGCCAATTCTGTACTTACGAGCTTACCCCTTTATGTTATGCAATCGTCCCAACTCCCTAAAGGCGTTTGTGATGATATCGACAAAATGGTTCGTGACTTTGTTTGGGGTTCAACTAGAGAAAGAAGGAGAATCCACTTGCTTGATTGGGATAAAATTGCCATTCCTAGAAGTGAAGGCGGATTGGGTCTCCGCGAAATGCGAGGCACTAATTTGACTAGCCTTGCTAGACTTGGTTGGTGCCTCTTTCAACAACCGGGGGCGCTTTGGGCACAAATTCTGAGGAACAAGTACTGCCATGGCAGGCTCGATGTCGATATGTTCTCGCGACCGCCTCGAGCTTCTCATGTCTGGAAAAGTATTGTTGATGGCGCCGATTTGCTCTGCAGAGGTCTTCAAGTTACTGTAGGCAATGGCTCTACCACTCTGTTCTGGTTCCATAAATGGCTCGATAGTGTCCCCTTAATTGATCAAGCCATTACGGATGTCCCGGAAAATTTGCTAGGCGCTACTGTGGCGGAATTTCGCCTAAATGGGGCGTGACGCTGGGACATGATTAGCCCATATTTACCTGCTGTTACATGTTGCAAGCTAATGGGTGTGGCGATTCTGGATTCCCCTGACGCAACAGATAAGCTCTTCTGGAATAGAGAAGCCAATGGGCTCTTTAGTGTGAAGTCTGCTTACTATCTTCTCCGTCAACAACCACCAAATCCAAGGGCGTCACTTTGGAAGGCAATCTAGCGCATACCAGCTCAGCAGAGGGTGCGTAATTTTGTCTTTCTTGCTGCCAAAAATTGTATTCTTTGCAATGTTAATCGAGTGCATCGTTGTATTGCAACGAACCCGATGTGCCCACGCTGCAATGAACCAGAAAATGTTCTCCACCTGGCTAGAGATTGCAGTCGAATCAAAGGTGTGTGGCTGGCCTTGGCAGGAAATTCGTTACACCCAAGTTTTTTCACTACTTCTGATGTGGCAGAATGGATCTTCACTAATATTGCCAAGCAAGATCAGTGGAGTTCTATGTTTGCATACATGCTTTGGATGACTTGGAAATGTCGTAATAGCCTTGTCTTTGAGGGGAATGATACCATAAATACTTTGAGTGGTGTTGTGGTGTGTCAAGTGGAAGCTTACGAACTGTGCAAGACGAAAGCTGCATGCTATGCTCGAATCTTCACCTATGCCTGCTGGTTTTCCAACTGAACAAAAATGGTCACCTCCTCCTCATGGTTGGCTAAAGCTGAATGTTGATGGTGCATCAAAAGGCAACCTGGGGGCAACAGCTGGTGGCGGACTGTTTCGTACAGAGTCTGGCGGAATACTCAGCGCCTTCACCTTCTCTGCTGGTGTGTGCCTTGCATTGTCAGCTGAGATTTGGGCTATCTTCCATGGCCTAAGCTATGCTTCGAATTTAGGTATCACACAACTCATTCTTGAATCTGATTCCCTTGTTGCTTGCCAACTAATCCGTTCTAGGAATGTGACCACTCACCGTGATTTCTACCTCTTGAAGCAATGTTGGAAGCTTATTGATGACAATCCTTGGGAGGTTCGAATCAACCACGTTAGGCGGAATGCCAATAGCGTCGCCGATGCTCTAGCTCAATGGGCTTTTAGCCTTAGTTCCCCTATTATCTACCATAATGTTCTGCCTAGTAGTATTAATGCTTTGCATATTTTGGATATTGTAGGTCTTGATGACCAAAACGCTATTAACTAGTTAATAAAATTTTCAGCCTTTTGATCAAATAAAAAAGATTGGTCTCGAGACAAATCACCATTTTTTTTTGGAAAAACAAAAGGCACAAAATATCACTAATGTAATCTGAAATTAATAAGTATCGGAATCTTTAAAATTAATCCCACAAGTTATGGAGAGCCATTAACGTACAGGACCTGGTATGTAGAGAGTACAGCCTGAAAAAGTATATACACCTAGATTAGTACTTTAACTAAATGAATAATTTTATCATCTATTAATCTATTATTTTTGAATGATTCCAGAAAAAGAAATGAAAGTGAGTTTAAAAGTGAATATTCGGATTCGATGCCAAAGTTGGAGCCGATTTAAACCCCCAAAATCCCATCAATTTCCACACAAAACTTGAAAAAAAATCTTCCCCAGTTCTCCCCTCCCCCCTTGTTCTCCTGCTGAACGCAACTGTAATCACCAAGGTATATCTCCCCTTTAGTTTTAACTTATGCTCAATATCAAGTTTGTTTGTATGTGCAACAATAAAAAAAAAAAATACATATAAATATATTAGTATGTTGCCGAAATTTGATTAGTGGGAGAGTACGACTTCCGTTTTAGAAACCACTAATTATAAGGCATTATAACTTATTAGTGAGAGTACTTATTTTTTCTTTATAACTTATAAGGGCTTTTGACACCTTATCAACATATATATTTTCACCATGTAGCTCCCTTCACATTTAGTACTCACTTCTCATTTGGAGGTTTGAGTTTCTTTATAACTGAAAACAATATTTCAAGCAACAATAATTTATTTAACAGATAAAAAGAAAAGAAAGCAATACTTCAAAATCAAAGATGAAATTTTATAATCTTTTCCAGAAAGCATGCATGTGCTACATGATTGTACAATGTACATACCATGGCATAGAATGTTATCAATGAAAATTTAAATATGCTATTCGATCAAAAGCTAAGGCCCAAAATGTTTCACTTGTGCAGGGTGAGGAGAAAGAGAAGATCCAGCCATGGCTAAGAATAATAATTTGCAAGTTCTAACCGCTCTCGATGTAGCAAAAACACAAGTCTACCATTTCACGACTATTGTCATAGCTGGGATGGGGTTCTTCACCGATGCTTACGACTTGTTTAGTATCTCTTTGGTCACCAAACTTTTGGGCCGCCTATACTACACTCACGCTGGTTCGGCCAAACCCGGAAGCTTGCCCATCAACGTTACAGCCGCTGTGAGTGGTGTGGCGCTCTGTGGGACTCTAGCCGGCCAACTATTCTTTGGGTGGCTCGGAGACAAGATGGGACGGAAGAAGGTGTACGGTATCACGTTGGTTCTCATGGTGATCACCTCCATTGCATCGGGACTCTCCTTTGGTGATGCGCCAAAGGCTGTCATGACCACCCTGTGCTTCTTCAGGTTTTGGCTAGGGTTTGGTGTAGGGGGTGACTACCCTCTCTCGGCCACCATCATGTCTGAGTACGCTAACAAGAAGACCCGTGGGGCCTTCATATCAGCTGTCTTTGCCATGCAAGGAGTCGGGATCCTAACGAGTGGAATCATAGCTCTAATAGTCTCTGCTGGATTCGAGAGCAAGTTCCACCCACCCTCTTTCAAAGTCGACCCTGTGAAGTCACTTACACCAGAAGCTGACTACATCTGGCGCACAATTCTGATGTTTGGAGCCATACCCGCTGGGCTCACCTACTACTGGCGTATGCAAATGCCTGAGACGGCTAGGTACACAGCCTTGGTGGCCAAGAATGCCAAGCTAGCAGCCTCTGACATGTCTAAGGTCTTGCAGGTTGAATTCGAAGCTGAGGAGGACAAGTTGGAGGAGATGGTTAAAGATGAGTCGAAACAATTTGGCCTATTTACAACTAAATTCCTCAAATTCTATGGCGTTACACTACTAGGGACGACCAGTACGTGGTTTCTACTCGATATTGCCTTCTACAGCCAAAACCTCTTCCAAAAGGAGCTATTTACGGCTGTTGGATGGCTTCCTCCGGCTGTAGAGATGAGTGCCATCAGTGAGGTCTACAAGCTTGCTAGGGCACAAACTCTCATTGCACTTTGTGGAACAGTCCCAGGGTACTGGTTTACTGTGGCTTTCATTGACATCATCGGAAGGTGGTGGATCCAAATGATGGGTTTCTTCTTCATGACCGTTTTTATGTTTGCTATTGCCTTCCCATGGGATCATTGGATGATGAAGGAAAACAGGATTGGATTCATTGTTATGTACTCCCTCACTTTCTTCTTTGCCAACTTTGGGCCCAATGCAACCACCTTTGTGGTGCCTGCTGAGGTTTTCCCTGCCAGGCTCAGGTCCACTTGTCATGGTATATCGGCAGCAACCGGAAAGGCAGGGGCTATTGTGGGTGCCTTTGGATTCTTGTACCTCTCACAAGACAAGGACCCTAAAAAGAGGGATGCAGGGTATCCCGCTGGAATCGGGAAGAAGAATTCCCTCATCTTGCTTGGTGTTATCAACTTCGTCGGCATGCTTTGCACCTTCATGGTGCCGGAGCCTAATGGCAAGTCATTGGAAGAGGCATCTGGAGAAGCTTATGGAGATGAAAGTGATGAGACAGAGCCATAATCTCAACAAGCTAGTGTGATGAGTTGCTTAGCTTCAAGCTGGTAATTAAAATGGTTCTTTTTTTTGTGGTTGTTGTGTGTTGAATTTATTTCCAGTCCATGTGGTGTTTGTCTAATCCGTTTGGCTTTATGGTGCTTTCTTTCCCACTCGGTGGTATGTGTATGATTTATTACCAATCAATGTATTCAATTGGTTTGTTATAATGGTGTTAAAAAGAAACTTAAGTTTCTTAATTAATATTATTACTTTGTGTTGAAGCTTACTGTAAGTTTATCTTATATCCTGCAGTGAAGTATGAGGTTTAGGCCGTTTAGCTAAATAAGTCAGAATTGTGAAAGACGATAACGTGCGGAGCATAACTAATTAGATGGTTTGCTTGAGTTGCAATACATATCATTATTGCCTCAACTCTCAAGAAAGCTTTACATCACTAGCTAATTAATAGTGTTAAAGCCAATCAAGTGATTGCAAACTATTAGAGATTAATCTCCACCAGAAAAAACTATTAGAGATTAATACACACAAGCATGGACTTTCTTTAATTGTTTCAGTCATGCTGCTAAAATATCATCAGTTACAGAAAAATTAAAGATTTTATTTTGAGTCACTTGTAGAGCGGTCAATATTTGACCGAACCCGAAAACCCGACTTGACCTATCCGAAATTGTAGAGTTGAAATCCGCAAATTTAAATCCACTAATTGGAAATAAATCTAACCCGGTTGCTCTGAAACAGGTTGAGTTGACCGATTTAGTATATTTAAGGAATTTATATTTTTTTGAAAATTATAATATATTATATTATAATTTTTTTTTGAAAAAAACTATTTTATTATTAAATATTATTATTTGAATAAAATATAATTTTAATAATTTTTAAAAAAGCAATGCAATTGACCCGCTGCCTGCTGGTCAACTCGACCCATTCGAAAACCCGCAACAACCCGACCTAGATTGACTCTTGACCTATAACAACCCGAACCGATGCAACCCAAACCCGAAATGACCAAATCCAAAATCCCCCAAAACCTGACACGATTGACTGGTTGATCACTTGAGAATAAATCTTACTAGCTCCAAAGTAATAAAAGGCTCATATACAATTTTTACTCCAAAGTAAAAACAGATGATAAAACCATGGGAGGTCTTGATTCAAATTATCTAGCCAAATCCATAAATTATTAATTAGTGCAAATTTAATATAATTTAAGAATGAAGCCAGAGCAGGGTCAACGAGGATTTAAATATATAATACCATGTGCAATAGTCAAATCAAATTAAGGATTGATGATATTGGTGAAACGGAACGAAAGAGTGTATGCAGAAGGGATTGACCAGGAATGAAGCATATGCTTCTAAGATTCTTCTTCATCTGGTTTTAATTAAGCATCAATTTGTGTTTAAATACTTGGTGTTCCCCTCCAATTTCTTGATCATCCCTCGCAAAACACTTATAATCCAGCTCGATCTTGATCTCTTAATCTACACTTCAAATTCAACTCAAGAAATCGATCAGGTAACTATGTCTCTTTCTCTCGTTCACTTTCTCTGATGTTGAAGCCGTCGTGTATTTGATTGTGTTACTTGTTAAAGTGACCAATTCATGCTTAGCCTGATGATTGATCTTAATTGGACTTGTTTGTCTACTTATACACTACTAGTCTTGTTAATGTGTCCCAATACAAATTAATCAAAGTTTATGTCAAATGGAACCGTATTCATTTACTATATATGTGATGCTTAGGTAGAAATAGTGCATGGCATTGGTTTATGTAGGATCTACCAAATTATGTCGAAGTTTTGGCTGATGATAAATTTTGAATTCTGTTCATTCAATTTGCGCCAACAATATAAAATTTGGAAAAAGTAGAAAAGAAATTAAAGATATTTGATATTTAAAAAGTAATTAATAAGATTGAAAATATTAAAAAATTTAATTAATATTTTTTTCAAATTTGTGTCAACAAATAAAAATATCAGCTATTTCTAGACCTGCCAATCGGGTCAGTCGGGTCAGGTCATTTCGGGTTCGGGTCGTGATGGGTCACGGGTCAAATCGGGTTAGATCGTTGCGGGTTTTCATGAGGGTCGGGTCGACCCAATAGGTCAAGAAAATTGATTTTTTACAATTATTAAAATATTTTTTTATTTAGATAATAATATATTATTTTTATATATTTAACAATAAAATATAATAAAATTTCATATTAAATTATATATTCTAAAAATATAACAAATCGGGTCGACCCAACAGATTTTCGGGTTCAACTCAATAGGTTTCTGGTTTATCGGATTCGATTTATCTTAGATTTAGGGACTAGCTTGACACTAAAATTTCGGACAATTCAAATAGGATTTGTGGATTGGGTGAACTTTTCACAACTCTAGTTATTTCCGATAAGAGTAATTAAAGTGTTAAGTGTTGAGACGTCACACATCAGGAAATTAATATGAAATTGAACAATATATAAAGGGAGAGTGAAATTCCTATTTATTAATTTACTTTTGTAATAATATAAGGTACGGTGAATCTCAACCTTAATTATACTAATAAAACAAAATTAAGATTGACTATAATTTTTTTGTTCTCAACCTTAATTACACTAACACATACTCCGTAATGAGCTTTTTTTGATCTTGTTATAACGTTTTTTTTTTGTACCATCTCTTCCAGGATAGCAGGAAAATGGCACAACTTGAAGTGTTCCATGCACTTGACCAAGCAAAAACCCAGCTCTACCATTTCACCGCCATCGTGATCGCCGGAATGGGCTTCTTCACCGACGCCTACGACTTATTCAGCATCTCCCTCGTCACCAAGCTCTTGGGCCGTCTATACTACACAGACTCCAACCACACCAAACCCGGATCACTCCCCATCAACGTCAACGCCGCTGTCACTGGCGTCGCCCTCTGCGGGACCCTAGCCGGCCAGCTCTTCTTCGGCTGGCTCGGGGACAAAATGGGAAGAAAAAAAGTCTACGGTGTCACCTTGATCCTCATGGTTGTTGCGTCCCTCGCGTCCGGCCTTTCGTTTGGTCATACCGCCAAGGCGGTCATGACCACGCTTTGTTTCTTTCGGTTTTGGTTGGGTTTCGGGATTGGGGGCGACTACCCTTTGTCAGCGACCATCATGTCTGAGTACGCGAACAAGAAGACGCGTGGGGCGTTCATTGCCGCTGTGTTTGCAATGCAAGGAGTCGGAATCTTGACGAGTGGGATTGTTTCTCTTGTGGTGTCTGCAGGGTTCGAGAGCAGGTTCCATCCTCCCACATTTTCGGAGAATCCGGCTCTTTCTTTGACGCCCGAGGCTGATTACATTTGGCGCGTGATCTTGATGTTTGGCGCTATTCCGGCTGCATTGACATACTATTGGCGTATGCAGATGCCCGAAACAGCAAGGTTACTTTTCCTATTGTCAATTGATTTTAGAATAGAACTTCACTAGGCTTGTATATTGGGATTAATGTGAATATTGGCCCACCAGACTTACAAATATCTCTATCATTTCCTAGGTACACTGCCCTCGTTGCCAAGGATGCGAAGAAAGCAGCCGAAGACATGTCGAAAGTCTTACAAGTCGAGCTCCAAGTCGAACACGAGAAGCTAGAGGTGATCACTCAAGATAAACGCCACAACTTCGGCCTATTCACATGGGAGTTTGTTCGGGTTTATGGGATCCGGCTTCTCGGAACCACAACCACATGGTTCCTTCTCGACATCGCCTTCTACAGCCAAAACCTCTTCCAGAAGGATATCTTCACCTCGATCGGATGGATTCCTGCAGCCAAGGAAATGAGTGCCATTGGAGAAGTCTGGAGGATTGCAAGGGCTCAGACCCTCATCGCGCTCTGTGGCACGGTTCCAGGATACTGGTTTACCGTCGCGTTTATTGATAGCATGGGACGATATTGGATTCAGTTGATGGGCTTCTTCTTCATGACCGTGTTCATGTTGGCTCTCGGGATTCCGTACAACCATTGGCAACAGAAGGAGAACAGGATCGGGTTCATTATAATGTACTCACTGACGTTTTTCTTCGCCAACTTTGGTCCTAATGCGACGACTTTCGTGATTCCAGCTGAGATTTTCCCGGCTAGGCTTAGGTCGACTTGCCACGGAATCTCTGCTGCAGCCGGTAAGGCAGGGGCGATTGTTGGATCTTTCGGATTCTTGTATCTTTCTCAAGAGAAAGATGCTAGTAAGCGTGATTCGGGCTATCCTGCAGGAATTGGGAAGAGTAAATCGCTTATTGTGCTTGGGGTGCTCAACTTTATAGGTATGTTGTTTACATTGGTGTTGCCAGAATCAAAGGGTATGTCGCTTGAAGAAGCGGCCAATGAGGTTGAAGAGAGCAATGAGAAATAAGAATTACATGAACATGAACTATATAGTGTTAATGTGGATTGTAGATTTAAAACTGCTTGTTAAAGCAATTATACATGCCGTGCGAAGTGCGATGTGTGTTATATATGTAGTTTGCTTGTTTGTTGTGCGTTTCTGTAACAGATCCATTCAGATGTATATTATGGTAAGAAAAAAACTTCTGTGCTTGTATGAAACTCCTTTCATGAATTATGATGTATTCAGAACTTGTGATGCAATGAAAATAACGTTATGCTTGGGTCTATTACTGTTGCAATGGGTGAACTTAGAAATTGCATTCAAAAAATGGAATAGTGCGCCGTCCGTGAGGATCGAACCCACGACCACGTGGTTAAAAGCCACGCGCTCTACCACTGAGCTAGGACGGCTTGTTATTCTTAGACTGCTAATATTGAGTAATAAAATATTATATATAAAAAGAATGTATCTGGTCAAACTAAAATGATTATTATCAATAGATAAAACTTGAACCTACAAAAAATTTGGGTTTTCAGTAAATTCAGATTGCATGAAAGACAAATTTGTTGGCGAATTCCATGCTATATAAAAATATCACAATTCAATGTTTGATATGTATAATGTATCTATAAAACTTTGTGTGTACGCAGAGACGGAACCAGGATTCAAAACCTGGGTAGGCTGAACACAGTAGCGAATCTGGAATAACTTAGAACCAACAGTTTAGGGATGATCGTTCCTATATTATTACTATCGATTATAACATCAAAATTTTTCCCTATATTTGTTCTCAAATCGGCTCTTTATTATAGCATAATAAAGTTACAATGCACACAAAATTTATTTTTTGGTGGGACGTAAAATCATTTCAATAAATTAGAGAGACTTATAATTTAGAAAAGATTATACAATAGACTAATTAATCACTTACTAAAACTATGTATAAATAATTACATTATATTTTAACCACTTAACAAATTTATACTAATTAATTAACACCTACCAAAATATCAAATTAAATTCACATGAACAAATAAAAAATATGAGAAAAAAAATGAATTGAAGACAAGGTGGTAGAGGGCAAAAAAGACAGGGTGTATGTAGGTAGTCGAACTGTCGAAGGACTATTGACTCTCATTCAATTCAATAAACTCATCCTGGAAAAATATTTGAGTGAGAGTGTGCTGCTCCACTGATTCGAACTTGTGACCAATAGAATTCAAGGGTAGACTTAAAACCACCAAGCTTGAATATTCACAAGCAAAATTTTACCAACTAAATATACTAATACATTTTTTTAGGGTGGGCTGTAGCATACCCCAGCCCACCCTTGGTTCAGTGCCTGTGTGTACGTGTGTGTTTTTATTCCCTACTTACAAAGGATATATGAACTACTAGGGTGTTTGAATCAAGTTCAAAAAATGACCACTATAATAAATAAGTTGAACACAGATCTCTCGCGAAGTGCTGCTTGTGTTGCTTGCTTATAAAGAAGTCATACAACAACATCAAGTTCGAAAGAAAGCACCCATAAATCAATTCAATAAGAGAAAACACAACACAAAAACATTTAAGAATTCAGAATACAACAACCAGAAAAAAGCCTTATAGTAGCTTGCAATGCATCACACTTGTTGAGATTATGGCTCTGTCTCGTCACTTTCATCTCCATAAGCTTCTCCAGATGCCTCTTCCAATGACTTGCCATTGGGCTCTGGCACCATAAAGGTGCAAAGAATGCCGACGAAGTTGATAACACCAAGCAAGATGAGGGAATTCTTCTTCCCGATTCCAGCGGGATACCCTGCATCCCTCTTTTTAGGGTCCTTGTCTTGTGAGAGGTACAAGAATCCAAAGGCACCCACAATAGCCCCTGCCTTTCCGGTTGCTGCCGATATACCATGACAAGTGGACCTGAGCCTGGCAGGGAAAACCTCAGCAGGCACCACAAAGGTGGTTGCATTGGGCCCAAAGTTGGCAAAGAAGAAAGTGAGGGAGTACATAACAATGAATCCAATCCTGTTTTCCTTCATCATCCAGTGATCCCATGGGAAGGCAATAGCAAACATAAAAACGGTCATGAAGAAGAAACCCATCATTTGGATCCACCACCTTCCGATGATGTCAATGAAAGCCACGGTAAACCAGTACCTGGGGACTGTTCCACAAAGTGCAATGAGAGTTTGTGCCCTAGCAAGCTTGTAGACCTCACTGATGGCACTCATCTCTACAGCCGGAGGAAGCCATCCAACAGCCGTAAATAGCTCCTTTTGGAAGAGGTTTTGGCTGTAGAAGGCAATATCGAGTAGAAACCACGTACTGGTCGTCCCTAGTAGTGTAACGCCATAGAATTTGAGGAATTTAGTTGTAAATAGGCCAAATTGTTTCGACTCATCTTTAACCATCTCCTCCAACTTGTCCTCCTCAGCTTCGAATTCAACCTGCAAGACCTTAGACATGTCAGAGGTTGCTAGCTTGGCATTTTTGGCCACCAAGGCTGTGTAATTGCTAGTAATTAATTATATAGTGTAAACTTTTTAAATAGAGTTTTATAAACTCCTTCATGGGTTTTCTTTACGATTCTTTCCTATGTCGTCTTTATTGAACCCATAGGGTAGTATTATAAATACCTTGTAATGTTATTTCAAAAATTAATCAATCAAAGAAGAAAATATTGAAACCCTAATCTCCTTCTCCTCTTTATCGTCTGTCTCCTCTTTCCCGGTCACTCAACTCTTCTCCCCTTCTCTGGTTCGATTGCTACCATTACAACTTTTTTAGTACGGACCCTAAGAATTATTGTATCGCGTACATCTTTGTGTCCTTGACGCTATCAAAGATATCTCAATTTTCCATTACAAGAATAGAGATAGTATATTTGATATTCTTTATGAAATGTAATTCTTCTTGGCAATACCGATGTCTCATGTCTTTGTAGAAATGAATTTGGTGACTGATAAATTGGGATTTTTGAGCCACTCACTCACTCATGATGACATTTTAAAAAATCTAAAGCTATATATATGTTTTCTGAAAGGATCGATGCTCAAGGATAGCGCAAAAATCCGTTCAAAAAAAAAACAGTACTTGACTTAAATTTAATAATTAACCTCTATTTAAATTCAGATATATTACGCAACAAAAATGGATTGTAGGTTGTTGTATCATGTGTAATAGTAGGTTTACTTCATATGCTCTATAATAAGGCAAATAATGCTAGATATAAAAGCTTTTGATTAGTTGAGCTAGCAATAATTTCAACTCTAACCAACCCCTGCTATCAATTTATCTTCGTTTGCAATGCTATATCACACAACATGACAATAGAAAAAACAATATGTAACGATTAATAAAATCTGTAAACTTGGATATAATTTTAACACCATTATATATAACAAAACAAATGGATACAACACTAGGTAAAAATCACACAAACACAACCAAGTGAGAAAGAAAGCACCACAAAGTCAAATTCATTCGAGCAAACAAGTAATAAGATAGGAATGTATCAACATCCTTCATACTTGATGAGATTAGGGCTCTGTCTCATCACTTTCATCTCCATAAGCTTCTCCAGACGCCTCTTCCAATGACTTGCCATTGGGCTCCGGCACCATGAAGGTGCAAAGCATGCCCACGAAGTTGATAACACCAAGTAAGATGAGGGAATTCTTCTTCCCGATTCCAGCGGGATACCCTGCATCCCTCTTTTTTGGGTCCTTGTCTTGTGAGAGGTACAAGAATCCAAAGGCACCCACAATAGCCCCTGCCTTTCCGGTTGCTGCCGATATACCATGACAAGTGGACCTGAGCCTGGCAGGGAAAACCTCAGCAGGCACCACAAAGGTGGTTGCATTGGGCCCAAAGTTGGCAAAGAAGAAAGTGAGGGAGTACATAACAATGAATCCAATCCTGTTTTCCTTCATCATCCAATGATCCCATGGGAAGGCAATAGCAAACATAAAAACGGTCATGAAGAAGAAACCCATCATTTGGATCCACCACCTTCCGATGATATCAATGAAAGCCACAGTAAACCAGTACCCTGGGACTGTTCCACAAAGTGCAATGAGAGTTTGTGCCCTAGCAAGCTTGTAGACCTCACTGATGGCACTCATCTCTACAGCCGGAGGAAGCCATCCAACAGCCGTAAATAGCTCCTTTTGGAAGAGGTTTTGGCTGTAGAAGGCAATATCGAGTAGAAACCACGTACTGGTCGTCCCTAGTAGTGTAACGCCATAGAATTTGAGGAATTTAGTTGTAAATAGGCCAAATTGTTTCGACTCATCTTTAACCATCTCCTCCAACTTGTCCTCCTCAGCTTCGAATTCAACCTGCAAGACCTTAGACATGTCAGAGGCTGCTAGCTTGGCATTCTTGGCCACCAAGGCTGTGTACCTAGCCGTCTCAGGCATTTGCATACGCCAGTAGTAGGTGAGCCCAGCGGGTATGGCTCCAAACATCAGAATTGTGCGCCAGATGTAGTCAGCTTCTGGTGTAAGTGACTTCACAGGGTCGACTTTGAAAGAGGGTGGGTGGAACTTGCTCTCGAATCCAGCAGAGACTATTAGAGCTATGATTCCACTCGTTAGGATCCCGACTCCTTGCATGGCAAAGACAGCTGATATGAAGGCCCCACGGGTCTTCTTGTTAGCGTACTCAGACATGATGGTGGCCGAGAGAGGGTAGTCACCCCCTACACCAAACCCTAGCCAAAACCTGAAGAAGCACAGGGTGGTCATGACAGCCTTTGGCGCATCACCAAAGGAGAGTCCCGATGCAATGGAGGTGATCACCATGAGAACCAACGTGATACCGTACACCTTCTTCCGTCCCATCTTGTCTCCGAGCCACCCAAAGAATAGTTGGCCGGCTAGAGTCCCACAGAGCGCCACACCACTCACAGCGGCTGTAACGTTGATGGGCAAGCTTCCGGGTTTGGCCGAACCAGCGTGAGTGTAGTATAGGCGGCCCAAAAGTTTGGTGACCAAAGAGATACTAAACAAGTCGTAAGCATCGGTGAAGAACCCCATCCCAGCTATGACAATAGTCGTGAAATGGTAGACTTGTGTTTTTGCTACATCGAGAGCGGTTAGAACTTGCAAATTATTATTCTTAGCCATGGCTGGATCTTCTCTTTCTCCTCACCCTGCACAAGTCAAGCCAACACTTAATTAATTAATTTTGCAACTGAAAATCAATTAGATGAAACAATGGTTTAATTTAATTTCGCTATGGTGGGGCTGCTAGTCGATGAAACATAATTTTACAAGTTACTGCATAATGTTCGTATTAATGATTCTAGATTAACAAACTAAATTTAGAAATGCGTCCTGTTAATCGAGTAGCCAACATTCGTATTGGATAAAAATGAAATTGCATAGCAAATTAATTAAGCACATGAAATTTTGCAAGGTAGAGAAACTCGATCAAGAAGGATATATATACCTGGCGATCAGCAGGGAGATCTTTTAATTTCCGGTAATGTTTTTTGATTTTCCGAGCTTAAAATGATAGGATTACTACGGCGTTTAAATAGGCCACAATGTTGGTATCAAATTGGAATATACATTCATTTTGTACTCATTTTCTTCCACTTCTTTATCTGGACATGTTCAAAAAACTTATACGGAGTAGATCATATTTTAATTAGTTTTGAGTTATAAATATATGTTCTAATTTCCTTTTCAAACCGAAGCTGTTAATGACGGACACGTACTTCATGATTATTGGATAATTGTAAAGATTCCTACATATACAGATTAGTCTATCGGTCAATTATGAGCTTAAATCGTAGCTAACTTCATCATATTAATTAACAAGACCTTGTTAGTAGACGTGTGTCCAGTTCCGGGACTGGCGTTCGTTCCACAGTTCCGAAATCATGGAATTGGGATCGGTTAACTCCCGATTCCTTGGTTTCGGTTCTGGTTCCGGTTTCAGAACTGGCGGTTTTTCCGGATCGATTACACGGGAAGTCAGAACCGAACCCACCTCTCTACTTGCTAGTCCAACATTTTCCTTAATTCTTATATAGATCTATTTTCGTTTTCTGTTACTATAATCTGCTCAGAATAATATTTATTGGAAGCCAAATTGTTAACTTAAAAGTTTTAGAAATACTTTATAATCAATAACAAGTTTTAAATGGTTAGTATGCATTATAATCAAGTTGAGTATCGATCATATATGCCGCCGTTATGATCTCTTCCCGATGTGGGTGCCCAATTGCCATTTTAACATATAAGGTAGTTAGCAGGCGAATAACAACTCACTCTAAGTTCTTTTATGGTAAATAATGAACTTAGAACTAAACTTGTTCTTATTCAAGAACTTATATAATAGGCATTTTTATATTCAAAATTCCGGTGTGAGATGTATTTTTTCACAATTCTTTAGATTAAAGGGATTCTTTTTTGGTATTCCGAAGTTTCATCTTTTTCCTTTTGTTGCCCAAAAAAACTCATTTTCCTTTTGGTACCCTCATGATTTTGACAAAGTCCTACCCGTAAACAAAACTTGTCAAATTAACAATTTCATTCACAGCGGAATCTAACCAGTTGGAAATTTATGCAGAACTGGCAAAGTGGAAAGACATTTGGAAATAGAAGATGAGGATGGTGGACAATTAGTCATCAAGACAAAGGATTTCACTGAGTCATTGTCGGTTTGTTGTTTTATTGTTCTGTTGCTTTGTTGTTTCATTGCTCTATAGCTTTGTGTTGTGTTCTGTTGTCATTTCGCTTGCTTTTGGTGTTGTTGTTTGAATTGGTAGCTCTCCTCGAGTCTTTCAGGACAACCCCTGCATCAACTTGAGAGTGTTCTCCTCATCTTAGCACTCCAAATGCCAAGATATTTTAAACTGCCAAGATAAAACAACTTAATCCAGTTTAAGACACGTAATAATTCAAACTATTTTAATTTGTATTGCCAAATTAAATGCCATCCACGACATGTGATAGTGATTACTGATTAGTGAATACGGGTTGAGTTTGTGTGTAAGCTAAATTTATCACCAACGGTGGTGAGGATGTACAACGTCTACAGCTGGATTAAATTAATAAATTTATTTTCTAAGAGTACACTTAATTTGGCAGTTTATATGTTCGTACTGTACATCGTAGGGTACCAGTCCTTACAAGCACATCAATTTGGTCAAATGTGTGTGTATATATTTATGTATTGCTAAGATGCCGAGTATAATGGATATACCTATGCACACCATTCCTCGTGTACGGCTGGACATTATTCAAAACCGGGTCAATTTGATAGTTGTATTTAGGGTACACATAAACTAAGTCCTATGCATAGAGATAGGAATGGGCATGGGCGGTTAATCGTAATCTTGATTATTAAATTTTGGTAACCATAACATGATATTAGTACAGGTTGGGTCCGTGTTCGGTTGTCCTGATAAAAACAAAAAAAATATAACTAAAAGAGATTGAGACGTAATCCGTGTTCAGTTTTCTGATAAAAATAAAAAAAACGAGTATATAGCTAAAAGAGATTGATACGTTAATAACCCGTTAAAAAAAGGAGCTACCATTTAATAAGCTAGACCCTGTCAAAAAAATATTCAAGTGCTAACTAGGTCTGCTAGTTACCAAAATATGGAGGGTGTTGGAGCAGACTACAATTAATTCTCACATTGGAAGTATAGACAAAAATATCACTAGCATATAAAGATGGGTGAATCTATTCATTGACCTAAGCTTTTGGGTTAAGAGGTGAATTCTGACCCTATATGCGAGTGGTTAAAATTTCCAACACATCAAAACTTGTTGCTTCTCTTTATAGTAAAACACAACTATTATTATGGGGCTAAACAAAACATGATAGTTTCTCTATTACTACATGGCTATGTATATTATAGTATCAATCAGTTAACCAGATGTAAATATATTCATAATCGTAGCAGAAAAAACGTTAGAAGTGTTAATTACCTAATTGTACCAGAATTTATTTACTTTTTAGTATGGTTAACCAAACAAATAATCAGTTTTCATTCACTCAGACAACCTCCAAGGGGAGGCTGACGTGTTGCTTCATTAAATGAAAATAAAATAGAACGAGTTTCTTATAAAGTATGGATGAGCAGTAGTGGCGAACGCAGGGGAGCTTGTGGGGGAGGCCGCCCCCGCTCCCCCTTCGGAGCCGCCTGTATTACCAGAGAAAATTGGGTTGGTAGGTGACACCCCGTTTAGCTTCTGTGTATATCAATGGCGGGCAATGGATTGGGGAAAGGAGAAGACACCCCTTTTCTCTTTTTGTTTTAAAATTTTAAATGAAATGACGTCATTGCCACCGACAAAAATGATTTATTAAATAGAAATTAAACATATTTTTTAATTTTAAATCTATTCTATTCTTTTCTTTGGAATTTGTAACGCTTGGGCTCCCTCGTCTACAGACTTCTCACTTCTCAGTTCTAACGAGTCACGATCGACACCCTATCAAACATCCTACGGTACCATCAACCCTCCTACCCTTTCTCATCACCACTATTTAGTTGTCACTCTGCGTTTGGCGTCCTAACCTCCTTTTTTAATCGCGTTATCGCCACTGTTTAGTCGCATTCCAAATTTCATCCAATCAAATGGTCCCTCATTTTCCTCCCGGAACATTTGAGTTTGACGTCCTTACCTCCTTTTCTGACCGCGCCATGGCCATTGTTTAGTCACCACTTCACGTTTGGCGTCCTTACCTCCTCCTTTTCTGACCGCGCCATGGCCACTGTTTAGTCACCACTTCACGTTTGGCGTCCTTACCTCCACTGATCATCTCATCACCCCTGAGAAACGTCTCTTTTCCTTATTAAAGTAATTCTTCGCTCGAAAGAAACGTCTCTTCTCCTTCTTCTCCTTATTAAAGTAATTCTCCCAAGTAATTCTTCGCTCGAATCTGTTTCAAATTTCTCCCAAGTAATTCTTCGCTCGAATCTGTTTCAAATTTCATGGATTAACATCCAGATAAACTTCTTCTCCTTATCTTCGCTCGAAAACTACTTCTCCTTATCAGCTCGAAAATGAATATCCAGAAAAAAATTTCAACATCCAGAGATCATGCAAAGTAAAACCGCCCCTTTTTAATAATTTTTGGATTCGTCACTGATAAATAGTTCTGTCTTCTTAAGTCTATCTATAATACATATATAATTTTGTGTACATGCCATATTTAATATACTTAATAATAATTTATAATTAATTTTTTCACCTTTAATATAATTTATACTAAATAGATATATATATGTACATAACCACATTCATTGCCACATTTATTACACATAATATTTATTGTTATGAATACTTATCATTTTAAATAAATAAAATAATTCTACATAGTTTAGCGGTAAAGAATTTTTTAAACAACCTATAGATCATGGTTCAAATCTTTACCACTATTTTTTTTTAGATAACACACTCTTAGTTTTTTAATTGTTGATATAGTATGTCATATTACCATATACATTGTCAATTACACTATTACATAATAAGGTAGATCCTTTTATTCACATTTAGTTTTAAGGCTTAATTATAATTGGTATATACTATTATATATCATCCTTTCTTGGCAACTGTTATTTTGTTGCATGTATTTTATTTAATTGAAATACTTTTACTATTTTAGTCTTTAGTATACTATATTTTAGGCATCATTATGTATAGTCAATTACAATATTACACTATTATATAATAAAATAAATTGTTTTAGATTCACCTTAATTTTTATTTTTTAAATTTACAACATTAAAATGGTATGTACTAGGTGAATGTATTAAATTTATATTGATTTTATTATATGTCAATATGAAATTTTGGCTCAATGGCTGAAGCTTTGACAATTATTTTGGAGGTTTAAAGTTTGAGTCTTCAAATAATCACTTTGGATTACTTTTTTACCACAATCAAAAGACCCCATACAAAATACTAAATTCAATTTAGTTTTGATATTAAAAGTATGTGAATGATATAAAAGAATTTTATTATGCTGATAGTTGCACATAAGTGTATGAAAAATGATATATGATTTTGATAATTAATTAATTATACATCAATCCATTTGATTAATTTAGTTATAAGGTGAGTCATATTTTTGAAACGTTTATAGAAAAAATTATAGTTTTTATTAAACATAGGAGCTAAGTTGTATTGAAAAAACACATAGAGCAAGGTAAATTAATGTGTTAACTAATATATGAATTTGTTAAGTATACACTAATCTATTTGATTACATATTGTTATAAGATGATCCAAATTCTTTCAAACAATGAAAATGACTTTGCTATATTTTTTTTAATTCAATATTAGATACACGAGTGCATTAAAAAATTTAGATGAATCTCTTTGTATTTAGCCTACACTTGCTAAAGGATCAAATTCAATTTTAGATGGGTGGATATTAAGAGAATGTCAAATGATACAATAAGACTATATATAATACACTAAATCATTCATTAAAAAAAAACTAAATAGATTTATTACACCCCTATCGTGAATCTTAATGGTAAAATTTTGAAAGCATTACTAGACTAATCCAAATCACTAAAGTTATAATCTTACAACATGCGAAGTTATATATCATCAAAATCAAATAAATATTTTTTTATTGATGTCTTGAAATATTTTAAATCCTTTTGTTTAAAGTTGGAGGATTTGCACAATAATTGTCTATCTTAATTTAAAAAGTTAATTTTGCAACATTTGACATCAACATTTGATATTACACATTAAATTATGAACCTTTGATACTAGATACAAAACACAACATCCAACACAACTGTTGGCATTATAGCTAACCAAACATAATATAGAATTTAATTTCTACCTTTTTCTTTTTCACTATATACCTCTTATTAATGTATGAACGCATCACAATTTCATCCACTATGAAGCGAAAAATATAGAAGACAACCATCAGATTGCAAAAAATATTAATCGAATCGAAACACAAATTGAGATGGGGGAGAGTGAATGTGAAAATGTAAGACATGAAGGTTTTTGGTGGATGATAATTAGGTTTGCACAAAATAATTTTTTTAAAGTTCAAATTTCAATAATTTTTATTAAATTAATTATTTTTTTTATTGTGATTTGTATTATTTTTGTAAATGTGTACAAACATATATGTATTTTAAATATTAAAATATAAATTTTGCCCCATCCAACGAACGGGCTTGATTTGGCTAGTATTATATATAGTTGCTTCTCCAATCCCTCCATAAATTCTCTAGTGGATGTGGGATAGAGTCCTAGCTATTAAGAATCCTAAACTAGATCGTTTCTATAGCCCCATTAATATAGTTTTATCCCCAAAACTAGTCCACCAACTTATGTTTTCCAAGATATCCATTACATCCAACTTAGTGATGTAAACTGAATTTACACATGCTTAAAACCGTTCATTTCTTTTAATAAAACCGTTAATTTCTTAATAGCTCAATCAAAATTCAAATATTGCAAAAACTTTCCTTATGCAAATTATGTCCAAAAAAAATCTAAGGAAAAGTCTTAGCATCATGTGTAAGCATATTACAACTATTCTCATTTACCTTCTTTTATAAGAAAATAGAAGTAGAACGTCGACAGTATAGTAATACATTCACTAGAAATAGTGTACATACTGATACGGTACTATCTAGCCTAGGAGTTATTGTTAGTAATTAATTATATAGTGTGAACTTTTTAAATAGAGTTTTATAAACCCATTCATGGATTTTATTTACGGTTCTTTCTCATATCGCCTTTATTGAACTAACCGATAGGGTAGTATTATAAATTCTTGTATTGTTATTTCAGAAATTAATCAATCAAAGAAGAAAATATTGAAACCCTAATCTCCTTCCCCTCTCTATCGTCTGTCTCTTCTTTCCTGGCCACTCGGCCCTTCTCCCCTTCACTGGTTCGATTGTTACCATTACAACTTTCTTGGTACGGGATCCTAAGGATTACTGTATCAATTGGTGCTTTCATCCTTGAACTTTGCAATTTCCATGTCCAATGATGCGGATCTCCGAGGTTTTCGGGAACTCCTCCAAAATCTGATGTTAATACTCATCAGGAACAAGAGGTTCAACGTCGTCAGTTGGATCAGGTTTGTCACATACTGGATACTCGGAATATCCAGGATGATAATACTCGTCGTCGTACTCTTTTCATTAAGATTCATCTTGAAGTCTACTTAATTTCGTGTGAAGTGTTGAATGAAGTGTTTTCGAAAATCGGAAATTTGGAATTCATCGAAAAATTAGATCCTAGATCCGAATTTCATTCAAGAATCGTTTTCCGAAATCGTGATTCGGCTTTCAAAGCATTTGAATGTTATGACGGCAGATGCATCTACGATGGATGTTGTGGAATGGAATTGTTCCATGATGACCGATCAGCAACAAACGACACGAGAGGGTGACTCCTATCGAAGATGCGAGTGAACCTTTGTAACACCCCATTCTAGCATGTGCCTAGGGTCACAAGGTGGTAGGCCTCACAATGGGCCTACCAGAACAAGCTGACAACAATAGACTGTAATGGACCTTGCAACAAAAGCTCTGCGAGTAATTTCAAATAAACCATCCAATTTAGATATTCAAAAATTCATGTCATAAACCATATGCATGCAAGAGCCCAAAATCTGTAAGACATGACAACAAGACGTCAAAGCTAGTCTAAGGTCCAAACCCTCAACACATACTCCCAAAAAGACTCATAGTCCAAGCATCACTCACAATCTAAGAAAAACCAAAAGACTAAGGTACTAAAGTCAATCTTCTAAGACTCAACACATCAAGACCGAGCTCCACCATCCGGTATGCAACCTCCTGGCACATTTTCCATGTCGGAATCTTTACCTAAAAACGCCACAATTTGATCACATTAGCCTACGGTCCCGGTATGGGCCAAACAAGTAAATCAAACATGTAACAAAACATTTTTAGTAAACTAAACTTGCATATATCCATATACTTAAAGATACACACATAAATTCAGTCACAATAGAAGTATGAAAGTAGCCAAACAAATATAGTCAAATGTGAAATCATCCAAAGAAACGTCAATAAGGATATTAGCAACAAGTAAAAATATATTAACAAAGCACACATAATCACCACATACATTCTCTTAGGTCATCACTCAAGCATTTTAGACATTTCAAACAAAATCTACCAAATACAATAGCAATTCAACGTCATCCTCCATAAATGGCACCCTCCGGCCTCTCATCGATGGCGCACGGTCAGGGCGCGTCCTATACACGTGCCCATTTTCCCCCATTCTCCCTTCTTTCCCCGGCTAAACCTCTACTAGAGCGTTTGCCAAAACAATCTATTTATTTTTAGAAGGGGGTTCCTTCCGGCCGCATGACCATGCCCGGGGGCCACTTCATCATCAGCTTATCCCGTGCTCCATGATCATGCCGGTGGAACCCAGTGCACGCATAACGAAAACATTTAAAAGCGGTTTCCATGATTTCAAATATATATAAGCACGTAATATGGAATCATTCCAAAATAAGGGCTACACATTCAATTTACTCGTTTAACGCATAACGAGTCGTAAGCTAAGTAAGTCGGCAAGCGACTTACCTCAAAGGCGAGACACAAACACGTAGCGGGAGAAAGGAAGCTCGAACAAGTCACACACGAACGTTATCGAATCCTAACAAATCAATAACGAAAACTATAACATTCGAAGAGAAGAGAAACACAAACTTAACGCCCCAAGAGCTAAGATTTCTTTCTAAGTGATGCTCATTTACGGGTATCGATTTTAGCTTATCCATTCCGAATCCAAACCAACCCATCCTTGTTTCCCGTTCGATTCCAACCTAGGATACTAATTACTAACACCTTTCAAAGCAACATTTTTATTTTACAAGAAGGATCTACCTAAACTATATAGTAGTATTTTAACCTACTAATTTAGATCAAGACATTCAATCAAAACCACAATAAAATCACTGAATTAATTAACAAGTTTATCCAAATCATCACATTCGAATTCAGCCTATCTAACAATGTTGACCACCATTAATGATCAAATTCAAACCAATACATTCCACTAATTCACGAAGGCTAACAAATTAACTAGCTAACAACAATTTGCCAACAATACATTCAATAGCAAATTCAGTAGAACCAAAATAATTTGGCCAACATCAAATATTCAAATCCAGTAGCCACAAACCCGACAATAACGACATCAATTCAACAATAACCCACAATTGACCAAAGCTTTTAATCAGCCCAAACAGCTTCTCAAATATGACAACAAACCACAACATTTGAGTATGAACTTTTGTAACCTAACATCAATCGACTTTCAATACTCAACAGCAAAAACATTTATACCTAGTTGGACGGAAAAGATATTTGGGCAGGACCAAAATCTCCAGCACACTGACCGATTGCTCACTAGAAGTCTGGAACGCAGGGCGGCCTCGCAGCGGTGGCGGTATTTGACGACGACGAAGAACAACGGCGATGAACGGCGACGACGTCCTTGACTGGCAATGACACGTGCGACCAACGACGACGGCTTAGTGCAGCGATTTGCAAGGTCGAGCTTGAACGACGGTCGGAGGGCAGGGCGTCGGTTGCAGAGACGACGCTTCAAAGGAAGGAACGAGGATTGGTGTGGGAGCTCACGAGCGCATACCAACAATGGTGCTTCTTCGAGATCGAGGCCGGTCGTCACCGGGTTAGCGCTCGAACAGAGTCAAGAAAGGAGATCATAACTGGAGGCGAGAGAAACAGGTTGAACACGAGGGCGAGAGAGAGGAACCAGAGAGTTGGTGAGGGCGGTTCCAAAACAAAGGGGACGAGGGAGCTCGGATGTGCCGTCGTTCCTCCAAGAGAAAAGGTGAGAAAAGCTGACTCCCAAATTAGGGATAGAAGAATTCGGAAAAGGAAAATGGGCTTGGGCCTTGTCAACCTTCGGCCCAACAATTGAATAAAGAAGAGAGGTTGGCCCAGCTTAGAATAAAATGGGAAAAGGCTAGGTAAGCCCAAGGGTTTTAAATACTCGGAATAAAACATAAACCCTATAACGCTCGAAGATTATAACTTCACTAAAATAAAACCTCGGGTATTACATATACCCCTACTTAAAAGAAATTTTCGTCCTCGAAAATCAAGTAGAGATAAGTTGACACATGAATAGGGATGGGAGATTGGTTAGTGTCTCACAAATCCCCACCCCTTAACGCAGGTTCGTCCTCGAACCTGTTCCCAACGACCACATGAACGAAGGTAAAGTATTCATCACTGACATGAGTGCTTTCGGAGCATATAGTCAGCACAGTAACTACTCTAACATGTCATAAGTCATTGAATTCACATAAGCAAGCAAGCACAAGCAAACGATCACCCAAACAATCCAATCAAGTAAGCAACAATCAAGTAAGCAACAATTAAACGAGCGTATTAACAATCAAGTAATATAAGGTACTAGATTTGGTGCAAGAAAAACATAAGTACTAACCATTCCCCACAGACTCTATCAACTTAGAGTATAACTCGGGATAACTCTCTTGTATACTTGTCTCGGTTTCCCAAGTGGCCTCCTCAACTCCACGCCTAGACCACTGCACTAAGACTAAAGGAATCTCCTTGTTTCGTAGTTTCTTCATTCGACGATCCAAGATAGCTATCGGTTGTTCAACAAAGGTATGGTCTGGCTCGATTCTCAACTCTTCATAACTGAGCTTATGGTTGGGATCGGGAATGTATTGCCTTAGCTGAGACACATGAAACATGGGATGAACTCCCTCCAAGGATGGAGGAAGTGACAAGCGATAGGCCAATTCCCCGACCCTTTCTAAGATCTCAAAAGGTCCGACGTAGCGAGGACTCAACTTCCCTTTAATCCCAAATCTCCGTACCCCTCGAGTAGGCGATACTCTCAACCATACATGTGCACCAACATCAAATTCTAAGGGTCGTCTTCGTTTGTCAGCATAGGATTTCTGACGACTCTGAGCGGCTAGCATGCGTTCTCTTATCAAAGCAACTTTATCAACTATCTCTTGGATCACTTGGGGTATCTCACCCACTCTGTCAGAGGGGTCATCCCAACAAAGTGGCGTTCGACACTTTCGACCATACAACGCCTCATAAGGAGCCATTTGAATCGAGGCGTGCCAACTATTATTGTATGCGAATTCCACCAACTCTAAGTTCTCTGACCAACCACCACCCCAGTCGAGGACACAAGCTCTTAGCATATCTTCAAGCGTTTGAATTGTCCTCTCTGACTGTCCATCTACTTGCGGGTGGTAAGCAGTCCTGAAATGTAGTCTTGTACCCAACGCTTGGTGCACCTGATGCCAGAATTTCGATGTAAAGCGACCATCTCGGTCGGATACAATTGTTTTTGGTACTCCATGTAGTCTCACTATCTGCTTTACAAACACATCCACTAGTTTAGGAACCGGCCACGTCTCCCTAATTGGTAGGAAACGTGCCTTTTTCGTCAATCTGTCCACTACTACCCAAATGGCATCATGACCTCGACTGATGCGCAAACCTGTGACGAAATCCATAGATATGTCTTCCCACTTCCATTCTGGAATGGAGAGGGGTTGGAGCATCCCTCCTGGTCTCTGGTGTTCTATCTTAACTTGTTGACATATCTGACATCGTGCTACAAACTTGGCCACATCAACTTTCAGGCCATCCCACCAGTAATGTTGCTTGAGGTCCTTGTACATCTTACTTGCTCCTGGATGTAGTGAATAGAGCGTAGCATGTGCCTCTTGAAGGATTTTCTATTTCAGCTCTTGATCACGGGGTACGCATACTCTCCCATTCAACCTCAAAATCCCATCTCGGATTTCAAAACCGGGTGCTTCCCCTTGACGCACCTTTTGACACAATTCTTGAATCATCGAGCAAGTCCCTTGCTTTTGACGGATCTCTTCTATCAAACTAGGTTGGCAGTCTAAGGAACACAACTGACCTTGATATCTTTGAATCCATACCTCAATCCCGTTTCTTATCAAATCCCTTTGCAAAGCGGGTTGAGCAGTCAAGTGAGAAAACATCTGTTCTTGGGATGATTTCCTACTAAGTGCGTCAGCGACGACATTTGCCTTGCCTGGGTGATAAAGGATCTCCAGATCATAATCCTTAATCAATTCAAGCCATCTGCGTTGCCTCATATTGAGTTCTCGCTGAGTGAAAATGTACTTGAGACTCTTGTGATCTGTCAAAATTTGGCAAGTTGTTCCATACAAATAGTGTCGCCAAATCTTCAAGGCGTGGATCACAACCGCTAACTCTAGGTCGTGTGTTGTGTAATTTAGCTCATGAGTCTTAAGTTGTCTAGAAGCATAAGCAATCACCCGATCCTTCTGCATTAACACACAACCTAAGCTAAGTTTCGACGCATCACTGTAGACTACATACCCTTCTGAGCCTTGAGGAAGTGCTAAAATGGGCACAAAAGTTAGCCTCCTTTTCAACTCTTCAAAGCTTCTCTAGCAAGCCTCTGTCCATATGAACTTGGTAGTTTTACGGAGTAAGTTGGTCAACGGTTGAGCTATCTTTGAGAAACCCTCAACGAACCTCCTGTAATATCCTGCCAAACCCAAGAAACTGCGTACTTCCTTTACATTCTTGGGAGGTTGCCAAGAGGCTACGGTTTCAATCTTCATTGGATCAACTTTCACTCCATCTGCAGAGACCACATGGCCTATAAATGTGACCTCAGGCAACCAGAACTCGCACTTTGAAAGCTTGGCAAATAACCGGTGTTGTCTTAAAACTCCCAACACAACCCTTAGATGATTAGCATGCTCATCTTGGCTTCGAGAATAAACCAAGATGTCATCGATGAACACTACCACAAATTGATCCAAATATTCAATAAAAATCTTGTTCATTAACTCCATGAACACTGCTGGAGCATTTGTCAAACCGAACGGCATCACTACAAACTAGTAGTGCCCATATCGTGTCTGAAATGCCGTCTTTGGGATGTCTTCATCTCGAATTCTCAATTGATGATAGCCAGACCTCAAATCAATTTTAGAAAACACTACTGCTCCTTGCAACTGGTCTAGAAAATCATTAATACGGGGAAGTGGATACTTGTTCTTGATAGTTATTCGGTTGAGTTCTCTGTAATCAATGCACAACCTCATTGATCCATCCTTCTTTCTTACAAAAAGTACCGGAGCACACCAAGGCGACGTACTAGGACGAATGAAGCCTATCTCTGCCGACTCTTCCAGTTGTCGTTTCAATTCTTGCATCTCTACCAGTGCCATACAATAGGGAGCCCGTGAAACATGTCTTGTTCCCGGCTCCAACTCAATACTGAAATCTATTTTTGTGTGTGTTGGAAGCTCTAGCAACTCCTCAAGAAATACATCCTTGAATTCTCACACAATAGGAATGTTCTCAAGTCTCAAACTATCCTTGGTTTTTTTTTGGAGGACTTAGTACTAATATCCTACACCACCCTCATTCAACAACTTGACAACTTTCATAGAACTAATCACAGATCTAGACTTCTTAGGTTCACGCCCCCAAACACATATTGAGTTCCATCATTAGCAATTACTATCATTATGTGACTATGAGTGTCCAGAATAGCTTTGTTTCTAGTTATCCAATCCATGCCTAGAAGCATGTGAGGATCCTTGAGATGGAGCAATCCATTGTTGTGACAAGAGTCAACACAGTGACCCTTTTGTCCACAAATATAGCAAGTTAGCAATGGTCAGGTACAAGCATACTTCAAATGCTCATGGCTTCCAAAGTTGAAGCACTGTTTTTGTCCCGTTGCAAGCCTCGACCGTTGAGATTGGCCTTGTTGGTTCTGCCACATTCCCGAGTTGTTGCCTCCATGGGGCATGGAACTCGGCCTCCCATCACCTTTGAATCCTATTGCGGTATTCAGCCTCTTGCCACTACCTTGAGTGACATCAGATCGCTTCTAAGTTGGGTGTGGCATCTCGTAAGTCATTACCTTGTTCTGGTACTCTCTCAAGGTAGAGCATTCGAACCCAGCTACATACTGCCTAATCTCTGGTCTCATCCTCTTAGCAAAAGCATGAATGCGTTGCTTCTCTGTGGTCACAGTGTCAGCCACATAAGTTAAATCTCTCTGAAACTTGAGGACAACTTCTGCCACTGAAATGTTCTCGGGCTTTGCATCAACAAACTCTTGAGCTTGAGTGTCCCTTATAGCAGCAGGGCAAAATTCATCTATCAACATCTTAGAAAATTCTTCAAAGTTCAATTCATGGTCCAAAATCTGTAGAGACCACCAATCAAAAACATTATCTTTTAGCAAGCTCTGAGCTAATGACACCTTTCGATCCTCTGGTGCCTTGATCGTGTTGAGAGCTGAAGTGACTTGCCTCAACCACAGCTCCACGTTCTCCTCATGAGCTCCAGTGAAAAAAGAAAGTTTCATATAATTGAACTCACGAAGCCACTTGTCAGGTCTAGAGTCTTGACGACCCCTTTTAACTCGACCTAACTCTTTAGAAACTTCTTGAACGGGTTGGGGCAGTCTCTGAATATTGACGTTGGCTCGGGATATCGGCCCTACAGGGTCTTAGCCTCTAAATATAGCATTAATTTGCGCAACATCTGTTTGATCATCTCTTTGTCCATGATTAACATTTTTGACTAGTCCCTGACTCTCTGCAGTTCGTTCCTCAGCCAAGGGATTAACACGAGGCTCGACAGTAACAACACTTCCTCGACTTCGAGGCCTTCCTCTACCTCTCACTCTTGCCATTACTAAGTGATACTTAAACATAATAACTCACTTAGATTTTACAAGTAATAACTATAATTAAACAAACGAAATGCTCACAGAGATTCTTCCCAGATGATGTAGCGGTCTCGACGTGTTTCCCTACCTAAAATGCAGCATGCCTAAGTAAAAAGGTTTTAAAGTTTTTATAACTATAAATTGGACCTCACGAGCTCTTTTGTTAAACCTAGTGCTCTTGTTGCCAACCTCGCTCTGATACCAATCTGTAACACCCCATTCTAGCATGTGCCTAGGGTCACAAGGTGGTAGGCCTCACAATGGGCCTACCAGAACAAGCTGACAACAATAGACTGTAATGGACCTTGCAACAAAAGCTCTGCGAGTAATTTCAAATAAACCATCCAATTTAGATATTCAAAAATTCATGTCATAAACCATATGCATGCAAGAGCCCAAAATCTGTAAGACATGACAACAAGACGTCAAAGCTAGTCTAAGGTCCAAACCCTCAACACATACTCCCAAAAAGACTCATAGTCCAAGCATCACTCACAATCTAAGAAAAACCAAAAGACTAAGGTACTAAAGTCAATCTTCTAAGACTCAACACATCAAGACCGAGCTCCACCATCCGGTATGCAACCTCCTGGCACATTTTCCATGTCGGAATCTTTACCTAAAAACGCCACAATTTGATCACATTAGCCTACGGTCCCGGTATGGGCCAAACAAGTAAATCAAACATGTAACAAAACATTTTTAGTAAACTAAACTTGCATATATCCATATACTTAAAGATACACACATAAATTCAGTCACAATATAAGTATGAAAGTAGCCAAACAAATATAGTCAAATGTGAAATCATCCAAAGAAACGTCAATAAGGATATTAGCAACAAGTAAAAATATATTAACAAAGCACACATAATCACCACATACATTCTCTTAGGTCATCACTCAAGTATTTTAGACATTTCAAACAAAATCTACCAAATACAATAGCAATTCAACGTCATCCTCCATAAATGGCACCCTCCGGCCTCTCATCGATGGCGCACGGTCAGGGCGCGTCCTATACACGTGCCCATTTTCCCCCATTCACCCTTCTTTCCCCGGCTAAACCTCTACTAGAGCGTTTGCCAAAACAATCTATTTATTTTTAGAAGGGGGTTCCTTCCGGCCGCATGACCATGCCCGGGGGCCACTTCATCATCAGCTTATCCCGTGCTCCATGATCATGCCGGTGGAACCCAGTGCACACATAACGAAAACATTTAAAAGCGGTTTCCATGATTTCAAATATATATAAGCACGTAATATGGAATCATTCCAAAATAAGGGCTACACATTCAATTTACTCGTTTAACGCATAACGAGTCGTAAGCTAAGTAAGTCGGCAAGCGACTTACCTCAAAGGCGAGACACAAACACGTAGCGGGAGAAAGGAAGCTCGAACAAGTCACACACGAACGTTATCGAATCCTAACAAATCAATAACGAAAACTATAACATTCGAAGAGAAGAGAAACACAAACTTAACGCCCCAAGAGCTAAGATTTCTTTCTAAGTGATGCTCATTTACGGGTATCGATTTTAGCTTATCCATTCCGAATCCAAACCAACCCATCCTTGTTTCCCGTTCGATTCCAACCTAGGATACTAATTACTAACACCTTTCAAAGCAACATTTTTATTTTACAAGAAGGATCTACCTAAACTATATAGTAGTATTTTAACCTACTAATTTAGATCAAGACATTCAATCAAAACCACAATAAAATCACTGAATTAATTAACAAGTTTATCCAAATCATCACATTCGAATTCAGCCTATCTAACAATGTTGACCACCATTAATGATCAAATTCAAACCAATACATTCCACTAATTCACGAAGGCTAACAAATTAACTAGCTAACAACAATTTGCCAACAATACATTCAATAGCAAATTCAGTAGAACCAAAATAATTTGGCCAACATCAAATATTCAAATCCAGTAGCCACAAACCCGACAATAACGACATCAATTCAACAATAACCCACAATTGACCAAAGCTTTTAATCAGCCCAAACAGCTTCTCAAATATGACAACAAACCACAACATTTGACACTGCTAGAAAATGTGTCTGTAGCCAGAAAATAGTTAGCCACGAATATTGTCGAGGTTAATTTGGGTGGCAACGACCACAAGTTTAACCACAAATATTTACGTTTGTGGTTATATTGCCATGAAAAATACAGTTGCGGCTATTTTTGAAGCTGAATCGCCCCGAAAAGAGCGCGCGGCTAAATTTGGTTGTAGATTTCTGGCCATATTGTCATGAAAATATGCCCGCGGCTAAATTTTAGGCCAAAATGACGCGAATGTCTCGTGCGGTTAGATTCATTTCTAGTGTAGTAGCTAATTAGCCACGAAAAAGGATTCGAGTGTATATTCACTGCAAAATCTGGAGCTAAGTACCCACATAATATTTATGACTAGTTTTGTGGTTATTTGTATGGGTAATTTGAATCATTGACTCGTAAATGTTCCTTCATTTCGTTAGAATTTTTATAAATAACCACAAAACTAGCCACGAGTTCTTATTTTCGTGTCTAATTTAGTTTGTTTGGAAAAATCTGCGATAATAGTCACGAGATTAGCCATGAGTTCTTTATTTCGTGAGAAATCTGCAAAAATAACCACGAGTCTAGTCATGAGTTCTTCATTTCGTGTCTAACTTTGTTTGTTTGGGAAATTTTGCAGAAACAGTCACGACATTAGCCACGAGTTCTTCATTTTGTGAGAAATCTACAGAAATAACCACGAGACTAGTCACGAGTTCTTCATTTCGTGTCTAACTTTGTTTGTTTGGAAAAATTTGCAAAAACAGTCACGAGATTAGCCACGAGTTTTTCATTTTGTGGTAAATCTTCAGAAATAACCTCGAGATTTCAACGAAGGAAGAGGAGAAGAGTTTGGTTTGGGCTGCTCCTCCATATGGGTCGAGTAGGGTGATAAAAAAAAGGGCCCATTTCTTTTGACTCCCAAGCCCATCAGATTTTCTATTACCTCACAAGCCCATTCCTAATTAATTTTTATTATTTGTAAAATTATTTCCACTATAAATAAAAAATATTTTAAAATTTTAATAAATATTACCCATAGACCTTTATAAAAAATATTTATTAAAATAAAATATCAATCTTGCTCACTGGAAAATTAATAATTTTTAATAAATTATAATGACTTCCTAGAATAATAATATTTATGAGAATAATATTATTATGCATGTTTAAGACTAAATTATTCGAGAATAATAATTTAAAATAATTTCCTTTAGAAACCGTTCATTCTTATAAGAAATCGTTATATTCTTATAAAATCGTTCATTCTTATGAGAAATCGTTATATTCATTTAGAATCGTTCATTCTTATGAGAAATCGTTATATTCATTTAGCATCGTTCATTCTTATAAGAAATCGTTATATTCATTTAGAATCATTCATTCTTATGAGAAATCGTTATATTCCTTTAGCATCGTTCATTCTTATAAGAACTCGTTATATTAATTTAGAATCATTCATTCTTATGAGAAATCGTTGTATTCATTTAGAATCGTTCATTCTTATGAGAAATCGTTATATTCATTTAGATTCGTTCATTCTTATGAGAAATCGTTATATTCATTTAGAATCGTTCATTCTTATAAGATATTGTTATATTCATTTAGAATCGTTTATTATTATAACAAATCATTATATTCATTTAGAACCGTTCATTCTTGTTAGAAATCGTTATAGTCCTTTAGAGTCGTTCATCCTTATAAGAAAGCGTTACGTTCATTTAGAATCAATCATTCTTATAAGAAAGCGTTATATTCCTTAAGGTTTATGGTTTAGGGTCTAGGGTCTAGGGTTTAGGGTCTAGAGTTTAGGGTTTAGGGTTTAGGATCGATCATTCTTATAAGAAATCACTATATTCCTATAGAGTCGTTCATTCTTATAAGAAATCGTTATATTCCTTTAGAACCGTTCATTCTTATAACAAATCATTATATTCATTTAGAACCGTTCATTCTTGTAAGAAATCGTTATAGTCCTTTAGAGTCGTTCATTCTTATAAGAAAGCGTTACGTTCATTTAGAATCGATCATTCTTATAAGAAAGCGTTATATTCCTTAAGGTTTATGGTTTATGGTTTATGGTTTATGGTTTATGGTTTATGGTTTATGGTTTAGGGTCTAGGTCTAGGGTTTAGGGTCTAGGTCTAGGGTTTAGGGTCTAGGGTTTAGGGTTTATGATCGATTGTTCTTATAAGAAATCACTATATTCCTATAGAGTCGTTCATTCTTATAAGAAATCGTTATATTCCTTTAGAATCGTTCATTTTTATAAGAAATCCTTATATTCCTTTAGAACAGTTCATTCTTATAAGAAATCAGTATATTCCTTTAGAATCATTCATTCTTATAAGAAATCGTTATATTCACTTAGAATTGTTCATTCTTATAAGAACGCGTTATATTCACTTAGAATCGTTCATTCTTATAAGAAATCGTTATATCTCTTTAGAATCGTTCATTCTTATAAGAAATTGTTATTTTCATTTAGAATCGTTCATTCTTTTAAGAAATCGTTATATTGACTTAGAATCGTTCATTCTTATAAGAAATCGTTATATTCATTTAGAATCGCTCATTCTTATAAGAAATCGTTATATTCCTTTAGAATCATTTATTTTTATAATCCTTTAAAATCGTTCATTCTTATAAGAAATCATTATATTCCTTTATAATCCTTCATTCTTATAAGAAATCATTATATTTCTTTATAATTGTTCATTCTTATAAGAAATCATTATATTCATTTATAATTGTTCATTCTTATAATGTTTTCTATTTTTTAGTTTATCGTGATCTGTTTTAAAATACATGATCTTCTTATAATCATATTTTTCACTAATTAACATCTTTCATTCAAATATATAAACTTGATATAATTGTTAGTACTTATAAAGGTATAATAAATATTATGTATATGTGAATTATTTTAAAGCATTTTTTATATTATTTGCTTTTTAATTATGTTAACTTTTTTATATATAGAAAGGTGCAGTACATCAATTTTATAAATAATTTTTTCTAAATTATTTGCTAATTTTTTCTAAATTATTTGCTAATTTTATCATCTAGAATTTTAAATTATATTAAAAATTACACTAAGAAATGTGTGAATATGATTTTATAACTTATTATAATTCTACTTATTTATAAATTATTCAACTTTTAAAATTTTTTGTTAAAAATGTGTGCAAAAATTATTGGCGGGTTTAATAGAACGAAATGTTACTTTTAGAGGGAAAAATGAAATTTGGGCTAAATTATTGGCGGGCTTGGAGGGAAAACGAAATTTTGGGATAAATTATTAGCGGGCTTGGAGGGAAAACGAAATTTTGGGCTAAATTATTGGCGGGCTTGACGGGCTCAAACCCTATTTGCTAATGTGGGGCTCAAATGTCCAAGTTCATTCAACTGATAAACCCCAGCTGGCGGCATGTCTTCTCCGCCTCGTCAAATCTAGAAAACACAAGAAAGCCTCATCCATGGCGGACCACAAGAGCCATCATTTACTGAGAGGTGGAAGAAGCCGAAGCCCCATGGCTTCTCCCCTTCGCAGATCCATTCATTGGCCGCCATTTCTGAAGCTCTCTTCCCTCATATACCCTTGGATGATTCCGTTGCAGATGAAGCCCTTCGTTCTTGTACAACGCTTCTGGCTCTCACTCTTCGCGACTATCGCAGGTTCAGCAGGTCCTGATGGAAGCGGAGGAGTGGGCCAATGTCACCGACAAAGAGCCTCCCCCTAAAATCACTCTTGGTACCGCTCTTATCCTTACAAGTTCCGATTTCAGAATTTGAGCTGCAAATTTGCTATTATCTGATTATGTTTGATGCAAATCATTGTGTTTTTAGCGTGTACATTTTGTTGTTGCCAATTTGATGTAAGATGCGTTCGAGAAGTGGTTTCCTGTATTTGCGAAACTCCTCTATGATCTTTGTACATTTTGACTTCTGATCAATGCTGTCAAGTTTAATATAATCATGATCTGACTTGTATTCATTATGTGATTATTGCTAACTTTTGGACTTGATCTATAATCATGTAATACATCTTAAGTTGAGAAAAGAATTCCATGAGCATTATTGCTTGCTGGAAAATTTTTAAACCTCTATGAAACACGGCAGTGCAAAAGAATTCCAATGTTTCGGAGAGCACTTAAAACACTTTAAACAATAGCTAATTAGTCAATGAACAATGTTCTCTTCTGTAAAATCCTAAATGGAATCGGAGCAAAATTTTCAAATGGAGGGAGCGTTTTTTTGTGAAAAACTTAGGAGTTAGGAATGATTGTTTTGAGCATTAGTAGGAACACCATTCTTTTTATTGTAGTTCAACTATCTGAAGCCCATGAACAGGTTTATATTGATCTTGTTCGAGTTATATTACTTATTAGTAATTGTTTGTTCTGTTTTTCCCCCAGATCAGGTTAATGTGAGCTTTGCCAGAAGTGGAGGTCCTAGTGGTCAAAATGTCAACAAAGGTATGTAACTTTATTCATGAGCCTCGGACTAGTGTTTGTTTGCTTATTGACATCAATCATGAAATGTATCCAGTGAACACCAAGGTTGATATGCGTTTTAATGTGAGGAAAGCTACATGGCTAAATGAAAGGGTCAGAGAAAGGATACTGCAGATGGTATGCTTTTCCAGCTCCAAATATCTGACCATTGAAAACAAGGTGCTTTTCTCATTCAAAGTATAAATTTGATCCAACTATTTTTGAGGGAAGGTCTTACAGTTTGGGTTCATGATTTCAGATCAATTGTAGATTCTGATTTTGTTTTTGGTTCTCCTCCAGGTATTGTTTTCTGGATTTGTCCTCTTACAGACTTTCATAAATTTGAATGATTATTTTATTAATGGTTTTGTCAGGTTAAGAGCTTCTCTTGGGAACTCCTTTGGAGATCTAATTTTGCTCATTACCAAGAGATTTGCTCTTGCCATCTCTTTTGGACTTCAGGTAATTGCTCTTGCCATTTCTTTACACGCATCCTGCAATTCTTAGATCTTTCCCAAATGAATTATCAGCTATCGATTATGAAATGGTAAATCTTGACACTTGTGATGCTTTCTTTCCATGTTTAAGACTTTAAGTGGATAACTTGTTCAAAGTTCTAATTAGATTAGCTTGAAATCTGAATCTTTATTGGACTTGTCCTCACTTTTGTACAACATCTTTTGTACTCTTTTCTAGTGCAATATCCATGTTCCAAATTTGATAAAATGTTTCCTTATGCCGGTTTGGTGACTTTGGCTCATCGAATAAGACTAGGCTATGTTTGATGCTTGAAGCTAAAACTAATTGCTAGGCTATGAAATTGACTCCTAGAGTCTGATCACAACTATACTTTCCCATCATTTTTTTTAGTTGAAATAAAAAGAAAAATATTAGCATTGGGCTGGATGCTAAAGACCAAAGGTGTTGAAGATTAATTGTGGAATTGTAGTATTTTTTATTTTTGGACAAAAAAGGCTCTAGTTTGTAAGCAACATGTATTTTACAGCAAGCATCAAGGGGTACTTAATACTATATTTGAATCTTTGTATTTGTGCAGGTTCTCTGGTTGATTTGCTACTTCCACCTTTCAATATTTTCGTTGGCAAGTCGAAGGTGGATATCTTTGTACTCTACTTAGCTTTTGTTTCAGAAAATGTTTGTATCAAACACACGAATTCTGCACCTCTAAGTTTGTGGTGCTTTGTTTGAGCTTGAGCAACAAGACTCATTTGTTTTTAAATATGTTGGCTTCTACTTAAATGTGTTATGATGAAAATGTGTTATGATAATGATGTATTGTTCATCTTTAAGTGCTTCTTGCATTGTTTGCATTAACTTTATGTATACTATTGTTTTGACTAAACTAGAGAACATTAGAGAGAAATTAGCATATATATTATAGTATAATATTTTTTTATTTTTTTAAATGCGTAATTATTTAACCACAAATTTTGTAACAAAATAGATTCATTGCAAATTTCAAGGTTAAACGGCCACGGATTTTCCCCCTAAATAGATTCATGGCAAATTTCAAGGCTAATGGCCACGAAATAGGTGCGATTATGAGTTAAAATTTGACTCGAATTTAGATACAAAATACATTCGTGGCTAAAATTTGATGGTGATGCACTCAAAACCAACCACGAAATTCAATTCTGGCTAATATGGTTGAACATGACTTTCGTGGCCAATAGCCACACATTTAGCAATGAACTAGTTCGCGGCTATTATTTGCAGCTAAATAGCCACAAAACTTGAATTCTGTGGTTCTTTTTCAGAGTGATATTTAGCCTCGCGTGTTTTAGCCCCAGGGCACCTTTCGTAGGGCAATCCGTTGGGGATGTCGTGGCTAACGTGATTTCGTGATTATTTTTGTGGCGGAAGTCGTGTCTATTTTCCTGGCTACAGACGCGTTTTCCAGCAGTGTGAGTACGAACTTTTGTAACCTAACATCAATCGACTTTCAATACTCAACAACAAAAACATTTATACCTAGTTGGACGGAAAATATATTTGGGCAGGACCAAAATCTCCAGCACACTGACCGATTGCTCACTAGAAGTCTGGAACGCAGGGCGGCCTCGCAGCGGTGGCGGTATTTGACGACGACGAAGAACAACGGCGATGAACGGCGACGACGTCCTTGACTGGCAACGACACGTGCGACCAACGACGACGGCTTAGTGCAGCGATTTGCAAGGTCGAGCTTGAACAACGGTCGGAGGGCAGGGCGTCGGTTGCAGAGACGACCTTCAAAGGAAGGAACGAGGCTTGGTGTGGGAGCTCACGAGCGCATACCAACAATGGTGCTTCTTCGAGATCGAGGCCGGTCGTCACCGGGTTAGCGCTCGAACAGAGTCAAGAAAGGAGATCATAACTGGAGGCGAGAGAAACAGGTTGAACACGAGGGCGAGAGAGAGGAACCAGAGAGGTGGTGAGGGCGGTTCCAAAACAAAGTGGACGAGGGAGCTCGGATGTGCCGTCGTTCCTCCAAGAGAAAAGGTGAGAAAAGCTGACTCCCAAATTAGGGATAGAAGAATTCGGAAAAGGAAAATGGGATTGGGCCTTGTCAGCCTTCGGCCCAACAATTGAATAAAGAAGAGAGGTTGGCCCAGCTTAAAATAAAATGGGAAAAGGCTATGTAAGCCCAAGGGTTTTAAATACTCGGAATAAAACATACACCCTATAACGCTCGAAGATTATAACTTCACTAAAATAAAACCTCGGGTATTACAACCTTTGCCAAACCCTAACACCGCGTCTGCGACCACTGTCCCTCGCTTGCGGCCCCTTCAGACTTGGAAATGGTCAAGTAAGAATGGTGGATTTCGACCTTAGGCTATTCAAAGCGGAATTCGACCTTAGGGTATTCGCGAACCACTTTATTTCAGAGTGCCTTTAAAGGTTGCCAAGATTGGAGCACAAATCGTGAACTCATTGGTTCACCATTGAAGGAATCCATTGCCTCTGTTGAAATGATTGGTTCGAAAGTGTCTTCGTTTGAATTTTGGGCTAATTCAAGTGCATATAACGTGTTTGATAAAATGTCTATGAGAAGTCTCAAAGGATTGCAAGCATTATGTGAGAAGCACAAGAAATTAAAGAGGTTGATATCAATTAGGATTTGTAAAGCCGCTCTAGAAGGGCTACAATGGATCCTAGAAGGTGTTGCTTGTTTTGGAATCTATTTGTTTTGGAGGGTGTCGTTTTTGAACCAAGAATGCAATGTGGATCCGGGAGGATTGTGTTCAAGGAACGATTCATGTGTCTCCTCCTGATTTCTGACTTGAGGACAAGTCGTTTGTCAATGGGGGAGAATTGATACGGTACTATCTAGCCTAGGAGTTATTGCTAGTAATTAATTATATAGTGTAAACTTTTTAAATAGAGTTTTATAAACTCCTTCATGGGTTTTCTTTACGATTCTTTCCTATGTCGTCTTTATTGAACCCATAGGGTAGTATTATAAATACCTTGTAATGTTATTTCAAAAATTAATCAATCAAAGAAGAAAATATTGAAACCCTAATCTCCTTCTCCTCTTTATCGTCTGTCTCCTCTTTCCCGGTCACTCAACTCTTCTCCCCTTCTCTGGTTCGATTGCTACCATTACAACTTTTTTAGTACGGACCCTAAGAATTATTGTATCGCGTACATCTTTGTGTCCTTGACGCTATCAAAGATATCTCAATTTTCCATTACAAGAATAGAGATAGTATATTTGATATTCTTTATGAAATGTAATTCTTCTTGGCAATACCGATGTCTCATGTCTTTGTAGAAATGAATTTGGTGACTGATAAATTGGGATTTTTGAGCCACTCACTCACTCATGATGACATTTTAAAAAATCTAAAGCTATATATATGTTTTCTGAAAGGATCGATGCTCAAGGATAGCGCAAAAATCCGTTCAAAAAAAAAACAGTACTTGACTTAAATTTAATAATTAACCTCTATTTAAATTCAGATATATTCACGCAACAAAAATGGATTGTAGGTTGTTGTATCATGTGTAATAGTAGGTTTACTTCATATGCTCTATAATAAGGCAAATAATGCTAGATATAAAAGCTTTTGATTAGTTGAGCTAGCAATAATTTCAACTCTAACCAACCCCTGCTATCAATTTATCTTCGTTTGCAATGCTATATCACACAACATGACAATAGAAAAAACAATATGTAACGATTAATAAAATCTGTAAACTTGGATATAATTTTAACACCATTATATATAACAAAACAAATGGATACAACACTAGGTAAAAATCACACAAACACAACCAAGTGAGAAAGAAAGCACCACAAAGTCAAATTCATTCGAGCAAACAAGTAATAAGATAGGAATGTATCAACATCCTTCATACTTGATGAGATTAGGGCTCTGTCTCATCACTTTCATCTCCATAAGCTTCTCCAGACGCCTCTTCCAATGACTTGCCATTGGGCTCCGGCACCATGAAGGTGCAAAGCATGCCCACGAAGTTGATAACACCAAGTAAGATGAGGGAATTCTTCTTCCCGATTCCAGCGGGATACCCTGCATCCCTCTTTTTTGGGTCCTTGTCTTGTGAGAGGTACAAGAATCCAAAGGCACCCACAATAGCCCCTGCCTTTCCGGTTGCTGCCGATATACCATGACAAGTGGACCTGAGCCTGGCAGGGAAAACCTCAGCAGGCACCACAAAGGTGGTTGCATTGGGCCCAAAGTTGGCAAAGAAGAAAGTGAGGGAGTACATAACAATGAATCCAATCCTGTTTTCCTTCATCATCCAGTGATCCCATGGGAAGGCAATAGCAAACATAAAAACGGTCATGAAGAAGAAACCCATCATTTGGATCCACCACCTTCCGATGATGTCAATGAAAGCCACAGTAAACCAGTACCCTGGGACTGTTCCACAAAGTGCAATGAGAGTTTGTGCCCTAGCAAGCTTGTAGACCTCACTGATGGCACTCATCTCTACAGCCGGAGGAAGCCATCCAACAGCCGTAAATAGCTCCTTTTGGAAGAGGTTTTGGCTGTAGAAGGCAATATCGAGTAGAAACCACGTACTGGTCGTCCCTAGTAGTGTAACGCCATAGAATTTGAGGAATTTAGTTGTAAATAGGCCAAATTGTTTCGACTCATCTTTAACCATCTCCTCCAACTTGTCCTCCTCAGCTTCGAATTCAACCTGCAAGACCTTAGACATGTCAGAGGCTGCTAGCTTGGCATTCTTGGCCACCAAGGCTGTGTACCTAGCCGTCTCAGGCATTTGCATACGCCAGTAGTAGGTGAGCCCAGCGGGTATGGCTCCAAACATCAGAATTGTGCGCCAGATGTAGTCAGCTTCTGGTGTAAGTGACTTCACAGGGTCGACTTTGAAAGAGGGTGGGTGGAACTTGCTCTCGAATCCAGCAGAGACTATTAGAGCTATGATTCCACTCGTTAGGATCCCGACTCCTTGCATGGCAAAGACAGCTGATATGAAGGCCCCACGGGTCTTCTTGTTAGCGTACTCAGACATGATGGTGGCCGAGAGAGGGTAGTCACCCCCTACACCAAACCCTAGCCAAAACCTGAAGAAGCACAGGGTGGTCATGACAGCCTTTGGCGCATCACCAAAGGAGAGTCCCGATGCAATGGAGGTGATCACCATGAGAACCAACGTGATACCGTACACCTTCTTCCGTCCCATCTTGTCTCCGAGCCACCCAAAGAATAGTTGGCCGGCTAGAGTCCCACAGAGCGCCACACCACTCACAGCGGCTGTAACGTTGATGGGCAAGCTTCCGGGTTTGGCCGAACCAGCGTGAGTGTAGTATAGGCGGCCCAAAAGTTTGGTGACCAAAGAGATACTAAACAAGTCGTAAGCATCGGTGAAGAACCCCATCCCAGCTATGACAATAGTCGTGAAATGGTAGACTTGTGTTTTTGCTACATCGAGAGCGGTTAGAACTTGCAAATTATTATTCTTAGCCATGGCTGGATCTTCTCTTTCTCCTCACCCTGCACAAGTCAAGCCAACACTTAATTAATTAATTTTGCAACTGAAAATCAATTAGATGAAACAATGGTTTAATTTAATTTCGCTATGGTGGGGCTGCTAGTCGATGAAACATAATTTTACAAGTTACTGCATAATGTTCGTATTAATGATTCTAGATTAACAAACTAAATTTAGAAATGCGTCCTGTTAATCGAGTAGCCAACATTCGTATTGGATAAAAATGAAATTGCATAGCAAATTAATTAAGCACGTGAAATTTTGCAAGGTCGAGAAACTCAAGAAGAATATATATACCTGGCAATCAGCAGGGAGATCTTTTCTGATAATGTTTTTTGATTTTTCGAGCTTGAAATGATAGGATTACTACTACGGCGTTTAAATAGGCGACACTGTTGGTATCAAATTGGAATATACATGCATTTTATATTCATTTCCTTCCACTTCTTTATTTGGACATGTTCAAAAAACTTATACGGAGTAGATGATATTTAATTTAATTAGTTTTGAAAGTTGTAAATATGTTTTGATTTCCTTTTCAAATCGAAGCTGTTCATGGCGTCTTTGTTGAGTTCTACATTTAATTTAAACAATGTAGTGGCATAATTTATGTTGTTTGCTTCTTCTTTTTTTGGGTTTACTTCTGTTTCTTTTGAATTCATGTGTTGTCATTACTTGCTATATATGTTGTCATTGCTTTTATACATTGACTTTTAGATGAATTTAGTCCTTATATCAATATTTTATTGCATTCTAACTAAATTTATTGCTCAATTATGAGCTTAAATCGTGACTAACTTCATCATATTAATTAGAGAACAACACCTAGCTAGTCCAACATTTTCCTTAATCCTTATATAGATTTCCCGTAAGGAGAGTTCAACTGGGTAATTATTATTGTTGTATACTCTACTCAGAATAATATTTATTGGGAGCCAAATGGTTAACTTAAAAGTTTTAGAATTACTTTATAATCAATAACAAGAAGTTTTAAATGGTTAATATGCATTATAATCAAGTTGAGTATCGATCATATTCATATATGCCGCCATTATGACTTCTTCTCGATGTGGGTGCCCAATTGCCATTTGGACATAAGTAAGGTAGTTAGCAGGCGAATAACAATTCAGCTTACTCTAAATTCTTTCTAGGTAAATAATGAATTTAGGATGATTTGAGAAATTATGTAATAGGCATTTTTATATTCAAAATTCCTATGTGGCATATATTTTTCACAATTGGCTAGATTAAAATATCAATTAGTTGGGAATTTTTTAGAACTCGCATAGTGCAGAGACAGTTGGAAGGAGAAAATCAGGGCAGTGGACAACTAGTCATTAAGATAAAGGGTTCACTGAGTTGTTGTGGTTTTGTCATTTTGTTGTTCTGTTGTTTTGTTGTTTTATTGCTTAGTAGTTTTGTGTTGTGTTTTGTTGTCATTTTTGCTTGCTTTCCGTGTTGTTGTTTGGTAGCTATCTTTGGGTTTTTTTGATACAAACCCCTACATCAAATTAGGAGTGTTTCCAGTTTAATCCTCTAACCCTCCAAATTTCGCTATAGCGTGTTATTGTTTAATTTGGTTCAATTTACTAGTAATCAATTAAAAATAATGCAGATATTTTCTATTCACTTAAAAGATTGTATGTATACCTGTCAGGGGGTTTTTAAGACACGTAATAATTCAAAATATTGTAATTTGTATTGCCAAATGCCATCCACGACATATGTGATAGTGGTTAGTGAATACGGCTTGAGTTTATGTAAGCTAAATTTGTTATCGGTGAGGGTGTACAACGTCTACAGCTGGATAAATTAATAAATTTATTTTCTAAGAGTATACTTAATTTGGCAGTTTATATGTTCGTACATCGTAGGGTACCAGTCGTTACAAGCACATCAATTTGGTCAAATGTGTGTGTATATTTATGTATTGCTAAGATGCTGAGTATAATGGATATACGAATGCATACCATTCCTCGTGTACGGCTGCACATAATTCAAAACCGGGTCAATTTGATAGTTGTATTTAGGGCAGATATAAACCGAGTCCTATGCATAGAAAGTGGGCATGGGCGGTGTGAGCAGATAAAACAAATATAATTACCATAGTTATTTTAACTATTAAAAAGGTATTTATTAAAATTACTGTGCAGTTATTTTAATTATTTTCTATATAAAATTATATGGCGGTTATGCAATTTAATGGGAGACTTCATCTTTCATTAAAGATAGAATTAAAGTTGGAGAAATGGTAGAATATTCCTTACTTGGGCTTTAAGGCAGTTGGCCAGCCCTAGGAGAATAATATTTTCGGCCTTATAGATATAATTTTCGGCCCCCCTGCCTCTCCCTCTTCCATTATAAATACATGACCTAGGCATGTAGGGAGAGACACATGTGCACATCGGCATATTCAAAAATCCTAGGCAGGCTAATATTCGCTTAGCTCGACTGTTTAGGGTTTCACCGCTCTCTTGTTGTACCTCGTTGCTCAAATCGACAATTGCTCTTCTGACTTAGGCATCGGAGGTGGATTAGGGGGTCCTCGCCCCCTTTGTCCATTGTTTTGCAGGTTTTCTAGGTCAAGAGATTGAAGAGGAGCGGAAGAGGAGGAGTTCTTAATTGGTGTATTTAATACGAATTAAAGGCGAGATTTTGTACACCAACAATTGGCGCCGTCTGTGGGAAACGAGTATTCAATCCAAGCAGTCATGGTGTTGGAATCAATACCGGAGAATCAAGAAGTCAACATTGAAGAGACTGGGGCATCATCGCGGAGCGAACTCACGCGAACCACCCCCGGCGAACGAAACCGCGAGCGTGGATCGACGACCGCGAGCGCGGATACCGAAAACCGCGAGCGCGGGTCGAGCACCGCGGGCGCGGAAGCCGTACATCGCGAGTATGGATCGGCGGCCGAAGTCGAAAACCCTGAATTTCGCTCAGAAAAACGCGCCCTAATGGAGATCGATCAAAGTAATTCCGATACTCGCTCGGAAGATCAAACCTTGATGCCTGAAAACGGTTCAAACCGTGATCCGGCCCCTCTTGCTAATACATCTGTTCATCGCACAGGTCGTTTAGGGTCCGAGTCAGGCGACGGAATTGACAATCGTAATACTCCAGGGTCCGAGTCAACCGGATTTGACCAATTGTGGGATTCGGCTATGCGTGTAGCCGAGAACGAAGAAGATCGAAGGGTTCCGGGGCAAAGCGGGTCCATCCGCGCGATCACGAGTGCCGTGCAAAACCGCGATCGCGGTCCGGAGAGCCGCGATCGCGACGGATCAAGCCGCGCCCGCGATCCTGAAAACCACGACCGCGGGCTGCGAATTTCTGAGCCCTCGCTCTCTATCCGCGAGTCGAACCCTAGTCTGGTTAGTCCACGTAAAGAACAAGGCCAATCCAGTCGTGCCGGGTCCAATCCCGTCAGAGGGGACAGCCGCATCGTCTTGTCGTCCGATCCGAACGGCGGGAACGGGGCATCCACTACCAATGAAGAAGAAGATGAGATCACCCACGCTTTGGCTACCACTCTAAGAGAGAACGAGAAATATCAAACGAGATGTGCAGAAGCTGAGTCTCGGCTAGAGCATGCCCTAGAAGAGATCGCCAGGTTAAAACGCTCTTTGGATAAGGTTCAAGGCAAGCGCCCTGTTGATGAATCAGAAATTGAGAGGACTACTCGACGGCTTGCTAGTGTTATTGAATTCGCCGATAACCGCCGTAGTCCTCAATCGATCAGTTCTGACGAGCAAGACGATATGCAAGTCGAATACGACAGCGATAGAAGAGCACCACGGAGCCGACGGAAAGATCACCGCCACGAATCGCCTTCGCGTAAGAGATCGCGGGCCGATCCACCGCAGCCGAGCGGATCGACGTCCAGCGACTCGGGAGAAGCCCAGCACCGCGACTACCGTCGCGGCCGAAGCTGCTAGCGCAACTCGAGGGATCGCGATCGCGATGGCTGCGAGCGCGGCAGGTCAGACCGCGGCCGCGGGGCTTGCGGTCGGCGCGGTTCTTCGCACGAGCGGAACGATCGTTATGTCCGCGATTCGAGTCCGGAAAATAGAAAGAGACCCAACAGCCGACATCGAAGCGTCAGCCTCGAAAGAATTGAAGGAAGAGCCCGAGCCCTTGAGCGTACCCAAAACAGGCTATTTGATCTTTTAAGAGCGCAAGGCAATACCTTGCAATCGGCTCGGGATCAAGCAGAACACAAGTTGGCCTTGCTGACATCAACGCCGTTCCACCCAGATATTCAGCGAGCTCTACCGCCGTCAAAATTCTCTCCACCAACTTTTGCAGTATACGACGGGAACACGGATCCTGTGAACCACATAGCCTCTTACACCCATAAAATGGCGTTGTGGGTGTCTGAGGATGCTATCATGTGCAAGATGTTTCCGAGTAACCTTGGTAAAGGCCCCCTGAAGTGGTTTCAGAGTCTGAGGCCAGGTTCGATTCGAAGTTGGGGACGATTGGCTTCGAAGTTCGTAAAGCGGTTCATAGCTAACAGTCGAGATGCTGCCTCGCTCGACACACTTTTTGGTCTCAAACAAGAAAAGGGGGAAAGCTTACGTCGCTTCTTTAATCGGTTTATGGAGTGCTATGCGGAAATTGAAGGGTGCGATCCGAGAACCGCTATCACCGCCTTCAAAAGGGCGATCTTTACAGACAGTAAGCTGAGAGAGGAATTGACACTTCGTCTTCCCTCCACAATTGTAGAACTTTAGGAGCGCGTTCATTAGTATGTGCGGTTGGAGGAATCCAATCTCAAAATAAGAGGAAGGTCGTCCTCTCCTCCTCGCAAAATCCGCCGCCGAGCTGATAACTTTAAGGGAGAAAGTTAAGTCAGAGCAATTTACACTACCTTTAGTGTACCCATCTATCGGATCCTGCCCCGTATAAAGCATGAAGGTTTCTTCCAGTATCCCCCCAAAGAAGAATGTCGTGACGAGGATCCGCGGAGCAGAAAATATTACATGTACCACAGAAATCGAGGACATATGACCGAGCAGTGTGAACCATTCAAGCGGTATCCGGAGAGCTTGGTGGAAAAAGGGTACTTGCAAGAGTACATTAAGAAAGAAAAGCCTGAGAAGAATGATGAGCCGGGACAGAAATAGATTGAGGTGATCCAGACAATCTCGACGTCTTACCGACATGAAGATGATGAAGCAAGAAGTAACTTCAGAAAGTCTTGCCATGAGCTTGAAGTTATGAGAGTTCAACAAACCGAGCCACGACGACCTCCAGCCCCCATGCGTGCGGTGGACGGACTAGTCTTTAGGGACAAAGACCTCGCTACAGTCCAAGTTCCTCATAACGATCTGTTGGTTCTAGCAGTCGAGCCGGACGGGTTTAAAGTACGTCGTGCTCTTGTTGATCCAGGGAGTTCGGTCGACATTATGTACTATGAAGTTTTCAAGCTCCTTGGAAAAAGCAATGAAGATCTGGTATCGGTCAAGATGCAACTAACCGGACTTGGTGGCTATCCGACATATCCACTCGGAATGTATAAAACCCAAGTTAGCCTTGCCAAGAAAGTGATGACCGTTGAGTTTTTGATCGTTGATGTGCCTTCGCCCTACAATTTAATTTTGGGTAGGCCTTGGATCCATGGGATTGGAGCAGTACCATCGACCCTCCATCAAATGGTCCAGTTTAGAGACGGAGACGCCATTGTTCGAGTCTGGGCAAATCAGCTGGATGCTCGTCTGTGTTCCAAAGGAAGTCGTCCAAAGTCGGAATTCATGCAGAAAATAGAAGACGAGCCGAAATCCGAGAGCTAGACGCGAAACCGCGACCGCGGGTCTGAGGGCCGCGATCGCGGTGCTGGAGCCGAGTGTAAGTCCCCAATTATGGGGCAAAACCGCGGCCGAAGATCGCCATGTCGCGACCGCGGAACAGAGAGCCGCGATCGCGGGTCCCCTCGTCGTGACCGCGGCACCGGAGCTGATCGTCTCGCTTCGCAAGACGGAGATCGAAAGCGCGACCGCCCGGGTTCCCCTGCGCAGGGACCTCGGGACTAAGATTTCATGTAGACAGTGCACTCTTTTTCCCACGTGGTTTTGATGAGGCCCTTAGGTTTTTTCGCTTTTTGCATTCATTCCGTTTAGTTTTGTAGCTCATAACATTCACGTTTATTTATTAATAAAAGTCAGCTCCCTTGCATTAGTTTGAGTCTTGCATAAAAAATACCGTGCAACATTAGTTAATCGCACTAATGGATTTTTCATATGCGTGTATGAAGAAGTTTATGATACTCGCTCATAACACATATGATATTCTCTCATGTGGACTCGAATTACGAATATACGAATATAGGAATATACGAATATACGAAAGCGCTAGGGGACCAGTCGACCAATCCGCATGGCCACTTCGATTAGAAACCCTCTGTACCCTACGTCGCCAAACACAGTGAGTCGTGTAAGGCGGTGTAGGTGGGACATTTGTGAGCGGGTAAAACAAACATAATTACCATAGTTATTTTAACTATTAAAAAGGTATTTATTAAAATTACTGCGCAGTTATTTTAGTTATTTTCTATATAAAATTATATGACGGTCAACTTAATGGGAGATTTCATCTTTCATTAAAGATAGAATTCTTCTTCCCGATTCCAGACGCCTCTTCCAATGACTTGCCATTGGGCTCCGGCACCATGAAGGTGCAAAGCATGCCCACGAAGTTGATAACACCAAGTAAGATGAGGGAATTCTTCTTCCCGATTCCAGCGGGATACCCTGCATCCCTCTTTTTTGGGTCCTTGTCTTGTGAGAGGTACAAGAATCCAAAGGCACCCACAATAGCCCCTGCCTTTCCGGTTGCTGCCGATATACCATGACAAGTGGACCTGAGCCTGGCAGGGAAAACCTCAGCAGGCACCACAAAGGTGGTTGCATTGGGCCCAAAGTTGGCAAAGAAGAAAGTGAGGGAGTACATAACAATGAATCCAATCCTGTTTTCCTTCATCATCCAGTGATCCCATGGGAAGGCAATAGCAAACATAAAAACGGTCATGAAGAAGAAACCCATCATTTGGATCCACCACCTTCCGATGATGTCAATGAAAGCCACAGTAAACCAGTACCCTGGGACTGTTCCACAAAGTGCAATGAGAGTTTGTGCCCTAGCAAGCTTGTAGACCTCACTGATGGCACTCATCTCTACAGCCGGAGGAAGCCATCCAACAGCCGTAAATAGCTCCTTTTGGAAGAGGTTTTGGCTGTAGAAGGCAATATCGAGTAGAAACCACGTACTGGTCGTCCCTAGTAGTGTAACGCCATAGAATTTGAGGAATTTAGTTGTAAATAGGCCAAATTGTTTCGACTCATCTTTAACCATCTCCTCCAACTTGTCCTCCTCAGCTTCGAATTCAACCTGCAAGACCTTAGACATGTCAGAGGCTGCTAGCTTGGCATTCTTGGCCACCAAGGCTGTGTACCTAGCCGTCTCAGGCATTTGCATACGCCAGTAGTAGGTGAGCCCAGCGGGTATGGCTCCAAACATCATAATTGTGCGCCAGATGTAGTCAGCTTCTGGTGTAAGTGACTTCACAGGGTCGACTTTGAAAGAGGGTGGGTGGAACTTGCTCTCGAATCCAGCAGAGACTATTAGAGCTATGATTCCACTCGTTAGGATCCCGACTCCTTGCATGGCAAAGACAGCTGATATGAAGGCCCCACGGGTCTTCTTGTTAGCGTACTCAGACATGATGGTGGCCGAGAGAGGGTAGTCACCCCCTACACCAAACCCTAGCCAAAACCTGAAGAAGCACAGGGTGGTCATGACAGCCTTTGGCGCATCACCAAAGGAGAGTCCCGATGCAATGGAGGTGATCACCATGAGAACCAACGTGATACCGTACACCTTCTTCCGTCCCATCTTGTCTCCGAGCCACCCAAAGAATAGTTGGCCGGCTAGAGTCCCACAGAGCGCCACACCACTCACAGCGGCTGTAACGTTGATGGGCAAGCTTCCGGGTTTGGCCGAACCAGCGTGAGTGTAGTATAGGCGGCCCAAAAGTTTGGTGACCAAAGAGATACTAAACAAGTCGTAAGCATCGGTGAAGAACCCCATCCCAGCTATGACAATAGTCGTGAAATGGTAGACTTGTGTTTTTGCTACATCGAGAGCGGTTAGAACTTGCAAATTATTATTCTTAGCCATGGCTGGATCTTCTCTTTCTCCTCACCCTGCACAAGTCAAACAAAGTGGCTCTTAGCTTTTGCATAGCACGTTTAAATTTTTCATGTTTCGATTAGTAGTGAGACATAAAGCACAAAATAAAAGAAAGTTCACCCGGGAACAAAAACCGAACTACTTGACAAAAGAAATTGCTATTTTATAGTCGTCAGGTAACCATTTACTTTAGCTAAATGTACAAGTCCTATTGCATGGAGTGTTCTTTCCGGTGTAAAGGTTTAATTCTACTTTCTATTATTATAATATATAATAAATGGTTTTTCTATAATGTGCTCTAACAATACATAATAATAAAAATTCATATATAAAAAAAATATGTGATTGATAGAAATAGATATAAAGACACGAACAAATATCCAAAAATAGTCTATTTATGACCAAAAAAATACAGAGGTGAAGAAAATGCTAGTAGTCAAAATTAGGGTTAGAAAATTAGAAACAAATTGCACAAAAAAAAAACACTAGTGATGATAGTAAATCAATGTGACTAAAAGGGATACCTGGAGATTATTGGTGCATTCAGTATCAGCACGATGCAAACTGAGGAAGATTGTTTATGGAGAATTGTTGGATTTTTGTGTTGGAAATGATAAATTTACGGGGTTTTAAATCGACCAAAACACTAGCATCAAATCGGAATATTCATTTTAAAATCATTTTTATTTTCCCATCAGGACATGTTCGCGAAATTATACATGCTATTATGGAATGATTAGTTGTTGAAGTTATGCTCTAATTTCTCTTTCAAACTTAAACTGTTCATGGCGCGCACTCCATGATGATTGGATAATTGTAAGGATTCCTACAAATTCAGATTACTTTTTTATTTTTATTGGTCTCTCTTCTTGATTGGGGAGACCAAATCCCTAGTTCAACATTCTTCTTATATAAAATTCATTTTTTCAGTTATTGTATTACTCTGCTACAGTATGTATAGTCATGGTCCTGTTCCAATGGAATCGTGAAACCGAACCGGAAAAGATGTGGTTTCGGAACCGTGGAACCGGATCCGGTTCCGGTCCCGATTCCACATTCCTTGGAACCGGCAGTTTTACCGGTTCCGAACCGTCGATTTGGAACCGGACCGAACTGGCCACGGAACCGAGGAACCGGGAATTAGCAAGTCCCGGTTCCGGTTCCATTGTTCCGGAACCGTGAAACCGCCGGTTCCAGAATCGGATCCATGACTACTCCTCCGGTAGATCAATACAGAATAGGAGCAGACCCATGGCTATTTCGGTCAGACTAATTCTCTTCCAACATCTAAAAGGTTAGATTAAATAAATTTATTGTATAAACTTTTATCTCACTGGGTCAATGACGATGATGATTATATAAACTTTCTGTTGGGAGAAAATTAGTTTAACCTAGTTGGTACCGTAAGAAACGAGTTATCATCTCAATCTCTTGGTTTAAACCTTTTCTTAAATGTCAAGTTTTAATCAAATCTCGATAGTGCTGAATCAACGGCCATGGTAAAGTCGTTATGCATATCGATCTGTCTTATGGTCAAGTATAAGAATATGGCCGGCTCATGTCACATTGTCACCATTTAGGATCACTTTTTTTTTTTTTTTATTATCAATACACTATCATAAAAATCGAAACAGGAAATCTCATGATACTACATTCAAGTGTTAGCCAATCACCCAAACTTTTATTTCTTTGAAATGATTCTTTTTCTGGAAGTCATATATTAGCATGTTTGTACAAGCTAAATTATAATTAGCAAACATTTAATACTCATAAAAAAAAGTTCATAAAACTCCATCAACGTATGACAGAAAAAAAAATTGTATTTGGTGAGGGTGTACAACGTCGACAGCTAGTTAAATTATTAAATTAATTTTGAAAAAATTAAGCTATATTGGCAATTGACATATATTGATGTGAAGCGTCAAATGTTCGTATATAACAACTAGATATGTTTCGTATATACGGATATACAGATACCCATATTACTAATGTACGGTTGGACATATTTCACTACTGGGTCAATTTGATAATTGCAAGTATCGTGACTAGAGTACACACAACGTCTTCAATTTGGGATTAGTCTATACTCTTATCTGTAATTTGCATGTTTGAATTTTTCAGTATTTCCTATACATGATCGATCCATAACTTGAATTTGTATTTGTGACACTGATATGTATAATTCTATTGTTTACTTTTTAAAATTCAAGCGATTCAATACGACAAATTCTGTATTTTCTTATTCTAAAATGGGGCAAAAGTCAAACTTTAAAATAATAAAATGTTTAAGCGTTATTCTCACCAAAAAATTCTCAACTCTAAAACAAAATAATAAAAAATGTTTTTGTTTCCGCTGGATAAAATCCTGTAAAAAATATCAATAAAGTGGATAAAATCTCATCCTCTATAATATTCTAACGGTTTAAATTTTACGAACGTTAGAATTAACTTAGAACACATAATATATCATTTTAAATTAGTTAGGAAGACAAAAAATAACCCCATGATGTATTAAGATGGTAAATGTCTCGCATTGATTATTCTGAATTACTTGAACTTTTATTTCGACCTAAAAAATTACTGCCCAAAAAACTACTTACTTTTGTACAATAAAATTTTAGGAAAGCGTCCATAGTAGACTAGTAAGCGATCCACATCAACAGCACGAGTTAGTGTACGTACAACGTACACCAATTTTTTTTGTTTTACTATATTATGTTACTTTCATGAAAGGAGTTTGATTGTCGTATCTACAATTTCTTATGTACGGTACAAATTATTTGAGTATTGACTTTTTTATTATAGTTTTTTTTATAATGACAAAATCTCAAACAACCTCTATTTAGTTTATAAAAAAAAATTCTTTACATACACAACAAACCTGGTTATTTTTTTTTTTTTGATAAAACTAGGCAAACATTAGGTCGCCCGTGAATTACAGGGCCAACCTGAATCATCACATCGGATGATCTTTAGGAATTCCAAAATAATAGGCCGCTAACTAGAGCTGTCAAACGGGTCGGTCAGGTCAGGTTCGGGTTGAGTCGGGTTCGGGTTGTAACGGGTCATCGGTCAAATCGGGTCGGGTCAAGTCGGGTTTTCGGGCGGGTCGGGTCGACCCAACAGGTCAAGAAAATCGAATTTTTTACAATTATTAAAATATTATTTTATTTAAAAATGATATTTAACAATAATCTATTATTTTTATATATTTTAATAATAAAATATATTATAATTTTCAAAATATATTATTTATATTCTAAAAATATAAAAAATCGAGTCAACCCAACGGGTTTCAGGTTTGAACCCAACGAGTTTCGGGTCTTTTAGGTTCGGTTTATTTTGGGTTTCGGGTTCAAATTTTCGGGTCTTGACCCTAAAATTTTCGGGCGGTTCGGGTCGGTTTTTCAGGTCGGGTCAACTTTTGACAGCTCTACCTCTTACTAACATTTGAACTTAAGCGTGCCAAAACAACTGGATTACAATAATTAAAGTCTTGCTCTTCAAGGATCAACTGTTGAAGCTGGGGCAAGGAGATGAATCTTCTAGCAATGAAATATGCTGCATTATTACATTCCTTGTAACAATGAAACACCTGAACATGCGAAATAGCAGAAATTAAAGAATTAATATCTTGGATTAACGATTAGATTTTCCAAGGAATTTTCCATACTCGTTTAATAGAATTAATAAGGGAAAGGTTATCTCCTTCAATAATGACATGTGAAAATTTTGAAGAAACGACAAACTAAAGACCAAACAAAAGAGAGAACGCTTCAGCTTGTAACACACTCATGGAAGCTTGTACTTTCGATCTAAAACAAAAGTCGAGGAAGCTTGTACTTTCGAAGCATCAAAATTTATCTTTATCCAATTAGGAGGAGGTTTTATCCAAGTCGAATGATTACTCCTTTTTTTGGCTGTACTTTTCTTACTTTTGGTAGGATTTGCAGAAGACCATTGCAGCTGCTGAGAAAATGCTAACTCATCTGGCAAAAGATTTGATTGATTCCTGGAAGGGTTAAAGATAACTGCATTCCTATGGCACCAAATATACCACGATAAGAAACAAAGGTACAAACCTGGTTAGTTGATCGTTCTATATTCCCTCCTTGCAGATTTACTACTCAACCCAAAAATCAGATTAGAATGACGAGTAAATCTGGACGGAGGGAATATGTTATGAACCATTAGTGTGTAAATTATAAATTATTAGTGTAAAATGTTAAATATATGAACCCAAACAAATAAATATCACATAAATTTAAAAAAATAACTATTTACCAAACTTGTCCAATAGCAGGAGTCGCTGATTCACATGTTACGCGATTGTGATATTACAAAGCGTTTATGGATTAATCTTCACCCTTCTCTTGCCAGGGAAGTATTTTTCGAGTCTAATTTTGCGTTTTGGATTCGTATTAATATTTCCTGTACTCAGCGACATAGAAGCGGTGGTGTTTGGAACGTTATTTTTGCTTCTACTATTTGGTGGATTTGGAAGTGGCGTAACTAATTTGTGTTTGCAAATACACATTTTTCAGGCAATCGGCACGGATTTGTGTTGGATTACGCTAGGGATTATGCAAGAGCTAAAGCGTTACAACCGAATAGTCCAATTTTGGTGCAGAAAGAGGAACGATTCATTATGTGGTTTCGGCCGCATGAGGCGTGGGTCAAAGTGAATTTGGATGGCTCGGTTCGTAGCAATGGGACGACTGCTGCGGGAGGCGTCATTCGGGATAGTGATGGGCGATGGCAAGTAGGTTTTGTCCATTACATTGGTATTTGTACGGTTCCCATGGCGGAGCTTTGGGGAGCAATCCAAGGTTTACGCTTAGCATGGGAACGGGGTTTTAGGGGGGTTTGTTTGGAAATTGATTCACAAATTGTGTGTCAGCTTCTAAGTAAACCTGTAGATCGTTATCATCCTTTATTTAGCCTGGTTGCCCAATGTCATGGCTTAATTAGTAGGAACTGGATTGTCCAGATCCGTCACATTTAGAGGCAAACAACGTTGTTGATTATCTTACTTCTTTAGCTTTTTCATTTAGTTTAGGCACCCATGTATTGCTTGACCCGCCGGAGGGTGTTATTTCTCTGCTTAATGCTGATGTTAGGGGTCGGGCTATCCCCCGTTTGCTGACTACTTAGCCCATTTTTTACTATTAATAAAATGCTCCCTTGAGGGGCCGGAGAGTACCGTCTCTCCTTCAACCAAAAAAAAATTATGAATGGTTTCAAAGTCATGGTTCCTTTTGAGTTCGTAGCAAAATCACAAGATTGGGAAATACCTTGCTCCTTTTAATCACCGGAGGCATTTCCGTCCATTGTGCACACAACAATGCACAAAAATATTGAAAATGTACAATTAAATTGATTGAATATTTCTTCAAGAGATGTACGACATAGCAAATAATAGACGTTTAAAAAATAAAATTAAGTACTTGTACTCCCTCCGTTTTACAATAGATGTTCATATACAAATTTGCACATATATTAAGGCAGCAAAATTCTCCCAAAATTACCCATATTAAATAGTGCTTCTAAATTCCTACTCCTAAAAGTTATTGTTTTGTACTTCTAGATTCTACTCATAAAAGTTGTTTCTATCATGAAACAAGAAAAAAAAACCTCTATGGACATCGTCCATTGTAAATCGGAGAGACTACAAGTTATTCCATAGAGCCAGCCGTATCTTTATCTCTTGTATTGGAGTGTTGGTGCTTCCGTTTCATTCAAAGTAATTTTGCTTTGCAACTTCTATAAAGTGTACTTCGACCTAAAACGGATCGGGCCCTAAAATTTGGCTTTAAAGAACTACTAAACATTCTCTACCAATCTAAGGCCATAACATCCTATAAAGCACTTTAAGCCGTACTTGAAGAAACATTTTGTTGCCAAATATGGGAGGTAAAAATGAAAAACCATAACATTTTTTTTATGGTATTAGTTACTTATATTTCAAGTAGAATAAAACTTTCAAGTCTAAAGTTGCTTACCTATCATGGTTAGTACATAAATTGGTTGAAAAAAAATTGGTTCCTAAGATGCAGGATCGAAAGCATGATTTCTAGTCTAGTAGAAAAAAGTACTAAAAAATGAAAATCAAAATGGCCTTTAAACGATAATCTAGAGAAACTCATTGTCTTGCTCAATAATCCATGCCCTTTCCAAGTTTTAACAAAAGATTGTAAATCCAACACTGCAACTTCAACTAAAATAGCATCACAAAATTGAAAATCCATTGTAACATCTCCTTAAGCACTAGCCTTTTTCAACTTCGCAAGCTCCTGCCTAACCACTCCGGCTTTCTGCAAATAAGCCAGCAACAATTCATACTATCAGCAACTTCTATCACACAAGTACTTGAACATAATTAAGATTGATAATAAAAAAACACAAGTCCAGTCAAACATGGAACACTAATCATACAATAATTATGAATACTAGTACACCATCATAGAGCTATAAGATATTAAGGAACAACTTGAAAAGGGCAAATAACAAGAAACTTCTATATATATCATCATAGCAAGATCTCAAACTAAAAGACAAACCTTAATCTTTGCCAACATGATCTTGAAGCGATCAAAGTCGTTGAGTGAGGCTCTCTTCTTCTGAACAATCAATTTCCTACCCCAAGAGCTGCTCTCCCACTTGTTCTTCACATCTGCCATTATTGAACCATTTTTACAAAGATTAATTACTAGCATAAGAAAAAAAAATTAGTGCAGAATCAAGATGAAGAAGATTCCTTACCAGCAGCCTCCATAGCCTCAATGAGGGTCTTCTTCTTTGGCGTTCTGGGAATGTCGATCTTGATGTCTGTGAGTGTAAGCCTCTTGAAGTTCATTTGGCACCTCACCATGTCTGGAGCATCAACAAGTGCCTGTCACAAAACAAACTTTTTAGAATATATGAAATGCAGATGTTACAACATGACTACCTTATGTCTAAAGATAGAAACCAAGTGATAATGGAGTAACTTTATGCACCTGATATATTCATAGAAATGCAAGAGAACCAACAGAGAAATATCATGTGCAAAGGTAGCAATTACAATTACTATAGGAGTTCCTATTAGAGCACAATTCCATAATATAAATAAATTTTGATTCCTTTTATCAAAGACCATGTTTCATGCTGAATTCCAAGTACAAAAAACTGTAGAATGACAATAATGCAGTGTATGAGAGCATTTTAGATAGAACATCTCACTAATTCACGTACTCTAACAGTAATTGTTCAGAAAGATCAGATTGATCCTATCCTAGTGACAAGCAATGTTGGAAGGCTTTTTATTTCCACCAAATTCACTATGGCAAACAGTATATGGCATATAAGTTGCAGACTGATGAGATATAAACTTGAAACTAGAGTAAATCAACAGAAATGGTCAAAGTTCTAAGAGACCAAGCATTCAATAAAACCAATATTCGCAAGCACTAATATACAAATAATCGAATCCAGAAGACTCAAAGCACACAGAAAAACGGCACTCAGAATTGCAATTGAACAATGTCTTAGAATCGAACATTGCATTTGATTATTTCAAATGCTCAACAATCTGCAACATCTAATCCATCATTCTAAGGAATCAAATAACGGAAAGAGAACACAAAGAGAGAGAAATCGCACCCTGTTCTGGTCAATAACGTCGACGATGACGACGAGCCTGCCATACTCCTTTCCGTAGTTGATGAGAGCAACTCTCCCGATCTCAACGTACCTCGTGAACGGCTACACAGCACAACCACCATACAGAATCGAATCAGAATAGAACAAAGTGATATGTTTAGATCCAATTAGAGGTACAGAAAAGGCAAAGGAGCTCACCATCTTCGCTGAAGCTTGTGTAAAGTTTGAAGGGATTACAGCCGATACACGGGGAGATAGAGAGACAGCAGCGAAAGCGTTACTAGAGAACTATAACTAGGGTTTTAAGAGCGTGGCGCCTTCTACGATTGCGTTTGGGTAAGCTCGGCCCAATTTATTAACGGGCGGCCCATACACTTTTCTCATGATAATCAATGGTATTAGCCCAATTTGTCTAAGAATTTGAGTTAAATCATGCTTAATCAACTCAAGTAATCCCTACCTATGCTTGAAAATTAAAATCAACCTTGAGTTTGATTTCTAAAAACAACTTTGTACAATGAGCATTGTACAAAATAAAAACATTTTTTAATCCGAGTTTAAAAATATTTTTATAAGGTTTATATTTTCCTTTTTAAAGGTTAATTTCTAAAAATAAAATACTCTTTTTTTTCATGGGATATTAAAAGTTTGGAAACACTGAGTAAGAATTTGATTTATTAGTCTTTCAAAGAGAGTCGAAATGGAGATTTGTTAGCTCATATTTAGTTCACAATCAATATCCCATGAAGTACAACTTTCGCATGAAGTAATTTCAATGTCTATATTTATATTTATACTTCCTTTAAGTCATAGAAAATGCATTATCATGATAGGATAGATAAGATCTACTCCTTGTGAATTCTAAATAATAATTTTCTAATTCTTCCATTTACATAATTTTAAACCAAATATAAATTTCTACTTCTCATAAATTTTAATTCCTATTAAATTATTTCTTAGGAAGTCGAATTACCAATATTTGAATTTCTATGTTAAACCATATACTACGCTAGGATCCTAACCATTTTAGGGATGCTCACGGGTCAGATCGACCCGCGACCCGAAATTGTGGGTTGCGGATCGACCCGCAAAAAATTACTTTTGACCTGCGACCCGACCCGCGGGTCTAACGGGTCGGGTCGACCCGTTTGACTAAGTGAATTGGGTCGAAAAATGATTTTTTTACCTAAAACATATATTTTTTTAAAATAAACCCATCAGCTTTGCGGATCGATCCGTAAATCCAACGGGGTTTTTTATAAAAAAATATATTAATAAAATTATAAAAATATATTTTTTAAAAATATTGCTGCGTTGAACACCCCTAAACCATTTAGCTAAATAACCATAGCCTAGAATGAAGTGAAAATAGCCAATTGAACAAAAAGTGCTAATTTACCTTGCAACTTAAATTGTGTGGTTTACAATTTCATTAAAAAAAATGATTTCCAATTTCACTGTGCCTCCCCTGGTTATATGGGTGTTAAAAAAATAAGGAAAAGGAAAAAAAATTAGATTTTATTTACAAAAGGGGAGGAGGAAAAATAGAAGCAAAAAACATGAACGGAATAATGGAATTTTCCCATTTCAGCCGTTCAAGAAAGATTTACAGTAAGGACAGCAATGTAAAGGAAGGGAAATTCCTTTCAAGTTGTAAACTATGAGACACTTGCAAGACTAGGGGGGCTTTGCCATTTTCTACCAACTTTTAATCAAAACTGCACAATTAATCAAAAACAGAAAACAAACTATAATCCTCCTCCTCTGTTCTTTCTACAGCTCGAGTTCCCAGCATCCATATTCAAACTCGAGGATACCCTGCTTCCCCGTTTTCGGGCTGAACTTAAACTTACAGGGGCAACTTCAGCTTGTGGCTGCTGCACATTCAAGCCACTTTTGCTATTCTTTGAACCTCTAGGATTCGAGTTCTTCTGAGACCTACTTGAGTGAGAAACAATAGTACTGTCAAGATTGCTAGCAACAATAGCATCTGCGTTTGACACTGACGGTTGAGAGCTCAGACTCAGCCAGGGGCTTCTTACAACGTCCTCTCTAGGAACTGATACGCCGGTCTCAGATGGTGTTGTAGATCTGCATTGAAGTGATTCAGGGTTTTGATGTGCAACATGGTTATCTGGATCATCCATGTTTAACGTGGCATCTGGCTGTTGCTGGTGTATCCAGAAAAAACAACTTTCAGCAAAACGAAGAATGAAATAGGCGGAATAAAAAAATGTAATGAAAAAATGAGTTTAACATGAGAAACAATGCAGTTAGAAATTGGCATTTGGGAACGGAGTGCCCTTGAAGCTTGTTGCTTTCGACTTCCCGTATTGTTTTTCCATTCATTCTTATAGATATAATTCAAAGACAGTTAAAATTATAAATTCTTTCTTCATTAACTGGACTTTGGGAATGCAGTGCATGTGCAGAAAAGTTTGCATTTCTAAAGGCCAAAAGGAATTATAAGACTAGGATTTTCAGCCGGGGGGGACAGAAGTGAAATGTAGGTCTCATGCAGAAGATGCTGTCCATAGCCTGTGGATTGAGAGTAGTCAATGGAGTCCTGTCAAGGAGCATTGATTTAGGTCCAAAGCATGGTTAAAATTCGGTGGGTCAGAAATGATCTTCTGGGTCGCAGGCTTCAAGGGTCACTTCTTTTAGAAATGAGGTCCAAAGGTTGTCTTTGGATTTTCAACAATCATAGTTTTAGGAGTTTTTTAACATGATGTGTTGGTCTGTATAGCTTAAATCGGGAACTGGTCAAGGGTAATAATTGCACCTTGCATTAACTGGCTGGAAAACAAATGATATTATTCTTTGACAATTAAGCAAGAATTACCTTATTTTGATTGCTAAGAATCTGAAGCGAGTAGGATTCTTCATCTTCTCCTTCGGAGTCAGCCATCTCCTCACGCTCAAACTCCACATTTTCCATTTCTTCTTCCTCATCAGAGTCGCTCAATTCTTCCTGTTCCATTACTATCTCAGGCAAGGATTGATCATCTGCACTATCCTTGACGCCTATGCTGCCACCATTACTCGGTTTGAGCACTGCAAAAAAAATGTCAAGATCAGAGGCTTAAAACAAATATCTCCACCAGATTTACCTGCTGTATTTATTCATGAAACTGCAAAATTACCTTCTATTCCATCAGCAACTGAATCATTCTCCTTTTGAGGTGAAGAATTAAGGTTGATCTCCAAGTCCAATTCATTAGCAGCACCAGAACATGAAACTGTGTCCCTAAAAGGCTGCAAATCGGTTGAAAACCGGGTACTTTGGCGAGCAGCTCCAGAGCCGTTATTTACATTATCAATCCTTTGTAAAAGTGGATGGAAGTCCAAACTAAAAGACGATGTTTTCTTGGATTTAGTTTTGTTCGAACCACCAATGAGAACTCCAGGTTGTCTCGAATTTTGGAAAGTAGGTATATTTACTTGATGTGGAGTCAATGGGAAGAAACTGAAAGAATTAGGACCCACAGTGCCACTACTTAATGGATAGTATGGTAAATGACCATTTTGGGGGGCCTGGAACAGTAAAGGATGCATCTGAAGCTCTGAATCAGTGCCATTTTCTTGATCTGCGGATTGGTCCTTAGATTGTTGAACTTCTCTTCTCTGCTGTGTCACATTATTTAAACCTGAATTGGAGTTTACAGGAAGATTAGGTCTAGATGCTGTAACAACTCTCCTGGCATCAGCAGTCTGATTCCGTGTTCCATGCTGGGAGTTCTGGAATGAAGCTTGAGGTATAACACGAACAGTTGAAGGAAGATTGACAGGTGGCAAACCGGGAGCCAATCTAACCTGCTGGGTATTCTTACGTTTGTGGGCTCTATATGGCCTCATAGGGTAGACCAATGTTGATGGTTTCATGGCTGATTTAATTATGGAACAATTTGGACCAGTGCTGAAAGGTCTTGGAATTCTATGATCTTCTTTTTGAGTGTAGTCTGAGACAGTAGTAAGCTCACGGGCAAAACGATCTCTCTTAGGTTGAGGATCATGATTCCCAAGGTTGTTTGGTAGGCATCTTAAATTAAGGTTTGAAGTGGAGGCTTCAGAAATAGGAATAGATAGAGCTGGTCTCCAATCAGCCAAGAAAGCCTCATGAACATATGCTTCATCGTTATTTTCTGTGCATTCTTTTCCATTCTCATTACTTACACCAGCGTGTTCATCCTAATTGCCCATTGAAAAAGAGAAAAATAAGGTTAGAATAAGTGACAAAACATAGCGAATGGAAAACAACGAATTGATTACAGTTTCAACAATTACTACTAGCTCAACTTCTAGAGCAAATTTTTAAGTATAGTACAACAATGCATGCTCACAAATTACAAGTCACAACTACTTTAGATTGATATCTACCCCGTGCATCTTGGATTGAGAAAGAGAATTTGGCTTTAAAAAGGTTAATAGCCCAAATTCCAATAATACTAGATGTAAAGCAAGGATTACACATGAGAAGATGGCAACAACAGTCAAGTTCAAAGTCCTAAGAACAAACATATCCTAACATATAAGGCATGAATATCTTCACCTTGACTTTAGCCTCCAAGTCCAACTTAATTAAGCTGTTTGCATCAGCCAGCCCGCTTTAGCATACAACTAAGAGTTTCTAGTTGCACAAAATGTTACAACTGTCTGCTAACGTTTTACAGTCAACATTATAATTCATGAACTCTGGTTGTTTTCTTCTATTCTGGCTTAGTAAAGATGACATAAAAAAAAATGTATTAAAATTCCTGTTCTTAAAGGCAACCCATATTTTGGATGATTATGATTCCTTGTAACTTATTGTCAATTTTATGCACTCACACAAGAAAAACTTCATCAATAATAACAGCACCACTACCTCCTTGTCAGGCACCCGTAAAGGTTCGGCAGCTAGAGTCTTGTTTCTCCTTCTGTTCAATTCATACCTTCTCCGGAGCTCCCTCTGGGTGGGATCAATCTTCTTGTATGATTTTTGTGTACCAAGAGCAGTGCGCCACTGCCGAGGAAGTAGGGAGGGATCCCTATAAGGAACAAAAAACTTCCAAACGGACATCCAGTCAAGCTTGAAAGCCTTGAGTCCCTGCAGATGACAATAGAAAACTAGACAACATCAGATGAGTCTTTTCAGTATACAAGGCACACGAGGATGTAATGAACTGGCATCGTAAGTACCTCACTTATCCGAGCTTTTTCTTCCTCAGTAAGTGGTAATGTTTTTAGCTTCCGTACTTCCTACACAGTACAGCAAGCCACTTCTTTATCAGCTCTATGCAAATATATGATACGCTCAACAAAATACTGCTCAGCAATGCAGCACAATATATGATTGACATTCAGATATATTCAAAGATATAAACTACTCTTAATTTTAATTAGATTACATGCAGTTTACAACAATACGATATAAAAGAAGGTTTCCAACTCTATAAAGGATTCCTTGATCTTTTTTAGATAAATAAGAGAAAGGTCCATATAGAAGAGGAAAACACATCTTACAAAGAGAAAAACTGTAGATACAATTTAGATGGAAGCAGATATCATGGATAACTCCGAGCTGTAAATCAGATAAGTTAGACAAGCCCCTAAATCAAATGCCTTTTACATGAGCCCACAACGAAGCCAACATGATGCCATTACATCTCTATATATGTTTTTCACAATTATTACAACTCCCGCCCAATAAAACATACCAAATTATGTATAAAGCACAAGAACAGTACAAATGCACCGCCCCATAATGATCTAAAAAAACTATAACCAAAATTTCGCTGAGCAATCGATTGATAACAAGAAAAGAATCAAATGCCACCAGCTTAGGGTAGAATATTCATAAACACTTTATCTTTCAACATAATCCAATAGGACAAGTCCATGTTTTCGAGTTTTGGTCATATTGATAATCATCATAAGGTGAAGACAATTAACCTCATAAATATTACAAATTATACTAACCTCATCCAATAGCACCCTTAAAACCACATCACAGAAATACAGTAAATACCTTTATAGGATTCTCAGGCGCTTTAGATCGTCATAAGGTGAAGACAATTAACCTCATAAATATTACGAATTATACTAACCTCATCCAATAGCACCCTTAAAACCACATCAAAGAAACACAATAAATACCTTTATAGGATTATCAGGCGCTTTAGATGAGCAACGATTTTTTTGCCGCACAAATATCTGCAACAGAAGAAATGAACTCATGAAGGTCATTGAGCATACTAATGCATTTTACATTTAAAACAGAAAAAACATGTTTTAGCAGAAACTAAAAACTTTTCTTTACTCATCGTAAAAGTAACACCTCAAAAAATTAGATTTTGTGGTTGCACAAGATCCATTATATATTTCCCTTAAAAACACCAGACTTATATTTCTTACTGCCTTTTTGTTTCTGAGAAAACTTATATGAAATAATATCTTATACATATTAGCTTTTTGACTGTCCTAAAAACAAATATTATCTGACACAAGTTGGCCTTTAATTACTCAACTAAATTCTAGAAATAATCCTAAGCAAACGACCCAAAAGTTGAAGCACAAGCTAAGGAAAAACAATGTAATAAACAAACTAGTACAAAGGGAAGAGTTATGGACCTCAAAACAAATACATAAAAATCTTATTGATACAAAGTAAATACCTGATGTGTGGACTTGCAAGGAAGAAACCGTTGTTGGATTGCTTTCCAATCTGAATTGTATTCCATCATTCCCATTGCTAGTAACCTGCAGTTAAATACAAAAAGAACCAGGGAAGATTTAGGATTCCAGATGTGAACATCTTCAACATAATACAGAACTATCATACAAACAAAATGAGTAATATATAAAGCCATTGCCGCACAATAAACTGCCAACTTCTCCGTAATGTTTCAAAAGTAGCAAGCAAAGGTAAGTATATACTAAGGGGTTATCCAGTAAGAAAGAAAACACTTACTCATCCTCTGCATCAGTAAAAAGCACTCGATTGGCTACTCCTAACGGGGGAGGCTTGTGAGGAAATAAGGCTGGATTAAAAAGTGGATAAAACTGCCTAGACAATTCAGCAACTCTTTTAGGGACTAATGCAACAGATTGCTTCTTGGAACTCTCAACAATGGTCGCAGCCAATGTTTTCTTAACTGGTCTATGATTTGGGGATGATGAAATTACTATACTAAATTCTGGAGAAGCTGGAGCACCTGTGTTTGCAGCTGCAGCATTGGGTTCGGCAATTGATAAACAAACGGGGAGAAGAAAAAGGGGTTGTTTCTCTGAGTTCAAATCACTAGTCACTTCAACATAATGCTTCATCTGCTCCTGAACAGCTGTAAATGAAGATACAAAACAAACCAGGAAAGTTACTCCTGAACAAAAAGTTTCAAAGTAAAGATTAAAAATATTGATCCCTTAACAACATACCAGTTGAAATGTCATCCATATATTTTCCAACAAACTTCAGAGGTGCAACATCCAATATAGATAAGACAGGACCACGTACAAATGGCAACCATGATGAACCCGAAACAGATTGAGAAGTTTCCACAGACTCCTTCGTAGTACGTCCATTTGCATTGCAACTTTGCACGACAGGAGAACCTTGAGACTTATTGGTTGAAGAAGATACGTCTCTTTGTTCATCATTCATATCATATGATTGGGCACTCTTCTCAAGTGGCAAATATTTGGGAAGTTCATCCACAACTGATGGGTGGATGTAAGGTGACTGAAAGCAAAAGCTAGGATGAGGAACATCTCTCCATGTTAGTACTTGATCACGTTGGTTGAGCATCTCAGATATTAGGCCCTTAACTTGAGTGGCAATGTTCCGCCTAGATGGTTCTAGAGCACAAAGAGAAAATACCTGAATAAGTAGCTGCACATGCTCATGTATCAGACAATGCAGTTGCCCTATCTGATAAGGTGTGAACCCGTTTAATGAAGAATTGTTTCCTGATGGTGGTATGTTAGGCAGAGTGTCAACCCTTAAATTGCTAGGAGTTGAAGCAATGAGAGTGGTAGGCAAGATTGGTAACAATGGACGTAACGGCCTCTTTTCTAGTTCCATGAGTCTCTTTTTGCCTTCACTATAGGCCTTTTGGCGTCTATTTTGCCTTGTCTCAGGTCGCCGCCTAGCTCCCTTCAGCGTCACCTTCTCTACCAAGCAATCATCAATGTCACTTTCAAGCGCTTCCTCAATTTCTATCTCAAAATCTGCATCATTGTCCTCATCTTCATCATTTCCATTATCAAGCAGTAGTGCTTGATCATCTTTATCTCCACCGTGCAACACAGCAGCAAGAAATTTCCTGTATTCTTCTTCATCGTCAACATTTGGAAGGTCATCATCGTCATCTGTTTCTTGAAGAAATGTCTCAAGCTCGTCGAGAGTAAAACTGGCAAGAGAATAACGAGCTCTAGTGCGCTTGCATATAGCATCATCTTCATCATCTGATGCGACTGTAGGTACCCTATAAATTGCGCTTGTATCTTCCTTCGTAGCATCATTACCGGCTTCACTGTCTGGACAATTTTCCTTTTCTAGAAGAAGATCCTTCTCTGACCCTGAGGTTTTTCTCTTCCTAGACTTTCTGATGGCAGCTTCTCCCTGATCTTGATTGCAATGCTCTTCCAAGGTGACTTTTTTACTAGCTATACTCTCATCGATCTGCTTAGAGTTATCAACTGCAGGATCATTACTGACATCAGTTTGTTTGTGTGCTGAATCACCAGCAAAAGGCTGGGGAACTTCCCCATCAAGATCAAACGCTTCTATCTCAGAGCTCAGGCTTGATGAAGCTTCAGCAGGACTGCCTCTCAGAAAGGGATTAAAATCTATATCTTCGTCTTCATCTTCCTCCTCCTCTGGCTCCATATGACTCTTATTGATGTCAGACAAGCTTGAAGTAACAGGGAAATCACAGCGATTCACATCCTCAAGATCAGTTGACTGCAAATCTTGGGGAGCCATTTCAATAGTTTAAAACGCTGAATTTAGCTGGTGATGAAGCCCTCATAGGCATCTGTATCAACATCTTATCACAATTTCCTTATGAAGATGCAACTTCAGTTCTCTGATCAAAATCTAAACAACAAACCACCAACTAAAAATTACCTTCTAGACTATGAGAACAGAGATTTCTACTTCAGCCCCATTATGGACATACATTATAGAAACCTTCCATAAATTTGATCGCAATCATGCATGTGGTAAAGAAAACAAGAGGAAAATTTCTAAAACTTCAACCAACATGCTAATTGGCACATAAAATTTATATGCACATCCAATTTCAAACACATGATGGGGGCACTTAGAGCATTCAAATTCACAGAACCCAAGTTTATATCACATCTCGCCCACAGTGGCGGAGGCACGCCGCCACTTGCGGCCGGTAGTTCTCGACCAGGCGCCAATGGCACAATACAAGTGAAATTTTGGGTATTTTTTTAGAAATAAGAAACTCCGTTGACATAAAAACATTAGAAAAAGGATTCAATTGAGAACGACAAGTTCAAACCGATCAAATTTGGATCTTTAACAATTACAAACAAGACGAAGGGGAGGAAAACCTAGAGATACATACACAAAGTTTAAGCCTTTGTAGACTTTGACGAGGCAGAGAAGATATTCCGCCGCCGGTGAAGAATTCTTTCTCCTTGGCAAACTCCCGAGTCCTGATTCTCTATCTCTCTGGTTTCGCCTTTTAGACCTTCCGAGTTCCGACCACATTCCGACCGATCTGACTCCTCAGAATGTGATATTGCAAATCAGATGAATGAAATTGGGCCTGTTTAAAGACAGGCCCGTTATAAGCCCGTCTCATTAGATGGGCTATTCAGTTGAATGAACTTGGGCTTATTCACTTTCGAAGCGATTTCTATCTTTTTAAGCGATTTTTTTTGTTTTTATATATGTTAATGTTAATTCGATATTTGTTGAGAACTCATTCAGAATATTATTGAGAATTGTTGTTATTTATTTAAATTTGTTATGAAGTCCAAATTTTAGTCCACATTATCACACTACAAGTTATCTATTTACACACACATGTATTACACATATTATGTATGAACAAGTGTATAATGGAGGAAAATTGTGCAAGGTGAATTATTTACCTTCTTCACCTCCTTATTTCCATGCATAAATCATGGAGATTTACCAAAGTTTTACCCCACTTTTGGCCTATAAATATGGCCATCATCCATTGTAAAATTTGCACCAAAGTAGAGTAAGAAATACACTCTCTAAAGTTCTTACTCTCCCTCCCTCTCTTCTAATGATCTAAAAGTTATCATAAAGTTTGTTTAAGTGTTCTTTCCAAAAGATAAAGTGGTCTTGCTTTTATAATCATTTCATAACACGTTATCAGCACGAGTCTCTAATTACCAATTGAGCTTCACTAATCACCAAGGTACAAATTCTATCTCTTTCTAATCTTAATCATACAACAAGTTTATTTCCTAAAACTGTTTTTGAGGAGTATGCTCTGTAGTTGCCCGATTTGGGATTTTCTACATCAGAAACACGTTTTTCTTCCTAGATTTGAAACGATTTCTTACCAAAAATAAATCATGCTTTTGGATATGTAAAAGATACAAACAAAACATTACATTTGCTTACCTTTAAACCGATTTCTCCTTCGAAAATCTTCAACTTCACCACTTGGATTGGAAGTAAGTTTTAACCAAAATAATTATGAGCATGATGTTGGTAATCACAATAAGAACAAGGCAAATGAAAAGCTCAATCAAAAATCTCCTATTACCGGCTCTAAGACGACGCATAATCTCGTCGTCGGCCATGGAGAATGTCGAAAGAAAAATTTGGTAAAGGTGGTCGAATATGGAGGTGGAGGAAGGAGATAAGGTCGGAAGTGAAAAAGTGAAAAGGGGGATGAAGGGAATCAGACTTTAAGGACTTCGGACTTTGGACTTAAAGGACCTCGGACTTTGGACTTAAAGGACCTCGAACTCTAAGGATTTTAAAACTTTAAAATTCCCGTTATATAATTTTCTTTCATTTCATATGATCTCTTACTTTTGTCTTACGTTATTGTCTATGCCTATATCTATATTGATTACTTCTCTGACTCACGCAATCTTTCTTTATGCATTCCGAATATATCATCTACATGCATATATTTATTATTTGATATGACATGTCCTTCAATCGTCTTAGACACGACTCATGTATTATATTATTGATTATGTTAACCTTTAATTTGCATATCTTTATATGTAGCAACTAATGGCAAACATTGCTAAGAGGGAGTTTGACATCCTTGACCTATCGGGCCAGAAATACCTCGAATGGAGGGTAGATGCCATGGCTCACCTCAAGGCAAATGGCCTTGAGGAAACAATTATGGCAAACAATAATGCCACCCTACAGGAAAAGGCGAAAGCCATTGTGTTCCTCCGCCACCACATGCATGAGAGTCTCAAAACTGAGTACTTATTTGTGGAGGATCCTATAGAATTGTGGGAAAGCCTGAATGAGCGCTATGCTCATCAAAATGAAGTTTTGCTCCCACAAGTAACACATGAGTGGAACACTATAAGGTTCCAGGACTTTAAGTCCATCACTGAGTACAACAGTGCTATCCACAGGATCACTTCTCAATTGAGACTATGTGGTAAAATGATCACTCAGGAAGAGATGTTGGAGAAAACTTTCTCCACTATGCATGCTTCAAACATATTATTGCAACAACAATATAGATTAAGAAATTTCAAAAGATATTCTGACTTGTTGAAAGTATTGTTGGTTGCTGAAAAGAATAATGAGCTCCTAATGAAAAACCACAACCTAAGGCCTACTGGCTCAACAGCTGCCCCAGAAGCAAATGCTATGAACAAAGCGTTCCATGATAGGAACGACAATGAACGTGGGCAGCAATCACGTCGTAACAATGGGCGTGGACGAGGTCGTGGTCACTATGGGAGCCGTGGTGGCCGTGGTGGTCGTGGTGGCCATGGGCGTGGCCGAGTCTACAACAAAAGCCACGATAATCACCGTGAGAACCATGGCTACAAAGGGGGTGTGAAGCAACAGGTCCAGACGGGTCCATCAGGATCCTCCCAGAAATCCAAATCAGCATGCTACAGATGTGGCGTGACTGGTCACTGGTCAAAGGTATGCCGCACAGCTCCACACCTAGTGAAGCTGTACCAAGCTGAAAAGAATAAAGAAAAGGCTACCGAGACCAACTACATCGATAACAAAGATGTGGATAGGTCACCTGTGACTAGTCTGGATGTCAATGACTTCCTCAACTTTGAGAATGATGATGGCTATGCCTTAGGGGCTTAAATGAAAAGCACGAGCCCCTAAATATCTCTACTATCTCCCATGTTATTGTATAATATTTGCAATGTATTTTTTATATCTGATGTTTTTAACTTCTCTCTCGTAGGACTTTGTATAATAGAACTTGTATAATATGTTTATCCTTGTATAATATATGAAACATTTATTAATGCCTTAATTCTCCTTTTTCTTTATATTGATAGAAAACATGGACTTACCTAAAGTGAAACCCGATGGGAAGGAGCAATGTCTTTTGGACAGTGCGACAACACACACCATCTTGAGGAGTAAAGAACACTTTACTCAATTAAGAGCCTTTGAAGGCAATGTCACTACAATATCCGGTGTGTCAAAACTCATCGAAGGCTCTGGAAGAGTTGTCATTCTACTCCCAAAGGGAACAAAGCTAGTAATAAATGACGCACTATATTCGAGTAAATCTCGAAGAAATTTGCTAAGCTTTAAAGATGTGCGTCTAAATGGGTTTCATATGGAAACCATGAATGAAAATGGGAAAGAATACTTGTGCATCATAAAACATGAATCTGGCCATAAACAGATTCTCGAAAGGATGCCAACGCAAACCTCCGGATTATATCATACATATATTTATCCGTTTGAGGTCAATGCAGTGTTTAACAAAAGGTCATATGACCAAGTTGCATTCACATTATGGCATGACCAATTGGGTCATCCAGGAGCAGTAATGATGCACAAAATCATAAAGAGCTCACTCGGACATACATTAAAGAACATTAAGGTTCTTCCGTCCAGTGATTTTAATTGCACTGCTTGCTCACTTGGAAAGCTAATTATCAGGCCTTCTAAAAACAAGATTACAAGTGAGAATCCTGCATTCTTAGAAAGAATCCAAGGAGATATATGTGGGCCAATTGCTCCACCATGTGGACCATTCCGATACTTTATGGTGCTAATTGATGCATCTACACGTTGGTCACATGTAAGCCTACTATCAACAAGAAATGTTGCATTTGCTAAACTCCTTGCCCAAATAATTCGATTGAGGGCCCAATTTCCGGATTATACAATAAAGAAAATCCGGCTCGATAATGCAGGAGAATTTACATCTCAAACATTCAATGACTATTATATGTCAATTGGGCTTGATATAGAGCATCCAGTGGCTCATGTTCACACACAAAATGGTCTTGCTGAATCATTGATAAAGCGATTGCAATTAATTGCCAGACCATTATTGATGAAATCAAAATTACCACCATCGGCATGGGGACATGCAATATTACATGCAGCAACCTTAATTCGATTAAGGCCAAGTGCAAACCATGAACATTCCCCTATGCAACTTGTGTCCGGTAAGGAGCCAAATATTTCACATCTAAAAATATTTGGATGTGCGGTTTATGTCCCTATTGCTCCACCTCAGCGCACAAAGATGGGACCCCAAAGGAGATTGGGAATTTATGTTGGTTTTGAGTCTCCCTCGATAATCAAATATCTTGAACCAACAACTGGTGATTTATTTACAGCTAGATTTGCTGATTGCCATTTTGATGAAAATACATTCCCAGCCTTAGGGGGAGAAAAGAAAAATGGGGACCCACATGTGAAAGAAATCACATGGAATGCAACCGCATTATCCCATCTTGATCCAAGAACAAAAATGTGTGAACAAGAAGTACAACGGATCATTCATTTGCAAAATGTAGCAAATCAGTTACCAGATGCATTTACTGATACACAGAAGGTAACTAAATCACATATACCTGCAGCAAATGCTCCAGCAAGAATTGAAATACCCAATGGATTGCCAGATGCATCCATCGCAAGCGAGTCTACAACACGCCGAAAGCGTGGTAGACCATTAGGCTCAAAAGATTTAAAACCGAGAAAGGCAAGAAGCCAAAAGGGTATAGCAGGAGAAGCCACAATGGATCATGAGAATGATGGTAAAGGCAAAGATATTGAAAATGAGAATACTTCAACAGAGGATGATATTCTAGACAAGAATAATGATATCAACAATTTTGAGATTTCCATAAACTATGTGTCCACATGCACACAATGGAACCGAAAAGATGTAATTGTCGATGATATATTTGCCTACTCAGTGGCTAGTAATATTGTAATTGAAGATGATGATTTTGAGCCAAAATCGGTCGATGAATGTCGACGAAGAAATGATTGGCCAAAATGGAAAGAGGCTATTCAGGCAGAACTAAAATCGCTTGAAAAGCGAGAGGTCTTTGGACCAGTAGTTCGTACACCCAATGGTGTGAAACCAGTCGGCTATAAATGGGTCTTTGTACGTAAAAGAAATGAGAAAAACGAAATTGTAAGATATAAAGCAAGGCTTGTAGCACAAGGTTTTTCTCAGATCCATGGAATTGATTATGAAGAAACATACTCTCCAGTAGTTGATGCAACTACGTTGAGATTCCTAATTGGCATGATTGTCTTTGAAAGGTTACAAATGCGCCTCATGGATGTCGTGATCGCATATTTATATGGATCACTTGATACAGACATCTACATGAGAGTCCCCGAAGGACTCAAGCTGCCTGAGGCCAATAATTGTGGACCTCGAGAAATGTTTTCCATAAAATTGAGGAGGTCATTGTATGGGCTAAAACAATCTGGACGAATGTGGTACAATCGCCTCAGTGAATACCTCATGAAAGAGGGATACAAGAACGACACCGTTTGTCCATGTGTTTTCATCAAGCGATCCGAAAAGGGATTCGCTATTATCGCAGTTTATGTTGACGATTTAAACATCGTCGGAACTCCAAATGAGCTTCAAGATACTGCGAAATATTTGATGAAAGAATTCGAGATGAAAGATCTCGGACAAACAAAGCTTTGTCTTGGCTTACAAATTGAGCATTAAGGGATGGAATCTTTATCCATCAGTCTAATTACACCGAGAAAGTTCTTAAGAGATTTTACATGGACAAAGCACACCCTTTGAGCTCTCCAATGGAAGTTCGATCCCTCAACGTAGAAAAGGATCAATTTCGTCCCCGAGAAGAGGACAAAGATGTTCTTGGTCCCAAGGTACCGTATTTAAGTGCAATTGGTGCTTTAATGTACTTAACTAACAATACAAGACCAGATATTGCTTTTGCAGTAAATTTGTTGTCCAGGTATAGCACTGCACCCACAAGGAGGCATTGGAACGGGATCAAACATGTATTCCGCTATCTCCGAGGCACACATGATCTTGGGTTGTATTATCGTAATCAAAGGGATGCGACCTTAATTGGATATGTAGATGCAGGGGACTTGTCTGACCCACACAAAGCCAAATCTCAAAATGGCTATGTGTTCACATACGGAGGCACTGCCATCTCTTGGAGATCAACGAAGCAGACTGTGACTGCCACATCATCAAATCAAGCAGAATTGATTGCACTATATGAGGCAGGAAGAGAATGTGTGTCCCTTCGAGCAATGATTCAATTCATCCAGAAAGAAAGTGGAATGAAGCCAATCACCGATGATCCAACAATATTATATGAGGACAACTCAGCATGCGTTGCTCAGATGAAGAAGGGCTACATCAAAGGAGACCGCACAAAGCACATATCTCCAAAATTCTTCTCCACTCGTGAATTGGAAGAAGCTGGTGAAGTGGACATCCAACAAATTCCGATCAAATGACAATTTGGCTGACTTGTTCACAAAGTCTTTAATCCCCAAGAAATTTGGAGAACTGGTATCCAGAATTGGAATGTGCAGACTTCGAGACATATGTTGAAGTCAGGGGGAGTATCATACGCGCTGCACTCTTTTTCCCTTCGATCAAGTTTTTTATCCCACTGGGTTTTGCTTGACAAGGTTTTTAATGAGGCAGCATCAAGGCGTACAAATGGGATCAATGGTTGCACTCTTTTTTCCTTCGTTCAGGTTTTTATCCCACTGGGTTTTTTCCTGACAAGGTTTTTAATGAGACAACGTCTACCCATATCCTACTCCATGAAAAGAAGGTGAATATTCAAGGGGGAGTGTTATGAAGTCCAAATTTTAGTCCACATTATCACACTACAAGTTATCTATTTACACACACATGTATTACACATATTATGTATGAACAAGTGTATAATGGAGGAAAATTGTGCAAGGTGAATTATTCACCTTCTTCACCTCCTTATTTCCATGCATAAATCATGGAGATTTACCAAAGTTTTACCCCACTTTTGGCCTATAAATATGGCCATCATCCATTGTAAAACTTGCACCAAAGTAGAGTAAGAAATACACTCTCTAAAGTTCTTACTCTCCCTCCCTCTCTTCTAATGATCTAAAAGTTATCATAAAGTTTGTTTAAGTGTTCTTTCCAAAAGATAAAGTGGTCTTGCTTTTATAATCATTTCATAACAAAATTGATATTGTTGAGAATTATTGAGAGTATTTTTTAAGAAAATTGTTATTGTTTGTTTAAATTGATAAATTCTTATGCATAGAAATAAAACCGTTTGAGTACCTGCACCAAGTGCGAGATCGGTTTATAGAATATTTTTAGTATATTTATTTTAATAAAAAATATTTAAATTTAATTTTTGCACATTAATATAATAAAAACTGAAAAAGTAATAAAATGTAATTATAAAAATATCAACTTGTAGAGTGGTATTTTACGTCACAATTCTGTTTTTATCATAAAAAAATAAGATTCAGATCAGGTGCAAAATGGTGCTCACATATGATTATATGAATGAGAAAGAATAAGAGTCGTTGAATGGAAAGAAATCAAGGACATTGATTATTTCACCAATTACAAAAAGGGAAAAAAAATAGCACAGTCAAAACTAGGTTATCTTTGCTTCCATAATCTAGCTTAAAACTAGGTTGTCTTTGCTTCCTTAACCTAGCTTTGACCCTATACCAAACACAAATTTGAACTCTTTAAATCTTGTCTTCACCGGTTACAGCTCAGAACATCGTGGTTACATTTGCTCTATTACCATATACTTGAAGTAGAATTGATATTACATCATAAAGAAGATATATAATTATATAAATATGGTATAATTAACCTCTTGCAATAAGTCAAGGGTGCTCCCATGCATATATCTTGGCCTCCTAGATTTCACTTAAACGTAATTACACTAAGTCAATATTATTGTTGTTATGATAAAAGATAAAGATGAAGAAGTTACAATAGCTTCAATAAGATAAATATGTACACACATGATACATTCATATACGTACAACAGCAAATTTAAAACATTACCTTACAAAAAGGATAATCAACTTTGAAACTACAACTATACACTGCACACATATAGGAATTCACACATATCACATCGGAATTAACCATGTACACCAACAATTTGCACCTTAGCTTGAACACGAGCAATAACAAAACGACGTACAAGACTAGAGGCCATAATAATAAAACCACAAATTTTGTTTCAACATTTGGGCTCAATCCTACGATAAAGAGCACACGCATTACCAATGACGAGCAGCACGAGCACGATGGACGCGAACAGACTGACAAACACTGAGCTACCGACGTGGCGGCAAAACTTGCCGTACGTCCCACAAATCTTGTTCCAATTGACATGGGAGTTGCCCTTCAATCCTACATACGCAACGCCTCCCGCTGTGCCTGTGGCCGAAGCTACGATCCCCAATACCAACTGCATATATATTCAATATGGACACAACATATTACATATATATATAATATATATATATTAGAGATGAACGATCAATCGATCGATATTATTAATGATGTTGTGTATGTTTTGGGGTTGGGAGACGTACCGCGTCGGTGAAGATGAGGAAGAGCAGGCATTTGGCGGGAATGGTGGGCTTCCAGACGATGTACAAGGAAGCAAGTCCGGTGACGATGCTGTACAAACCCACCACGGAGAGTGCTGCTACAAAGTAACTGAGCACCAACAAAGTAAGTGGTTAAGATTTTATGTCAGTATGGTAAGATTTTCGTTTCGATTTTTATGGATAGTGTCCTGAACTATATGATACTATCACAGAACGTTTTATTCAATAGAATTAATGCACCCTATAAGTTTCAGCTTTTATATACTAGTAAAAAAGGTACCAGATTCCAATATTTTTTTTCATTGATTTTGATAAAAGTTTATATGACAAGATTAATTCTAGATATATTTGAGCTGGTGAGCACTCTCAAGAGGCAATGATTCACTATAATCTTAAGTTGATTAAGGGTACACTTTTTATTTTATCATTATTATATAGAAAAGTTACCAAAGTGGCAATAATCTATAAACTTATTATTGTTATCCGACTGTTAGGTACTTCAAATGTGTGTGGGTGGGTACAGCAGTCAGCATGTGTGACCAAAGTAGGAAACTTGTAGATTGATAAAATTACGTGGGGTTTAACTATTGGACAGGAAATGTTTATCTTCATCAAAATGTTCGAGGCTGCTTCGTTTGGTATTTATCCAGGAAAGAAAATAGTTAAGAATATAAATTTAATTCATTTTTAATTTATGGTTCATTAATTAAAATGATAATCATTATTTTTTATTTCCTTTTTTATGTAAAATTTGATAAAATTCTCTTCACTCTTCTAATATGAGATTAATAAAAAAAATTTAGCTAGTAATGGCTAGCTCAATAACCTAATTCCATTATTTACTTCATAGTACGTAACTTAGTAAGTATATAAGTATATTCACCATCCAAAAGTAAACAAAGGAGATGGACTACAAGTAGAATAAAATTAACTTACACGAAGGCCGGAGAGTAATTGAACTTGGCGGATCTAGGCACCAACACCGTGCCCGGCGTCCCGGGAACCGGCAGCAACTTGGTCTGATTGCTTGTGACCATCACCACCACGGCCACCACCGACGCTGCCAGTAGCACCACCCTGAGGAGTGCATCCCATGCATAGCACCACCTGTTGGACTCCGGAGGTGGCCGTGGTGGGACCCCCTTCTCATATTCCGTTGTCGTCGCCGTTGTCTCGGAAGCCATGGCTAGCTAGGTAGCTAAGTTACTAGCTTGTACGTTGTGAATTTATGGAGTTTTTTTTTTCCTTGTGAATTTGAAGTATGTGTGTATTTGAACGTACATCTGTGTGTATATATATAGAAGTGCTCGTGAGAGATCATCCATGATTGCATTATGGATATGTACATACACCATGAAAATGACCGAAGACGTCCAACTCAAGATTTTCTATTATATTTTTTTTGGTGGAAAGATTTTCTATTATATATATAAGAGGTGAATTAGTGTGTGAATTTTATGATCGGGTCCCTATTATTTTTAATTAGATTATTCTTTTATCAATTAAATTAATATTATAAATTAAATGACTCCCTAAATCTATTTTTGATAAAAATAAAGTGTATGAACTTATTAGGAAAAAAGTTTCGAATTAATGGGATACCTGAACTTTTTTTGGGTTAATGAAAGTCCTTGTAATATATATGAGAATTATTTTTATAACGGTTTTTCTATTCTATGCCCTAAGGGCATAGGTTAAGAGTATTAGTTATAGAAACTAAAACCCCATATGGAAATTAATGAACCCTAAGAAAATAATCAAAATAATTCTAAATTATAAAATTTATCAAATCATTTCCATTTTAAGGTTCTAAACCTATGCCCCAAGGGCATAGGTTAGAAAAATCGTTTTTCTAAACCTATTTTGATGGAACGATATATTGATGTCAAACTGGCTCCTATAGTTCAAGGTCTACCAAAAAACATTATAGGGATCTTATCTATAATTATGTTCAATGTTTGAAGACTTTAGTTTACTAAAAAAAGTTAAAGAACTGATTTGTAACTTTCTCTAATGTTTACTACCTATAGGTGCATTTTACCAAGTTTTTATTTTCAGTTTTCGTATTTTTGTAGTTCAAGATAAAAATGATCAGTCTCATAAATTAACCGATCGATTTTGAGTTAACCTAAAACTTGAAATGATGTAAGCTAAAATTTATCAACATGTTACTTATCATTCTGTATATTTTTAAATTTGAGATTGAGCACTAACTTTATTCCACAAACTAAAATATTTTGATTAGTGAATGACCGGATATGAAAAGAACCAATCATTGGCTAACTTGCCTAACCCATATGGATACGTCTTATAGAGGGTGGAGAGTGGAGAGTGGAGATTAGATAGTTGGATCAACAGTACAATCATAATATTTATTTATGTTAATTAGAACACTAATTTTTTTTTGGGTCGAATTGAGCTCAATACGATAAGGTAGGGTTTTCCTACACGCCATTGAAATTGAATTATTGGTTGGCTTTCTTGCAGGCATTTTTTGACAATTGCCTTGTCATTTGAAAACCTTTTGAATGAAGTAAACGTCCAATTGTTGAATTCTTCTGTTTAAAGAGGAAATCGGGAGGATAAGTATCACTTAAATTAGGGTAGGTCAGACAGATATAGTTCGGATAACTAGCCTCTTAAACTAGTAGAAACTTGGATAGTAAGTAGTTGTTGATTGCCAAAAATTCAAACCTAAGTTTCACCAAAAAAACGGATGGTTGAATACTTAAATTGAAAGGTTTCCTAACAATTATTGGAATGTGAATTTTGGTTGAAAATCACTAGAACTTGTCAAAGTTCAGTATACTACTATACTTGGGTCGTGTAGAGTTTCTATATTGTCCATACTTGAAATGTTTAAATATGTCAAACTTCAGCTTGTCACATACATACATTGAGGTTAGTTGGTTAGAAACTTGTGCCCCTCGATCATTCAAGATTACACGACATGAAATGGGCTACCAGGCCCACAACTGATTTTCTTCGGGATATTGAGCTTATGAACTTTTGCTTTTTGATCAATTAATTGAAGTGCTTATATTATGAGATTTTTTTTGTTAATATATTTTGATGGAGGGGCTATAGAAGCTCCGAATCTCATAAATCATCAACCCATGATGAAATGCTCAAGCGTTATGGTTACTAAATTTACAAATTATTCAACTCAAAGATGAAGGCATATTATAAGAATTGCGAATTTTAAAAACCAACTCTAAATGAAAAATAATAAACCCTTTAAAAAAAACATTGTCACTCGTGCAAATTGGCAATCTCCCTGGGGTTTTTGACATTTGAGGGGTTAAACAAATTTTGATAAACTTGTTCAATCGGGAGGATAAGTATCACTTCAATTTAATTGCAATGTATGATTCTCCATATTGCAATTCTTCCATGCCTATACTCGGAAGTCCGACTTTGCTTTGTAATGCTAGATTGCTAGGCAGTAGACGCCTTTGATTATCTCTCAACTAGCACCATGTCCAAGTAATACGTTTAGCCCTTGGGGTGACATTTTGTAATTTTTTTATCATACAAAAATAAAGACAAGGCTGAAATTATGGGATATGGCCATGAGGGAAGCAGAGAGGTCATTTTCTACATTTATATGCGACATCATCTACAGCCTGTCCATTAAACTTCTGTACGTAATTCAAATAAATATAGAGATTAGCTTCGCCGTCAAAAATGGTTGAATGTTCAGACCAAACACAAGAATTCACCAAAAGAATCCAATGCATATCTATTATCTAAAACTCTAGCTAAAATCAATGACTAAACAATATATTCATGAGCAATGTAGGTTGGCCTGTCTTTGTGAAGATAACAGCATATATACATATGAAATGGTAACAAAGTTATATGAATCGTACACAATAAGATATAAACCTATTCAATCTACACCGGGGCAAAAGAACATTTAATTGGTGAGACCAACAATATGACAAAAATAAAAGTACCACTATAAATACTTCATAATTGCTAAAATAGGCCTTAAAAGATGAAGGAATCATAATGTTCCTTGCCTACTTTAATCGGTGTATGACATTTTCCAAAACTTTTTGAAGTAATTATCCCATCCCCATCATGCAATAATAATAGCACATGGTAGTTGACATCAAGATTTATGTTATATCCAACAAGAACATGAGCAAATAGGGGTGTTCATTCTTCTGTATTCTGGTTTTTTCCATTTCAGTTGGTTAAAAAACAGAACATTATGCTACCAACATGATACAACCAGCACAATGAAAAGTTATTGATGCTATGCTCTTTAAAAGAATTAACTGCACCTTGGCAATTGTTCCACTTTGTCGACTGATACAAGCTTATAGCAAATAAGTAGATCCTACTGCTTGATTGAGCAAAAAGGAAATGGATGATAAACTATCTTTACCTCGTGACCCCTTCAGACGTGTCACATCTTCAGCATAGCAACTTTACCTCGTGACCCCTTCAGACGCGACACATCTTCAGCATAGCAAAGCCTCTGTTCGGTTTAGATCTTCCAAATTGACACTGGCCTCGACACCCTTGTTTAATAAAAAGTTAACCATTGTAGGGATATCTTCTTTCAGAGCATTTGCCAAATCCTGGTTCAGTGAAAAAGAAGAAGCAAACATCGATAAGCTCATTTGTGCTGGTAGAGGAGAAAAGTTTGGAAATTCAGAGCAGTGCATGCAACCCATTAGGTACACAGCAATATCTGCTGAACCCAGGTAAGGATAAGAATTCAATTGCAGTTAAGCAAAACCAACAAGAAACAAACAGAAGGTTTATTGGAAGTCATGCTTTCACTGACAATGAAGTTTAATCAATAATCTGCCCTAGTTATGTGACAAAAGTTTGATAATGTAATTTAAGGCTGTGCAACAGGGGAACCAACAGGGAAGTGGCAATTCACAAAAATGCAGAAAATGGACACAGCTAAGAAACAACTCAAATAACTTGTAGAAAAACTTATGGGTAAGTATAGATGTTGCCAATATTATAACTTTTTTCCACGAAGGACAAATATTTTAAATCCATTGGTGGGCTTGAAGTTGTAAAGCATAATTGAAAATAGATGGATTTTATCTATAGTTCATAAAATTTAAAAGAGAGAGAAGTTTGTTATTTTCATTCACATGTTCCTTTCTCATGCACACAACTCATACATACTATGGTTAAAGAGTATTTTAGCCATGGTTTCATATACTTACCAGCAACGTATAGCATGTACCATACATACCAAGTCATGAAATTAGCACTAGGTGATAGCTAATGCAAAAAAAAAAATGCCTTCCTCTCCTGACAATAAGAGGGAAATGAAGGTACCTTCCGGACCTGTTCCTTTTGATGCTTTAGAACTTCTGAAGGCCATTCACTGGCCAACTTTTGGATTTGATTCAATATTTGTGGGCTCTTTGAATCAGCAAAAATCTGGCATACAGAAACATGTGTCAGTTTTTTCGATGTCTATTTCAGAAGTACAAAAAAGAAGAGCAACACAAAACTCCATTACAAAATTGTAATTCATTGATTTCATTCGAGCTATATATATACAGCTTTATCACAAAGAAGACAACTTGTGTATTTAATCATTTGAAACAAAAGAAATGTATGAGAATTCAGTAATTTATCACTAGAAGTGTGTTTGGATGGTCACTTTCACTAATTTAACTAGTTACTAGTTGAAAAAAATAACCTGTTTGGCAAGTAAAAATAAAATAATTTAAATGAAAAACCTTTTAAAAAAGGGGTTTGGGTAGTTACTCCGGTAAACGTTTTTATATTTTGAAAATTGGGAGACAAGGAGAATTAATTTTCCTTTTTAAAAAAAGAAAATAGAAGTGTAACTTTTCACTAGTGAAAACTTGTTTTTGTGGTTCAAATGCAATTTAGTTTTTTTTTTTTCATGAATTCGACTCATTTATTACCTAGTTATCTAACTCCTACTTCAACTACAATTACATCTATAACTAGTGAAACAACTTGTAAATCCAAACACACCCTAGATCACTAATCATGATGTTATTACAGGCAAGCTTAGCTACTAATAATTGAATCCATACTCGTTATAACTTTAATTAGGGAGGAAAAGGCTGAAAAGCTCTATTTAGCGCTAAGCAGAATGAAACCTTTTCCTGCTTATTCATCTTTATAAAGCATAAAAATGCTCCAAATAATCTTTCTATTTAATTAATTTTGGTGCAGAGAGACCAAAGAGTTGCAAACTTGAAATTCCAAATAAATGAACCGACAGGCACCTGATTGAGAGCTTGAATCATGGAAGCAGCGTTCTCAGGCTTTCTCTCAAGCAAGAATCCCTTCAAAGACAGACAAGTTGTTAATTTAATTATATTTTCTGGGAATCAGCAGCTCCACCAAAAGATTCAATTAATTTCAAAAGAGTTATCAGCAAGAATCCAACTTGTATAGCATGGCATATACCCGAAGCACTTAACAGCAATTAACATATCATGCATATGCACCCTATATCAATTTGGTGCATTCTAACTAAATTCAGTTATTATTGTCACATAGCTGAATTTCAGTTTTTCTTGGGTCTATCCGGGCGTACCCCCTTTCCCTTGGGCAGGGGTACCCCTATCTTGACCCCCCAGATTCCGCTGTAGCGGAGCCTCACTGGGTCAATGATGATGATGATGATGCACCCTTCAGGCCTTAACTATTTGGTCATTTCCTAATCCAAAGAAGCAATTAAGAAAGCACACAACATAAAAACCCATACAACCTAGCATAGCATCAAACTGGTGGTAACACAATATATTCAAGGTTCAAGGATAGATCCACCTATATACGTTGGGGGGGAAAAAACTCTTTAAAATAGTTGATATCATAAGAATTGAGGGGTAGAAAATTAAAGTAACCATAACTTCAATATCCTTACCCATTATTTGTTTCACCGAAGTAATCCGGACATCTATACAATTCACCTACTTTATCTTTCCTATCAAATGCTCAACCAGATCTTACTTTGGTATTAAATAAAGTAGCTTACATTTAACTCTTTTCAAAAAAAAAAACAAGTAGTTTAATCTCCAGCTAGTCAACATGAACATACTATTATGAGATAGCAGATTATATCATGCAAATTACCTTGGCACATGCAAAGCCACTTTCAAGATTGTGTTCTTTGTACACGTCTGATCTCAACTTTTCAATTTTCCATAGAGCTTCAACATCTCCTGAAACAGACAAGTAATTACTAGAAAATTAAAATAAAACTAATTTCAAACTTAATGAAAGAGTATCTTGAAAGTGTTTTTATCTAATGCATAGTGGCAACTGTCTTTCCTTCTACAAAAAATGTGTTGCATCAGAAGTTGTCGCGTCTTTTGGTATATTTAGGATTTACGATTTTATGTACTTTAGACAAACTTATCAAATTTTAAACTAAAAGCCCTATGATAGCTTAAATAAAATAGTTACAAATCTTCAAGAACGATCTTTATAATGTGATAACAGGACGACTTAGACAGGTAAAAGATGCCTCAAATGAGATAACAGGCCAATGTAATAACTTGCTCACACCTCTCTTTGCTGCAAATGCCATCCAGGAACCGAATGCAGTTTTCCGCAACTTTACTCCAGCCTTCTGAAATCTTTTGGAGTACTTAGAGATGAGGTCCCACTTATCAGTTTCCTGACAAATGCTGCAGCAAGTAACTTTACGTAAGGGCAAAGAAGAAAATTATTGGTCAATAGTGTTTGAAGTGCTGCTGTAATTCATGAAACGACTTTAGGAAGGGAAAATGAAGAGAAGTACAACGCAATTTATGAAAAATTTGCTCCATGACAAGGCTTAACAATTGGAAGCTCACAGGCAATGAAAGAGTTGCCCCAATGAAGGATTTATTATGTAAATGTGGTACTGGGCAGAGAAGATGAATAAGAAAGGAGAGGGCTGAGGATGCTTAGAAGTTAGAACTCTGCTTACAAATTCCAAAATCCCTGCTCCAGTAAAGCTTTCACGACTAAATTTTCAAGCAATGTGGATGCACCACTAAATTTTAGGTGAAAGCTACTTCCTCCCAACATCTTACCTGAAGACAATATCTGCAGTAGAAGGTTGCAATGGTAATTCATTCCTCTTGACGAGCTTCATTATGTCAGACATGAGTTTTGGATCTTTTTGCTTCTTAGCATATGACTACATTAGCATAGAGGTGTGGCATGGTTAGAAAAACTGTGGAGCAGAGCATTAAATCTATAAACTAAGGGGGAAAACACTGGAAAAATTACCAGCAAATGATTGGTGGAAGCTACAGAAGGAGATAGCCCATACACATTGTGCTTCCACAACGCTTTCAACCCTACAATTATTTTCCAATCGTAATTGCAAACTTCTTAATGTTATCTTAAGTTTCAGAAAGAACTATAAAGGCAACCTATTAACAAAATGAAGTAGCCCTTACACGTTGGGCTTCATCAAAGCTTATTTCCTTTAATTTTTTTTTTCAATTGTAAGTGCATACTCTTTTAAACTACAGTGACCTGCCACTTATGGGGTATTGAGGTCCCTTTTAATCCAAACCAAAGTTCTTTTTTAATGAGATGCCGTTATATATTTGATTTATAGACAGCATGAGGATACCAAGGTGCAGTTACATTCAACAAACTGCATCTGTCAGGAATCACCCTGCCCCAACCCACCAGAAGAAAATAATAATTAATAAAACTCAGAGCCTTGTACAAGACCAGGTACATGTACCATTGAAAATTCTTGATCGAGATATAGTTACAATTCTGGACAGAAGATAATACTGTCCAAAAATTTTATTTGAAAAGAATTAGATATGACAAAGGCTCGTAAACACATGTCATACATTAGCTGTTGTGCAAACATCACCTTTTATCCAGAATAACTAAAACCATTGATTAAAAGGTATATTTATTACTTGTGTTCAATTCACATCTGCAGATATCAGAGAGGCAAATTCATTTTGACGTGAGTTCCTAGATAACTAACACCTATAAGCCATAAGAAATTCTTCCAGGGATTCAGCTTTCTTGTGATGAAACCAACATGAAAGTCACCTATCAGCTATCTGTAAGCTATATGATCACTCAGTGCAAATCACCTATCAGCTATCTGTAAACTGTATGAGCATTAGCATACATTAACTTAGCATATGAAAATTAGCACCTGTACTAATAGAGTCAAAGCTTTCCAATTTTCCATATATCCACAGGTATTGATGAAATTCAAATGGACGAGTATACAATGGATAAAAATAATGATCTATCATCTTTAAAAGATACAAATGAAGGATCATATAGATAAAAATAGAATACAAAATGCAATATTTTTCTCATAGAACAAAGGGGAAAGCAATAAAGCCTTAAAACCCACCAAAGTCAATTGCTCCAACACGAATGCATGTCTTTGTAATTTGTTGGCAGAGATTGCAGTTGAAGTTATCATGAATTCGAAGATTTGAAAGTCTCTGCATCCAAAAGAACATGAGTAACACAGCAATCAAGTAGCAAATGCCACAATTTAGAACTACCAAAACTCACAAATATCCGAAGGTTTTGCAAAATATCAAACAAAAGCACAATATCCTCCTTGATCTTGCAATTCTCAATCAGGCTCCACATCCATGCATTCGGAGGGGCAGAGCGCTTTTCTTTGATCGAATGGAGCATTTTGTCATATATCTCCTTCGCAGCCTCTGTAAAAAAATTCACCATTTAAACAAGATACATTTCCCTTGCTCAACTAAATTATAAACTTCAAGCCAATTAACAACCTAACAAGTCAATTAAAAAGCTTCCATAATTTGTAACAACCTGTAGCACCAGCATTGCCTTGGTCTGGTGCTGAACAAAATGTTGCGGTGAGAACCATGGAGCACGGTGGACTCTGCCATCCGCACTGATTAGTATTCGAAACTACAGAGAAAAACGGATCCTTAATCAATTGCTGGGAAACAAATGCGTCGAAGAAATCTCATGAACATACTATTAGTTACTCCTTTTCAAGCCGAATTGAATATGTGAGTAAACAAACAGATAAATTGGACTGAAGCATACCTGATAAAGCATGATTTTGGAGCGAAGAGGTGCTGAGGGATCGGGATTCGGAGGAAGAAATAGCGGAAGCTTCGCCGGCGACGAGTAAGGGTTCGGGAGAGAGAAAGCGGGATAAGAGCGAGGCCGTAGGAGCTCTGACGGCCCTTGAAGATTGACGAAGAATGCCGACTGCTTGCATTTGATTGACAGAGAAGCTTCAATGGCGGTTTATGTATAAAGTGGGGTGAGATGCAGGGTAGTCGTGGTTTGCCTGAGGGTGACGAGAAGTAGGAGGGTTTCCGAAGGGTTTACTTCCCTTCAGGCTTCTGCTTCAAATGAATAATTATAATCATGCGACCTTTTATTTAATAAATTACACAAAATTTTTATTATTTCATATCATTATTCAAAATTTTCCCTACAATTACACATTATCGTTTGTTACCCATTGGCCAAAAAACATACTGGAGATAGAGCTGTCAAAAGTCAAAATTAGGCACGATCCAACTTGAAATTTTAGGATTAAGACCAGGAGGAGCGGAGTTAGAATTTGATCCAAAGAGTGCTAAATTTTTTGGGTCAAAGTCTTGGTTATAGAAAAAAAAAATATTTTTCAAATTACGTACTTACTTTTTTTTTCTTTATTTTATGGAAAAAAGTTCTATAAAAAAATTATACCAAAAAGTTTGTATTATAACTTAAAATTTTATATTTTTCTATATAAAAAATTTGTATTTTAGAACCCTTTTTTGTATTTTTCATTAAAAAAATTAATCTTTTCTAGCCATTTGACTAGAGTTTTTATCAAATAACCTAGTGACTCGGGTTTACATACCCTCATCAGACATAATGCCCTAGGGCCATCACTACCTTGTTAGTAGTCACCCTAATACATCTCCTTATCCAAAAAAAAAATCAAATAACCTAGTATTTTTATATATTTTTTAATTTTTTTTAAAATTAAGTAGGGGCTACAACTCTCACTAGACACTACTTATCTCCGCCCATGGTTAAAATCCAACTCAAAATTTTAGGGTTAAAACCCAAGCTTGACAAGGTGAATGACAAATCGGAAGGTTGGGCCTTATTTAGAGATAAATCTCCCCTCTTAAAAGAAAGTTATGGACAAAGGTCTTCCTTTCTTACCCAAAGATTCATTATAAGGAAGAGAGGGTGTCTCTAGCTAGACCCATCTAGAAGAACGTTCATGGGAGAGGCGGCAAAGATGTGATCGATGCGCCTATGTCGGAGCTTCTAAACGAGGTGCACTCTCGGTGAAACCTTAAAAAAGAGGCCAACTTAGTTAATAGTCGTACAGTTTAGAGTTGGGATCTCTTAACCCGTATTACAAATCTGTTGTGTAACAATAGTGTACGTGTATTCCGTAGAGTCTTACTTTGATAGCCCATTTCTTATAGTTTCCCAAGAAATTAAAATTAAAATGACAATTTATTGTTTCTAGATTTGCTCAAGGTTAAGTTTGGTACTCATCATGGCTATTTTACAAACCATATACATAGCACATCATGCATATCAGCATATGCTAAACTAACTAACAAAACCCAAAATGGGCTAAAGCGAAAGCTAAGCTTAGCTACTTTTATGCGCTCACAAGAAAATTATTCCACGCATGCGTACACGTCATTCCTCCATTCAAACTAATTGATTCTTGATATCAAAGCCACAAAGCGCCGGAGACCTTGAGCATCTTGTTGAGGGTGCCGTTGAGGTGGAGCCTCATGACGGCAGTGGCCGAGCCCACAAACTTACCGCCCACAAACACCACCGGCACCACCGGCTTGCACCCTAGCTCCTTCACTATGGCCCGCTCCACCTCCGCTCCTCTCGGGTCCTCGTCGATCTCGTAAATCGCGGGACTCACACCTTGTTCGTAGAACAACGTCTTGATGGTGTGGCACATGCAACACGAGCTCTTGCTGATTATCACCACCGCCTTCTGGGACACTAGTCTACACACCCGATCCATAATTAACCCGATCGATCGACTTGGTTTGATAATGTTATTAATGTTGATTGTGTACGTTTAATGTGGTACGTACGTGATTCGAAGGGTTCATTAAGTTGTGATCATATATATAAGCGCTACCGTACGTTTTGCGGATTAATGTGCAAATTAAATGCATGGTAGGGGACACCGGACATGTCAAAGGTGGGTACGAAAATATCGCTGAGATACTTATGCTTTGTTGGTAGCTAGAGATAATATGACTTTTTTGCATTTTACTATAGGGACATATTCCTTAGAAACATTCTTTTAGGTACTCTTAATTTGAGAATAATTTGGTCAATTTGTATCAATTTCGTTAACGTACGTCAATCTTGTTCGCTCTAATGATATGTACGGAGTATTATTTTAATAATAATCAGTAATATATAATACTATTAATAGTATTATATTCCAAATATCCAATGCATGCATGTCTTTTTCTACGAAAAACGACCGAAGGCCGGTAAATCTCGACATCATGATCAAATTTGCAGATAAAACGCACGTATCAGATAAACTAATAATCAATTCAATCCAATATAAAAAAAAAGATAAAACTTGATTTTTCACGCAAGTAAAAATTGATTCTGAAACCTCTCAATATTCCTATACTTTCTAGTACCACTAGGCCAAGCACGCGTGGGGCATTTGATGTAGCTATTACATAGGAAAATTATTATCAAAATGATATTCTAAAGTTTAAATAGTACATATAGTTTATGAATATTGGGTTGGATGATAGGCAAAGCACTAATTCTTGTTTGGATTTTTATTTAATTTTTTTGGGTCAAATGAGTTAGAAATTTTTCGAGTGTGGATGAAATTGCCATTCCAAATTAGTCGATTTTAGCTTCTCTAACTTAGATGGTTGATTACAAGACCATATGCTCGATTCCTAGCTAGCTAGGTATGAAGTAAAATTCCACCGAAAGGAGTTTGCCAAACATTCAACTTATTTTTAAAAAGAATGTCAACTTTCGATAAAAATGAATCAAATTCTTGTTCTTACGACATGATCGAGTTAGACCAGTGACAAAGAATCAAATATGTGTAGTATTTACTTGATAACATGATAATATTGTACGTGGCTCGGAATCTTGTGATTTTACAATAGTATAATAACTAGAATGAGTTTTGTAAAACCATCCTTGAAATATATGCTTCTGTACAATACCATATTTAAATGCAAAAATCGCACAAAATCACCCTAATTTTATTTTTATTTTTTTTTAAAAAAGAGAAATTTACAAAACCATTCGTTAAATGAGATTTTATATCAAACCACCCTTAAAATTAGAATCACACAATATCATCCTTAAAACTTATAATTGATCCAATCCGAGTCCAATCATCCAAACGAACTCTAGATATTTTGATGACCTGTCAATATTTTGATAGCCTAGAATTAGGTGGATTAGGGATTTGGGGTTATGAAAATTCCATTTTTAGGTATAGAAGTTCTTTTCTAAAAAAATAAATAAAAACATAGAAGATATTTTCGATCACACGTCAAGGTTTATCTTTATAACTTTTCACTATAGCAACTAGCCAAACAACAACAGATCAAAATTATCTGTTCTTCACTATTTTTTTTCATTTTTATTAGAAAAGTGAGAATATCTTTACTTAAAAGAGGACTTATACTTGAAAAAGTGGCCATAGTTTGACCGAATGTCAATTGCTGCTGGTGATGACGATTAAGAGCATTATGTATACAATATTAATGAAGTTTACTTATCAATTTATCAACATGTGTAATCCCACTCAAACTGAGGTGTGGGACTTAAGATATACTCTCTCCGTTCTATTCTACTTGACACTTTAGAAATATTCACACATATTAAGAAATTCATTGAAAATATAAGAAATATTATTGAAAATCCAAAATTTTCTAAATGTAATCAAAAATTAATTACTAATACATCCTTAAAACCAATAAATGGAGAGAAAAAAGTTAATATAAACACTTTCCAATACATTAATTAAATAAAGGCTAAAAAATGACAAGTTTTAATCAACAAAGTTTTAGCTCTAAAGTGTCAAGTAGAATAGAATGGAGGGAATACTTGATCATTATTTTATTTTATTTTGAGAAACTCGAGATGAATAGATGATGTTTTTAAAAGATCAAAAAATAATAGGAGTAAAAAATTAAATTCAATCATGGGGCAAAAATAATGGAATTTACTAACTTAGTTAAGTTTTCCCCCAAAAAAAAACAAAGTTTGAATGGCTTCGAGTCTTGGCTAATTTCGAAGGTATATTGAACACTTCTTTTAGTCCAAATTATATAAGACTGGTGCTAAGGAATTTTTGCTTTTCACCAGACATCAACGTTTATCTCCTAAATAGCTCATGATTTATTCCCTTTTTTGCACATACATACATATAATGTCCAAAGTCCTACTCAATTTAACGTTGCAAACAAGTAATGAATACGAATAACTTAATAACTAATACACTATCGAGATTATACACGTACACTCAAAAGCTACAAATTCGTAGGTATGGTCGAAAAGGTAATCTAAGTAATACGGTAAGGAAAATTAATTTATAACCCATGCTAACTTGTCGAATAACAGATCTATGCATAAAAGAAAAGCATACAGCAAATCTTAGCAAGGTAAGTCAGGAGAAGAATAAGCTTCCAAATACCCAATTCATAAGAAATTGAATCTCCATGTTTTAGTCAGATTGCCACAGAACTATTGGGCCTGGGCCTAAGTTCCAATTTATAAGTATCCGGCCCGAAATAATTTCTTATTTTTCATCTCTTGTGAAGAGTTTGTTTTTCCCTTCCCACATCGAACATTAGAAGACTGACAAGCCAGTTTATATAGCCAAGCAAAGTAAAACAGATTGTCTCTTCGGAGACATCTGATAAAATTGGAACGATACAGAGAAGATTAGCATGGCCCCTGCGCAAGGATGACACGCACAAATCGAGAAATGGTCCAAATTTTTTTGTCATTCACCGCCTATTCTTTACCATAAAGAAATTTGCACCTTTACTCCTAGCTAAGATTAGTTTGAAGATTGTAAGAAAGAGAGAAATTCCGGGGATAAAAAAGTAATATTGAACATACAATGAAGATAGCAAAGAAAATGCTATGATGTCAAAAACAAAGTTGGCAAAAAGAATTGCTAAAGCATATACAAATAGAATGGACTTGCACAATCTGATCAGTATTAGATCAGTACTACATCCAACCGTTGGTTAACGTATTAGAAATGGAGAATTGAAAATGTATTCAACTAGGTTTGATGGGGCGAGCCAGGCCCGTGCAATAGTGCAACGCATGGGCGACTCGTGAGAGCCCAAGTAGCAAGCTACTCTAATGGGCTCTCCCCCTTAAGAAATAAATTTAATATCGAAGTGGACCAATGGCCCACATATCAGATATTAAACTGATAAGAACAGATACTACACTTGATCTTAGCCAAAAGGCCGAGAAAGGTATGATTATGACTGTTTTTCAATGGTCCATTTATATGCCCTTTTACGTTCACTCTTTGTTCTGACCATCGATGTGGGATATGCAGTGTCTTCCAGTAGCTTGTTTTCCTTGTGTTCAGAAGCGGCATGTCTCGCATTCCATTGACACTGAGGTAGAGAGGGAAAAATTACACACTAGTAAATTGAACGAACCATTTAATAACATGGATTATATTACGATATGCAGTGTCCCCTGCCTTTTTTCATACTTAAACATTTAGCACAGTTTTCCCTTGCCTACATTCATATGTCAATAAACCAAAGAATTTGTTTATGCCAACAATGAATCTGCAAGCTCTGTAGATAAAATTGGCTGTTTACTTTGCAGTTAATTTCAATACCTCGGACAGTCGGACCTTTCAAACCAATAGTACACCTATACAAGTGAGCAAAAATGCAATAGAAATTAAGGTAAATACATAAATCTATATTTATATATAGATTATTTTATTTTTTAGAAAATGACACAGTACAAGTAAGAAAAATATACTGAATAAATGAAATATATGAAGCTTCAAGCCTTAGAAGATGGTTTAAAATCTGCTTGTAGGCTTGCAATAAATTAGGGCCCGGCTGCAACTACTTGTGCATTCTTACCCAAAAACAATAAACCAAACTACTATTCTGTTGAGTTGCTTATAAATCATGATTAACAGTAATTGCCATTATAATTCAATAAAAGCATCTCCTCATATAGTCATATTCCATTACAATTTACATTACATCTCTGATCTCTCTACACAAAGTGATAGTACAATACAAAAGACCACATACTTGGTCACATTAGAGCACACATTCAGAATTTTGCTCTCCTAACCTACTTCTACATTAACTTCACACAATCTGAACAGCCACAATTCCACAAAATGGCAAACCACAAGCTCACACCTACCTACCTATCTATCTATGTTAGCCTACTTACGAATTACCGACATTCTTCTTCGGGCTCCTCCTCTTCTTGGAGAAGGTTTTCTCGGTTGTCGTGGGCCCAGAAACCTCGTACGTCAATCAGCATACTAGCCGCAGTCCCGCCTTGCTTGCACCCGAGTAGATCTGACAACGTTATCCTCAAGGGATCTGCAGGCTTCACCATGTCCCAGATTTCGTCCCTCACGTCTTCTATGCATAGTTCTCTATGCATAGTTCATAGTTTCCTCTTTCAATCCACTTCCAGTGTACATCTCTGTTTCATCAGGACAAATTCTATATCAGCTGATCACTTTTTCTTTTTATTTAGGAAAAATGAACAATTATAACACAAACCATTAACTAACAAAAAATAATACAGGCCATTTTTTCTACTAAAATTCTGAGAAACAAATAACCTGGAAATCAGAAAAGTATTAGTCTACGATCATGTATTCACTGAAGTTTTATGTTGAAAAACGACTCATATTAATTTTGGCATATAATTTAATAGTTTGGAAACTTTTAAGGTTCGTATTATTTTTGGTCTAGAGCAGTAGTGTATAGATTTTGGTGATTTTTTTTAATCACATAAAATTCAAAATGTAGCATACAATGAAATTTTTTGATGATTTGGGTTTCTCCTGTGGAGGAGAGTAATTTATCTGCCAATTTGAGGCTTGCAGAATTTGCTTATTTCTGCAAGAGGAAAAATGCAGATTTCTCACTGTAGGAAGATTGTATCGGGTAATATCTCAAACTAATGGATAGTACCCTTCTTTTTCTTCCATTTTTCAACTATCAGACAAATATAAAAGGGAAAATTGTAAGTAGAGATTAATGTCAGCTCAGGCTGCAACACTATACGAGCAAACCTGAAAGGCGTGTGAACGTCAGCAGTAGTCAAGAAACCCCTACCTTGGAGATCAAGACATCAGAAGAGATAAGTTAAGCCTTCAGGAGAATCCTTGTTGTACAGAGCTAGGACGAAATCTAAGAAATCTCGAAGTCCATCTCGCGAGAATTCCCTCCGCCACCAGTTTTACCACGACATATGTGTTCATCAAACGCTACATTATACATACAAAAACCAGAGCAAATCAATTTCTAAAGATACTTAAATGTGTTGAATCAGAAGAAAAGCACAGCTCATTATAAACCATTGCATCACAATTTCTAAATGCATGATCCACATTTTTTAATATAACTGCTGCAGCACTCAATAAAGATACTTGAATGATGGTATTAGCTGAATATTCAATCACAATTGCAAGTTGCTAGAAAGAACAAAAGCACATGTTTACGAGGAGGTTGCATAAAGTTTAAGAAACCCAGCACCTTTAGAAAACGATATTTAGCCAGCCATTGGACTCTGTTACTAATGGATCCTTCTTCGGGCTTCTGTGCCAAACAACAACACAATTAAGTAAGCAAATATCAAATACCACCAACAAAAAGGAGGAAATTTGGGATGGCCACATGAGATAAATACTCCAGCTTATTTAACTTAAGATAATAAAGCTCCTCCGAGTGGAGCAATATATTGTAAATTCCAAACAAATATCTCTTCGCTGAGGATAATATAATCTTGCAAATTACACAAACCCTTTTATAGAAGCTTGGTATGACACCAGCATCAGCACTTTTCTGTTGATTTTCTCTACACTAGCATCAGCACTTTTCTGTTGCCTTTCTCTAAAAATATCAAGCAATATCCTCTTCGTTTCCATCTCTAAATCATACTCCGTAGAAAACACCACTAGCAGTCAGGAATATAGCCAGCATCAAGCATATAATTAATAAAGCAATAAAAATAAAGAAAACCATAGGAAATTAGCAGAAACAATTTCTTTTTAACTCATATAAGGAAATGTCACTTATCTAAATTTCCCCCTTTCATTTATCCTCTGTCCCAATTTTAAAGTTCTAATGCTTATTATACCAAGAACTTGAGAATCCATCCAACCCTTGTTACGTTGTTATCCCCAAAACCGTCAACGAAATGCCAACCATGAAAACCAATAGCATTTCTCTCGCCAATCTACCAAAGCTTAATTTTCCGACATTCATGCCTCTTCATTTCTCACCAGCACCACGTCACACACGACAAACAAGCCCTAGTAGCAAAACACGTCTTCAATTCTAAACAAATGGGAGAAACTCGATCAAAATTGAGATGGCCAAGCAAAACACTAAGCCTTCACAAGTTCACAAGATTATACTCAACAAATTTAAAGAGAATAACAAATCGAACAAGGAAAAAATAAATATAAAAATTCCCCCAAAAATCAGAAAGGTAAACGAGAAATTCACACCCATTAGAGCTTCGGAGCCGAGGCCGGCACCGGTTCCTATGTAGCGGCGGAGATTCCGTTCCTAGAGCATCTTCGACGCCGGAGAGATCCTGCGCTGTGTAGAGGGGTCCTGGCCGTCGCCATCGCTTGATCCACTGTACATAATCGAATCGAAATGTGCCTCCCAGAGTGCTAACGAAAGCAGATAAATTATACTAGTTGAGCTGAGCCGCTGAGATCTGCTGCGTAACATGAACACGGAAAATGCAGAAAATTACACAAAGTAACCTATATTCTTAAAAACTTATCCTTACAGGAACACATTTACGATCAATTTACGTAAAATCACCCTTAGAATAGGCATTTTCATGAACCAACAATAAATTGCGATATGACACTTATTTAGCCGCATTAATCATTTTTTTAGCAATATCACAACCAATTTGATAGCAATCTAATACTACAATTTACTAATAATTCAACTTCCATGTTTATTTGGCCTTATATAAATATTATAAAAGAAATTTCACTTCATGAAAGAGCAAAAAAGATATGTTAAACAGGAGTTTTTTTTTGCATTTTATATTTTTTTCTTGATATTTTACTCATAATATATGGGCAGAGATACTAAAGAAATATTAAAGTATTAAAATGAGATATGTACATGCACTTTTTAAGTTAAAAGGTTATTTTTATATTATAGGTGGTTTTAATAGACATCTTGATATAGTGCTAGTTTGGTTAAATATAAGAATTATAAATAAATCATAGGAATTTATTTCACAAGAATCGACTTCCTAAAAATTTAAATTCTAGAGATTTGGAAGAAAAAAAATATTTGGTTGGTCCTTAAATTGAAATGAAGGAAGTTAGAATTTATGTGTAAAAAGGGCGATAATAAAATTTACCTAGGGAAGACTATAAATCTACATCCTGTATTTTGTAGGAATTTGAATTCCCAGAAAATTTACTTCTTAGAAATTTGGTTCAAAGTGAACACAAACGGTGATATGCATGGGATGGTCGGGCCACTGTGGCGGAAGTTCTAAGGGCTCGTTTGATATCGATATCATATATCGGTATCGTTATCGGATATGGGATATCATTCATATCTCATATCCCTCATACCTCTTTTATTTGGGGTATATCAAATATCATGGAAAATAGCTTGTTTTGATATCAAGTATATGGGCCGATATTCATATACTCCCATACCAAACACTAAATATGGCCTGATACCGATATCTGAATCCATATACTCCCATACCAAACATGAGATATGCCCCGATACCGATATCTGATATCAGGATATCAATACCAAACGGGCCCTAAGATCCTGCGACCTGCAACGGTCGATGGATCAAGGGTTTCAGTGTTTCACACACAACATCGGGCAGTGCTCAGTCTATAAAGCCGAGCTTGGAGCATTCTTAATGGACCTTAGTTAGCTTGGGACAGTACAAAGTCATAATCGAGTCCAACTCACAACTTGCTTTACGCCTCAATTAGAATACCGTCACTCCATTCCACCGACCAGTCCCTTGCTAGCCTGGCATCCGAGTGCCAAGGCTTCCTATGTCGGAATTGGACCGTTCGACTATGCCATGTCTTTAAGGAAGTGAACTATGTCGCTGACTCCCTCACCAACCTCGCCTTTTTCTTTCTTATTGGTTGTCATGTCTTAGTTGACCCTCCCGATTGCCTCGGGGGCATTTTGTTTGATGATTGTAGGGGAAGGGCGGCTACCCACTGTCTTATTGGCACTTAGCCCGCGTTCCGCTAATAAATCCATGAGAGCCTGCCTCTCTTTGACCCCAAAAAACAGCATGTATCTCTATTAACATTGCATATTATAGCAATTCATGTAAATGCAACCCTGAAAGTTTTTTTTTGGGCAAAGTTGCAAACAAGCTAAAGTTTCTTCATCTTCCTAAGAGACTACCAAAAAGATTTCCAGGGCAAACCTATAATGAAGCCTTTTAGCCCGGTTCCAGGGACACGAGAATAGTGAACACACATACCTCATACACCCCAACAAATTACTATCTTAATAAGACTGAGGGACCCTGAACCTTCTAAAACATAAATTTCAGAGCAAAAAATGGATTGCTTGTTTGCTTGCTTTTATAGCGAGCTTTAGAATGTCCCAAAACTTGACAGAACTTTCAGGGTAACAGGAGTCAGGAGGGCTGGCTTTTCCTTCCCTTGTCAACTTCATTGTTAATCCAAGAGGTCTGCTTTCCCCTGCAACAGGAAAATATACCAAGTTTGAGTTTTTTCCCCCTATTTTTCTTAATCACAGAATAATTACATTTGAGAGAAATAAGTAAAATAGCATGAAAACCACCCTTAACCCATTCTGCAGATAATCACCTTTATACTAGATAAAAAATGTACTTGTTTGCAAAACGGAAAGTATTTTGGACATTTCTTTCTTTTTGAACATTTTTGTAAGGCTAGAGCAGATATGTTGCAAAGAGAATTTAGGTGATTATATATAATCTGGCTTATAAAGGGTCATTCTGTGCAAAGTACATTAAATTACATATGGTTTTGCACAGCTTACTCTAAGATGTAGTTAAATTATTTGGAACTTTGGAAGTGAGAACAATTTGTTATCTTCAACCTGTTATAAAAAGCAAAAACAACCTTGCAAAAGATATAGCTTCAGTCAACCAAATGCCACCTAGTCTCATATTTCTATTAGTTAACCATCAAAAACTATGGTAAAAGCTAATACATTTCTTTGCTGCCATGGTGTTGAGTGTCTCATTGCTAGAAAAGAGGGTTTATGCAGCTTTAGCTGACGTAATGTATTCTACTTCTCACAATTTTCGTGTTTAAGAGTGGTCACAACTCACAGCACCTACCTAACAGGTAATTTTCTGCATTTTCTCTTTGATTCGGGGAAGAACTTCAAAAGTAAATCAAGCTACAGAAAAGTGAGAAAATACCTTGAGCTTCTTTTTCTTCTTCTTCTTTTTCTTCTTTTCTTTCACCTTTTCTTTCTTCAATCTTTTTTTCTCACGTTTCAAGCTCTCTTCTGAAGAGGTGTCCTGCACATTTCAATATCAGTTAATGCACTTGCAAGAGAGGGTGGAGAAGCAATAATTACAATAATACAGGTATAACAATTAGGATTATCATATGTATTTAGTACCTCATACTCAGAGTCATCAAATGAACTAACATGCCGTATCTTATGTCCTTTATCTGAAGTCCCACCTAGGTACAGCAGAGCAAAATGGAATTCAACAGCTGGCTAACACAAACTGAAGCATATACTGTATCAAAAAGCTGAATTATCATGAAGATATGCTTAAATCTTCAAGAAAGGAGTTTCCGAAATGTAATTAAGAAAGTGCAGAATGATTGTTAACACATTGTGATCTTCAAGAGAGGACTAGTAAAATCAATCCGAATAATGAAAATATTTCCTGTTAGTAAACGGCATCTTTCTATATCAACACTTTCACATGTATCAGACAGATGAAGCCCACCCAAATACTTTACTGCATGTGATTCCAAGACTAGGATATTAAAATAACTTGCAGGCTGACCAGTGATTATATACTAGGATATTCATTTACATTATCACGGTCTTGAAATCTTTGACTTAACAGAGGTGTTCAGCCAACCCTATGAAAATTCTCTAACAATGCAAGTGATGTTTTCCCATATTACATGCATGAGTGTGCACTAGGCTAGTACCGATGAAGTTCCTATACCGCATACACAAGTGTGTGATACTGCAATAAGCTAGTACCAATGAGGTTCCTATGCAATATTCTTCTTGCAACAGAGAAGTTGATGTCTCTCACATCCTAGAATAACCTCAAAAGCTTTATATAATTATATAATTCCAATAATTGAAAAGCACTGTGAGATAGATTTAATTTAAAAAATAAAACATGCAACTTGTTTAGCATTACTAACAGGCATTCACGGTTTCTTTTGCTTTCCTCACAGCTGATTCTACAAGATCAGGATTCAGAGAGTCCAATCCACCAGGTTCCTGAAGTTTCCTCTCCAAAAACTTTGCAAGAGCAACAGCCTTATTAGTAGCAACTGGACCACCCGGGTGAGGTATCCTGACCCAACAACAACATGTCAACAAAACAAATGACGTATATAGACCCAGAAGAGAAGAAAACCACCTATTTTACTATTTGTATCAACTGCTCATTGCATTGCCTTTCATATACCTTACACCAATCAAGTTCACAGTGATTTCTATGGTCAACATAAAAGCAAGGTTGAAAAAAATTATCCAATACATGACTTTGTATCTTCTTATATTGCTGACTTGTCAGAAGCCAACATGTTAACCCGGCTTCGACTATATTTCTCTTAGATATAGAAACAAAGCCAAAGGTAAGAAGACGTTGGCTACTTGCCAAATTATGGTTGTCGCTCTACAAATAAAGCAAGATTACAACATGCCCCATGAAGTCAAAGTCTCAAACCAATACATTATGTGCATTTTATCAGGGAAAAAGAACAAATTGAAAGTAGAACCCCATATACATCAAAGCAAAACTTCTTTACATTGTTTAAATCCTATTGATGGAGGCAGCGTAAAGGAAGAATATGAAAATAAGCTCAACAAAGAAACAAATGATGAATATCGAATAGACAGAAGAACCCATAACCCCTAATCATTCAAATCCACCCCCTCCCCACCCGCCAAATAAAAAAGCTCGTTGCCATTGTCGAATTCAGTAGCTGAACTAATCTTATTGGCAAAATTCATTGGAGATTACATAAACTACAATTGAATGCTCAACTGATCAATAAGAGAAGAATCCTGAAACCCTAATCACTCAATTCCACCCGCGCCCCTCCCCTACAAAAAACACTTAAACAGCTTGCTGACATAGTAAAAATCCAATGTTTTTCATGCTAAATTAATCTTATTTCAACGAAATTTCAGCTAAAATCAAAAGTGGAGGGATGAAACCCCAATTAGGAACATGGAACAAATAAATTGGGGAGAGACCAAGAGAGATACCTGGGATTGGGGCGAGAAGAAGAAGGTTGGGATGGAAGAGGGGCGAATTTGCTACCTCTCATTGCTTTTTTCTCATCTTCCGTTAATTCCTCGCCTCCCTTCATTTTTTTTCTCCTCGCTTTCTTTCTCAGCGTCGCCGGCGTATGTTTTTTCAATTTCAAACGGCTGTTTTCCTTGGTAGTGCTCTAACGGGGGAGAGTAGACCTCGTCATGGGCTGACTCGGGTCAGACTTGGTCCGGGCTCGTAAAACCAAATCGGGCCGATCAGGTCCAATAACGTGAGCCCACACTTACGTGTAAGCGTGGGCTTTTTTCCAACAAGTTTGGTACATGATTCTTCAATGCAGAACAAGATTAGTTTGATCGAGTATCATGCATGCATGTTTAGTACATGGAATTTATCAAAAAATTACACATAACAACTCGTTGACATATCGAACTTCTTTGTTCCAATATTTTTAGCTTTTGAGCAGAGTTACTGATATAGCATTTTTCCTTTATCGAAGGTAGCCGTGAAGATAAATACTTTCCCACGTGGGGATTTTTGAAAGATAAATGCCTAGTATATATACGGTTGGATTACTCCTATATATTATCAACTAGTTATACCCGTCGTGCCGTACACGACTATATGAATTTAATATTTAATTTATTTAATGAATATGATTTTAATTTAATATAAAAAATTATTTATTAGGAAAAAAATTATATAAAATTTTACAACTGTCATGTGAAACGGGGTCAAAATTATTAAGGTGAGTCCACTATAATTTTTTATGGCTTAATGATAATTTATTTATAAAAAAATATAAATAAGAATTATTTGAATTAGAATCATTTAATTTTAAAAAAAAATTACAAAAAATATAAAAGGTAAAAATAATCTAAATTCTTATAATTTTTTTGACAAATTCAATTCTTATACAAATTTGAATAGAAATTAAAAATATACTTAATAAGAAACGATGAAAAAATATTAATAAATAATGAATTTTTTAATGACAACAAAATCATTTATAGTTACATAAATAATTCAAAAAAAAATTAAGGAAAAGATAACGTAATTTTTTATTGAACAAAGGTCAATTGAGGTAAGTAATTATCTAGATTTAAAATTCTATTTTTATCAAAATTTTATTTAAGATAAATCTTTTACATAAATATATAAAGATAAAGATAATTTTTTTTCTTTAATTATAAATAAAATTCGATTTTTTTCTTCATACAAATTGATAGAAATTTAATTGAAAACATAAATAAATATATCTATCTTAATATATAATATCTAATGTTCTATAATTTATTTTAATTTTAGATAAAATCTTTTTGGATCTATCCTAATTCCTAATATATAATAGATAACATCTTTGTTTTAGATAGAATTTTCCTACATTAATTTATCCTTTTTCTATATTATCCTAAAATAATATCAACATATATAAATTCCTAAAATAAAAAATCCTATGTGGCGAAATCCTAGGTGGCTTAACGTGGGAACGACACGTAGGAAAATCCTAGGTGGCGCAACGTGGTGGCCTTATTCCTTGCGTCTTTTATATATATATACATAGATTGATTTTACGATGGAACTTCATGGTCTTATGTTTATACGCTAGAATATTATCCGAAATTAGGTTATTAGATTATATTTAGGATAATTAGAATATTATCTTTCCAGATTTGATTTTATCTTTTTAGGAAGAGTATCTTTTTTATTATATCAGCAATTAGGATTTTTCGTATTATTTAGATATCAGGGTTGTTATAAATACCCTTAAGTTGTAGGCTGTTATTAAACCTGTCAAAACTTGACCCGACCCGAAAAACCGACCCGACCCGACCGAAGTTTTTCGGGTTCAAACCCGACCCGAAAATCAATGGGTCAAGAGTAACCCGAACCCGGTCGACCCGGAAAAAAATGGGTTGGGTCAACCAACCCGATAAAGTATTATTTCAATTAAAAATTCAATATTTTATTATAAATTTTGAATAAATTTATTATTTTATTATTATTATATAATATTTTATATAATATAATATTAATTATTTTAATAAATATAAAGATAAAGGCCAATAAAATTGACGATCATGACCCGTTGGATCAACCCGAACCCGTACCAAACCCGTAACAACCCGGTCCATATGAACCCGGAAATTTTACGACCCGACGACCCGTGACCCGTTTTGACCCGAACCCGATTGTCCCGAACCCGAACTCGACCCGCCCGACCCATTTGATAAGTCTAGCTGCTATCAATCAATCAATAAAGCCAGTTAATTAATTTCTCCTTTTGCTCTAAATTTATAGTTCTTCAACCCGTGGCAACCAACCACGTTTATCCCGAGTCAGAATCCACACCGGATTAGGCTCAACCCCCTTGACCAACAAGGGTTCCGATACGAATCCACACCGGGTCCGTATCAATTGGTACTTTCATTCTTGAACATCGCAATTATCATGTCCAGTGACGCGCAGATCCGAGCCATTCTTCAAGACATGTCGTTGAGATACGATGCTATGGATCAACGACTCGACACTATAGCTCAACTATTGGACCGAATTTGTCATCTCCTGAGCAGTCCTCCCGAAGATGCGAGCAAGGTGGAGCAAAACCCTGCCCCGACAACCAACAAAGTCGAGCCCGAGCCCCGGCAACAGATCCCGTGCTCGCGGAAACCGAGCCCGCGCCCGCGGCCAGCATCCCCGCGATCGCGATCAGACCCCCGGTGCCCGCGGCCATCCCCTCGACGCTCGTGAAAACCTTCACAGCACCCGCGGCTTGTCCCATCGCGACCGTTGATGCACAGCCTCGCCAAGACCCCCTTCCAAAAATTAGGGTTGTGGCCCTGGTTGCGTATTCGGTTGAGTGGAGACGCCATATGCTTAAGACTGAGCATATTTTCGCTGTTTTGTTTTGTGATTTTGGCTACCACTTTGCATCGATCGCCTCATTTGTGTTCGACCCTGGAGGATCTGAATGCGGCTTCCGCAGCCTCCTCCTGATTTCCGCCTCGAGGACGAGTCGATTCTCACCGGGGGAGTAATTGATACGCTAGAATATTATCCGAAATCAGGTTATTAGATTATATTTAGGATAATTAAAATATTATCTTTCCAGATTTGATTTTATCTTTTTAGGAAGAGTATCTTTTTTATTATATCAGCAATTAGGGTTTTTCGTATTATTTAGATATGAGGGTTGTTATAAATACCCTTAAGTTGTTAGGCTGCTACCAATCAATCAATAAAACCAGTTAATTAATTTCTCCCTTTGCTTTAAATTTATAGTTCTTCAACCCGTGGCAACCAACCACGTTTATCTCGAGTCGGAATTAACACCGGATTAGGCTCAACCCCCTTGACCAACAAAGGTTCCGATACGAATCTACACCGGGTCCGTATCATATGTGTTGGGCACATAACACGCTTATGTGCACGGACAGATATGTGGAACCTCAACGTTCCAGTTTGGAAAACTTTTCCGCCATTGCATACTGTCTCAAGTACTATTGAAAATTTGAAAAATAACACGTCTCCGCAATGCAAGAAATTGAAACAACAAATTCAAACTTACAATTTGTTGTTTATTACACAACATATATAATTTTTTTTTTTGGTTAAACACAACATATATAATGGCAGAATATATCAACAGACCTATGTACTTACACTTTTTTTCCTATTGGACCCCTGTACTAAAAAATGTTCAAACAGACCCCTGTACTGCCCCCAATTTTGCCTATTGAACACTTTCAATCTTATTCTCCTTCCAGTGTACATCACGCACCTTATGTGTCATGTTATTTTGCCAAATAAGCCAAAATGGTCAAATACATACATGTTATTTTGGCAAAATACATACATGTTACATAAGGCGCGTGAAGACTTGAAAGTGTTCAATAGGCAAAATAACATGTACGTATTTGACCATTTTGGCTTATTTGGCAAAATAACATGACACATAAGGCGTGTGATGTACACTGGAAGGAGAATAAGATTGAAAGTGTTCAATAGGCAAAATTGAGGGCAGTATTGGGATCTAGTTAAACATTTTTTAGTACAAAGGTCCAATAGGAAAAACGTCTAAAATATCATATTTTTTTTCTTGTTGGAAAAACTTACGAATTTTTCATTACACGTATAAAATTTTACGTATTAAAACATTTTTTTTTTGCGTGTCCGCCTTTATTTACCAAAATGTTTCAAAGAATGTTGATGAAGTACCATGCAAGTTTGTCTAGAAGCTAGTGTAAGAAGTTACGTACCCTACGGAGTATTTAATACTAACTACAATGATAATTTTTAGGGTAAAAGCTAAATGCATACCACCAAGAAATAGAAAATACTAAAGGCAAACAATGAAAAGCTCCCTTACATATTATTACATATAAACGTTAACTTCGACAAGGAGCACAACACACTTTATTTTTTTTTATTGTTCGTGCATGGTATTTAGACATTTAATGAGACAAATTCAAGGGCTTAATTTGGAGTTATATATAGGGTCTATAACTTGGATACAATAGTTAATTACTAGTACTAACTAATAAGGGGACTCGAACAAGACACTTTATAAACCTCTTATGTCACTGGTTCAAATTAATTAACAATCTGGACCACCACTTGGTGAATTGCCGACCCTATATTTTAGTGTGGCGCTCAAAGAAGATTTGGTCTTCCTAGTCTTTCTCTATGCATGATAATTAAATTGTTAATGGAAGGAGTTAGGAATTGAAATCGTCTACCTTTTTCTTCGAAGCCTTCACAAGAAGTATCCATGCCACTTTCTCGATACTAACTAGAGCTCGTTTGAAAAGTCACAAGGTCAAGACAAAAAAAAATGTATGATTTAATTCTTATATATAGTTGAGTGCCAATGCTTTTAAGTCTTGTCATTTGTATTTAGTTTGAAAGCAACGTTTGATCTTCAAATAGGATGAAACAAGACTTGGTCTTCATATATAGTCTTCTTTGGTTTCAGATAAAAGGACTATATATATGAATTTCGGGCTTAGGGTTAACCTTCAAACCAATTTTTTGAAATTTTAAAAGGACTTGTCTAATTAATAATTATAGACCATTTATGAATTGAATGATTGCAACAGTTGTCACGCATCTAAAATTATAATTATTGTCTGGCATATAAGCTCATGATCTACTCCGTCATATGATTTTGATTGGAACTTCATTGGGTTTGTATGTTAGACCCGTTATCACACAACCCCCAGATTCTTGGCCCATCGGACTTTAATATGGTATCAGAGCAAGTTTCGATGTGGGTTTATTTCCTAGAGTCTTCTTTGGGCTTGCCGACTTCATGGGCCCGTTCAGATAGTCCACCCAATAAAGGAGCGACCGAGTTCTAAAAGTGACGGTTCGCGAGTCTTCAAGGATTTGTTCGGACTTGTCGTATGAGCATATTCAAGCAGCCCGCCCAATACAGGAGTTGTCGATCCAATTGTGACGGTTCGCTAAGCCTTGAGGGATTTGTGTCCAAGTGTCAACTGTCCCAGACAGTTGCACTTGAGGGGGCGTGTTGAGAGTTATCCCACATCTGAAATTGGAAAATACAATTGCCTAGTAATCCTAATATATAACCTAATGAGCTACTCCACTCATTGTCATATGGTTTTGGGTTGGAACCTTACTAGACTTATATGCTAGATATGTTACCGTACCGCATGACCTCAGATTTTCGGTCTTGGGCATGTCGAGTCCTTGGCCCGATGGCACGGTCTCGGGCATGTCATGGCACGAGGAGTCTGCAGAGCCGATGGCGACGAGGACGACCAATCTTGGCACATGCGATGGCACGCCGTGGCATGCTAGCTAGGGTGCGTGTAATGTTGGACTAGGTGGCCTAGGTTTTGGCCCAGGTCCGAGCACGAGTGACCGAGCCATCCGAGCGTACATACATGGTGACCTCCTTTTGCTTGGCTTCCATGGTCGGGTTGTATCAATTAGATGCTAGTATCGGTTAGACCGAGTGTAAGACAATGCTTTGGATTGAATATGGTTGTGACTTTGTGACAACGACATGCACCTCAACCATTTTAGCTCCCAAAAGACCGGCTTCAATAAGAATTTTCATTATATATTTGCACTAGCTTAAAAATACATCAACATAGCTTAAAAATACATCAACATAGCTTTGTGCAATTTCAATCTCTAAATATTATCTCTACCACCAAGATTCTTCATGTGAAAATAAGCATAAAGAGAATCCTTGAAATGAGAAGGTGCCAAGATGATTTATTGGAATAATATAACATTAAATAAATAAGAACATGAATGGCAATCTTGAAGCAATTAAAGAAGAATATTGAGTAATCAGTATAAAATTGTGATGCCAAACACCCACCAATGACTCTGAACGGCATAGAAGATAAGATAAAGGTGCATTTCGATGGTTCAATCACAAGACCTATGGCCAAGGTGATCCAAGATGTCACTCATGCTCTTCTGATGCACCTAGGAGCCACAATGGATCCAAGATGCCACGTCATGGGTTACCTATATTAGCTTGCTCATTCATCAGTTAGCATCCAACCTAGTCACTGGTGCTCCCAACCCATAACATTCTTGTGAATATGGGCTTGACAATTCTTGTCTTGATCCAATCTATATGCAAGGGTTGTTACATATATGTCTATATTTTTAATTAGTTTGTCTAGAATTTAAAACTAAGTGTCAAAAGAGTTGGAAGGCCCGTGGCAAGGTGTCACGGTCATGAAATCATTTGAGGCTAAGTCACGACCATATTCACGATTGTGACTAGATCATGTCTCTCTTTGTGCAAGTCGACCACCTTCACGATCGTGAACCGGGTCATGAAAGGCTCTCGAATTAGAGTCACAGTCGTGACTCCTTGTGTCACAATTGTGACTTTAGTCTCCGCACTTTGAGATGTGATTTTTGTTTACGGTTTTCACTTTAAATTTAACCTAGCTTCGTGTCTTGTTATATTTACACACCTTCGTAAATCGTAATCAATTTTTTTTTTATCATATTGGAATAAATTGAAGAGCACTTGGTTAAGTGTTCCTCCGATTTTCAATCCAAGGCATATGTGTTCTTGAATTCAATTGATTTGCGAGTTTTCATTCGAGTCATCAATTTGAGTGTTTGCTGAGAAACGAGTCCAACTCTTGTTCTTCAACAAAGACGGATTTAACAAGTGCATGATCATGACTTTAGTACATAAACTAGTCTTAGTTCCTATGCCCCGCACAAGATTTTATTGAATTACTGTATTATTTAATTTTATTTATTAAATTTTAATTAAATTGATATAGTAAAGGATATTTAAAAAAAATTATATGTACATATCTTATCTACAAAAAAACTATTATTTTTAAAAATAATTTTTAAAAACTAATATAGGCAAGTATGTTTTTAAAAACTATATGTATCTTATCATAAAAAAAACTATCATATCCAAAAATAAAATCAGATTGATTTAAAAAAGATAGATGATATGGTTTAATGTGAAATTATGTTTTATTTTAACCTTCATTTTAGTATATAATAATAATTAGTCAAGGTTATGAAACAAAGAAAAAGAACAAATTATCCTCTTAAAACCATTTTTAAGTGATATGAAATAATTCAAACTAATTAAAATTATTCAAATTTAGATTTCTCACAATAAGTCAAGCTGAACTAAGTTGAATACTTTTTTACTAGAAAACTTCACTTTCTTTTAAGATATTTTCATCCCAAAAAGTGAAACATATATCTTGAACCTCGAAACCATAATTTAAAATGTGATTTGAAATAGGGTATGGTTCAGATGTGAATGGTCGTTCATGTGTAAAATGCGAATAAACATTAGCAGTTAGTTAGATAAAAAGAATTGGAGAGCATTGATCCTTCACTTAAAAATGGGGAAAACAGTATGGACAATTTTTTAGCGAACTATTCGCGTATTTTTCGAAAACACGGATAAGAGACACACAATATGTGCATCGAAACTGAGTTTTGCACAACAAAATTCTTTCTTTGTGCATGAAAAATGATTTTTTTTCATACAAAATGGTATGGTCGAATGCGTATAAAAACTGTCACAAATATATATTTGTGCATAAAAAATAGTCATATGTGCATCAAAACTAATTGTCCTATGTGCATCTAAAGTATTCGAATGTGCATCAAAATAACTAAAAAGCGGATCTTGTTTGTGTGTGCATCAAAACTGATTGTACATGAATAGAAAATGATTGAATGTGCAACAACACTATGTGCATAAATTTATGTTTGTGCATCAAAATTATTCATTTGTGCATCAAAATCAATTATCCTTTGTGCATCAAAAGCATTCGTATGTGCATCAAAACAACTAAAAAACATATTTTTTTTTGGTCGAAACTAAAAAACATATCTTATTTATGCATGTGTGCATCAAAACTGAATATATGTGCATGAAAATTAACCAAATGTACATCAAAATTTTGTGATGTGCACCAAAATACACCAGTATCGTTTTTCTACCCTCTTTAATAAAAGTCTTAATCTAAAATATTGAGATTCATTTCTATTTTATAGTTGAGTACCCATAAGAATGGGATATTTTCCCTTTGAAATAACTCATACTAAATTGTTTTAGTTCTCAAAACTCACAAGATATATATAACTCAAGTTGAACTAAGATGACAATTTTAATGCAAATTAATAAAAACTTCAGAACTAATTGATTTGTAATTTATGACAAATTCGAAGACTACTTGAAAAGGAAGCCTTCCTATTCGACTCTATGCTGCCATTACTCAATCAACCAACAACAAAACTAAATTTGTTTATACAAAACATTAACTAACCACTAATTAAATTACATTAGCTACAAACAAGGTGGAAGATAATTCTTGTTTAATTATAGGTGGAAGATAATTGTAGTGAATCAAATCAACTCAATGCCATATCGATCAACTCAATGCGACAATGCCATATTGATCTCACTTTGACGAGATTTGTGACATATTAAGCTTTCAAGAAGTATGATATCCATGCTTAATGGAAATCACGTCATTGTAACTTTAAACACACAATCATATCCTCTAAAAAAACTATGTATAATACAACACCCCAACTGGAATTACAGCTCTAAAGAAGGAAGAAGTAGAGAGAGAGAGAAAAAAAACCCTAATTCATCGAACTTGTTTTTAGTTTCAGCTACCTAGCTAATTTGTGAATTAATTAGAGGCATTACACAAGCTAATTAAAATTCAAACAAAGTGAATTGGTGAACATTAATCAACTAATCGATCAACTAAGTACTTCATTTCATAGTATCAAAATTCTTGCCTTGAATTAGAAGAGCCTCCCCTTTCAACCACCCCACCAAACCCCATTATCCCTCCGAGCCGCGGCAAGATCTCGTCGTCTCCGGCCGCCGCGGCCTCCGGATCTAGCTGGGCGGCGGCGGCGCGGTTGCCCTCGAGGTCGCGGTAGCGCTGGAGGAAGCGGCGGAGGGAGATGGAGTAGGAGTCAAAGCCAAGGGAGGCGAGGGCCCAGCAGACGTCGTCGCCGTTTACGGTCTTGCGGCGCTCGCGGCGGCACTTGTCGGAGGCCTCGGCGGTGACGAAGGCCACGAACTCCGACGCCGATTCCTGCATGGTCTCCTTGGCGTCTTTGGAGATCTTGGCGTTTTGGGGCAGGATTTGCTTCATGATTCTCCCCACGTTGGCTATTGGAAGGAGCCTGTCTTGCTCCCGGATTGTTGGGTCGGAATATTCCTCATCCCCCGTGCGGTGGTCGCCGCCGCTGTCGGCCATTGCGCCGCCGTGCGCTTTACTTGGTTTCCTCCGTGTGTGTTATGATGAATTGGGTTTTGTTAATTGTGTAATTAAAGAGGGGATTAATAATATTAGCGAAAGTGTGGGGTAATAAACAAAGATTTGGGCCAGGAGGGGGTGCTGCTCGACGTTCAAGGTCAAAAACACGCTTGGGCGCGTTTGTGTAAATAATTATACTATTATAATTATAATTGTGTTATGATTCATGGGGGTAAAACTACCTCCATTGTTTGTACGGCACAAAATCACTCTTAAACAACTTAACTTGTGAAAACGCAAACTTAATAGAAATGAATTTAGGACCCGTTTGGTTTTTCGTTGTAAAGCCTGAGGCCTTAGAAGCGTTATCCTATGCTAATCCGAATATTTTTCAAGAGGTCACCCATCCTAATATTACTCTCGCCTTCTGCATCTTAATTTTTTAGTTCTTAATCCTCACTTGAACCCGGAAAAGGAAGAACTCTTGTTGACATAAGTAACACCTCAATCCCTTATAAATAATCGGGGTGTTGCAATTGTGACATACGAAAACGTAATGTAAACTAAAATGAAATGAATCTAGACCATTTTTAGTGTCATGATACATTTATATATTAAAAAACCATCCACTAACTTGTCTAATGTAAAAGTGAGATAGATGAGAATGATTCCGCTATTTTGTTACCCACCCCTTTGATTGAAGAATGATTGAGGTGGAACAAACCCTTTGGATAAGAGGTTGGGCAAAACAAGTTGATTTTTTTTTTGTCAATGTATCATGACACTAAAATGGACTACATTCATTTCCATTCCATTTGTGTTTCCATGAATTACAACCAAACGGGACCTTAGTCTATTTTATCTAACTCTTTTACTTATAAAAAAATAATTTCTTCTCCTCAAAGTCTCAAACATCCTTCCAATATAAGAGTGGGTGCATTTTAGAGTCATACTTTTTTTATATGTATATATAATAATGACATAAAATAGATTAGATTCATTTCCATTTGATTTATATTTTCAATCCATTAATGACAAGTGACAACCAAGCAGATTCTTAGTTAGTTTCTATACTAGTATGTATGCTCGTACATTGTACGGGTTTTTTTAAATAAAATATTAATAATAAAATATTTTCAAATATATTTATTATCCGAGAAAAATAATCATGTAAATACTTAAATATAAATTTTGAATAAATATTTAAAATCAATAAACTATAAAAGTTGTTTATTTGAAACAATAATATTTTATTAGTATTACGAAATTAAATTAATATCCAAAACATGATAATTTATTTAATTATGAAAATAGATAAGTAATAAGATAAAAACTTGTCAATTTAATATATACATGAGACCGTTCAAAATAAACTTAATTGTATTGATATAAGATAAAATAAATGTCCTAATATTTTTATAATATATAATATCTTAATAATCTTCCTACTTATCATATCCAAAAATAATTTTTTTTAAATTAAGAATGAGATTTTCTATCCATTGATTATAGTGATATAAGATTGTATGTACATTACACTATCTTTATATTAAACTTGATTATTTTGCCAAAGATTGGTTTTAATAAAAGGGGTGGTGTGGTCCAATCTAAAAGCGACATGTGTCGTTTAATAGTTTTTTTAACCTCCGCTTTAGTATATAGTTATGATTCTTTGTGATACTCCCTCCATTCGAATAAACTTGTCTTTTAGAGTTTGTCTCAAAAATTAAAAAAATTACTTGATTTGACTTAAATATCATCAACATTTTAAAGATTTTTTACCTTTAATTTTAAATTTATGTAAATATTTTTAATTAATGTGGATATTATAGGAAAATTTAGGTTAAAATATATCGAATGTTAAGTTTTATTTAATAAAAAAAATCAAGTCAAAATGATAAGTTTATTTAAACGAGGGAATATTACTTATATGTTAAATATATTATGAAAGCAAAAATAAATAAATAAGTAAATAAGTGTAGTGTATTTTGATTGATGACTAAGGTTCAAATAAAATAATTCATTATTATATAAAATAAGGAGAATTTAGAATCTAAGGGTTGATGTTTTATCCTTTTTAGGGACGCGGTAGTATTTTTGTAATTTTCGAAAATTCTAAAAGTGCATCATTATCGTGAAAAAGTGTATTACAAAATACCAAAAAGCTCATTACTAAATAAAAAAAGTGCCAACAAAAATGAAGTCAGAGGGGCACTCGCTCCATGTTTGGTTCATTGTAAAAGTGCATCGTTATTGCGTAAAAGTGCATTGCGAAATACCAAAAACTGCATTACTAAACCAAAAAAGTGCTAACACAAATGAAGACAACAATTTCATTGTAAAAGTGCATTTGTAATGCACTTTTTGATATATCATAATTTACTTTTTCACCATAACAATACACTTTTTTAATTTCCGAAAAATTACGAAAATGTCACCGTATTTAAAAGAGATAGAACATTAGCTCTTGGATTACCTTGATTTAAGGGCTCTAATCTTTCCTTATTTTATAGGATAAAGAGTTATTTTATTTGAACCAAACTCTTTGATTGATATAATATTAATTATGGAACCTCATTATCTATGTAAATGGACTTTCGGATCAATAGCAAAGTTATTTATATTTCTAATATAGGAGTGTGTTCTAAAAATGATAAAATTTTCTTACCATCCTCTTGTTACATAAAAATAGGGTAGGAGTCATTAAATAATTTTGTTATTAATTTTAATATATTATTAAAGTAGACTAGGATCGTTTATTAATTTTCCAATTTGATTTATGACTTTTCTAACCTATGTCTTTAGGGCATAGGTTAAAAGACTAAAAATGATAATTTATTTTAAAATTATATTTATTGAGATTTAATTATTTTTTCAATAGGGTTTATTAGTTTCCTATTAAGGTTTTAGTTTCCCATATTAGTATTCTTAACCTATGTCCTAAGGGCATAGGATAGAAAAATCGTTTTATTTAATTTGCAATCTAACATAACTTGTATTTAATTAATATTTATTATCAATACCAATACCATTTACCACATAAACAAAGTAATGTCCACGTCGATTTGTTTCGACTTTATTACATGGATACTTTTAAATGCAAAAGTTATAAAGTGCTCTACTCTTTTTTGCGAAAACAAACATTAATGGATGTTTGAGATACGCACTCCGTTTTTTTATTGATAATTTATTAACGGTAAAATGTTTTTAATTATGTGCTAAAAATTATATACACACAAATACGAGTATAAAATTGGCTGAATATATATTCTACCAAAAAAATTGGCTGAATATATAATAAAGGGCAATTTTGTTTAAACTAGACTAAATTAAGGATAATTTTGTGTAATAAACCCTAGGATGCTAAACTTTATTTAAATATTGTTAGAAGACTTTGTCATTAATTATGATATCGCGGCCCTAACATAAAAATGAAATCTAAACTATTTTTGAAGGAAAAAATAATCAATTCGTGTTGGTTAATTAGGCGACTCAGGCAAGAGTACGTACTCTAATCCTAAATACATACATAATGAATAGATTATATTACTGACCAGTGACAATTAATTACTTCAACTAGTTGGAAATAGACAAACTTGCGCGCTCTGCTCATTTTGATTATGTTCAAGTGTTTAACCATGTTGCCTAACAATACGTGATGATTGACAAATATCGGTAGAATGTAAATTTATTCAAACATTTCTTCTCATGATCGAACTTGAAGTACGTTTTATTCACAAGGACGTAGGCTTTATTAATCAACTGGCCCAAAAGACAAAATTGATGATTCACGTATCGCAGAGGACATGAATTCCGATCCTCTCCATATCTTATAAATAAAATAATATCACACAAAAATAATTAAAAAACTAGTTAAATTACTGTGCCATGTAACAGTTTGGTTTTGTTTGAATTTTTTATAATAAAATATTTTTAAATTTTGTTTATTTAAACAAAGATTTTAATTTTTAAGATTTGAATGCCTAGATATTAGAAATATTAAATATTTGTTAATTCAATTCGTATCAAAATTAATCAGTTAAAATATAGTGACACCTAAACTATTGATAAAAAAGCAATTCAAATACACCAAATTAACACATAAGCGAATTAGTTAATAGGCTGACATGTGACCAAAAGACCTCAAGCCAATTTAAATGTAAGAGAAATCTAGCCTACAATCTATGAAATAATTGTAATTGTGTTGTATTACATTTGGGTTGTTATTAATAGATGTGTTTATGAGGCAGAAAAGTGCTCAGTTGAGGAATGTGTAAGGATTAGCATGAAAGACATTAGGAATAGTGTGAAAGCTAGATTGAAGAGGAGGAATAGAAAAACTAAAAGATGACTAGAGACTAGAGAGGGATGGTTTGGATGAGCTTTGTAATTCTTACCACTAATGAATAAATCACCTTTTCATTTAAAAAAAAGACCTCTTCTTTGTTAAATTTCGGGATTTTTACTACTTACATATAAAGTCGGGATCCAGCTTCTAACCCAAAAGCTTAATTCATTGGGTTGGGTTTCACTCTTCCTTTATATGTTGTGTTTCCCTTATATTCTCGATGTGGGACAATCATTTTTCTCCCAACAAGCCCCCTCAAGTGGTAACTAGCCTGGCTTAGTTAGCGCTTGAACATTTTTTTTCCATTTTCTAGCTATATATCCATTTTTTTACTAGGAAAACGGGAACCGGATCGAACCTGGCTCTGATATCATGTTAAATTCCGGGGACTGAAAGAAATGGGTGACGTGTCGGGGTTTTTTACCACTTGGTATATAATTAAAGTCGGGATCCACCTTCTAACTTAAAAGCTTAAGTCATTGGGTGGGTTTCACTTTTCCTTTATATGCTTAGTGGTGTTTCTCTTATATTCTTTTTTGGATCTCTCGCTCGGTTCGATTAGCCAGGGCCAATCTACGTACGAACCGGGTACTGCAGAGGCCCATTGTTGGGGACGACCCTCCCAATTCAATTTTTTCCATATACGCTGCCAGGAAGATTCAAACTTCGAATCTCTTGAACAAACGCTTAACGAGCCTAGCACCTCATCCTACTAGACCAACATTTTTTGAAACTTTGCACGTGTGGGACAATAATTTTCTCGATGTGGGACAATAATTTTTCTCCCAACATTTTTTAATATATAGATAGATATATTAACTATCTTGTGAAACTTTGATTAATTCTACAATAAAAATTAAACATGTTCTCATACAATTGCAAAATTCATTGAGCCCAAATCACATACTCCGTAGTTTCTTTCCGTCACCAATGTAACATGCACGTACGTGTATACTTGAGAGCCGTCATACGTACTACAGCAAACAGAATAACAGATAATTAATTAACATAAATAAACTTAGTGTCCATCCATGCCCACTTCTCCGAATTAAGTACGTAGGGTAATTCGAACCTATATACGGAGTATAAGACGACAAAAATAAAAATGTATATATGTTAGTTTAATCATTGGTATGTTTAAAAGAAAATGCATTTATATATTGTTTAATTCATCAACTCTTCTTGAATAAACGTTATATTAAAAAAAAAATTGTCCTTACACAACAATAAAGTGTAAAACCTAACTGCTTCATAGCTTTATATAGTTACTCCATTAGTTAGTGCTTGTTGATTGCTTTATTAAACAGAATACTATATTAATTGCTTGTTGATTGCTTTAATCAACCAATTAATCATATACGGAATATCTTATTACAAATTTATATAGCTAAACTTGTCGCTATACGTCACCTCCTACGGCAGCAAAGAAAGCAAAGTTGAACATAATTGTATTTGTTCCTTTCCTTCCCTGAATTTTCTTTCGTAGAAATAAATGATAAATGATTAAATAGCATTAATTGACGGTTCAAGGGATTTCACTTGTGGCAATAAAGGGTTTTTTTGGTGAAAATTGATTTTTAGTGTGTTGAAAAACGTAAAAAATAGAAAGAGTTGTACGGATTTCAAGAATATTAAAAGTAATTTTTGAATAAAAAGGACTTTTGGATAGAAAGTGAAACAAGGCCTAATACAATAACAACATGACCTTGTATAATCTGTTGGCATAAGATTTAAGGAATCAAGATGTCAATACCGTTTTTAATTTGCTTGGGGATAGATTTAAAGGCCAAATGTAGTCTAAATGCCAATACATAAAATAAAAGTCGAAATATGAGTAATGGAGACCAAGGTGAAACGATAGGAACACAAAAATGTCAGGACATTAAAACAAAAGAAAACAAAATAAAATAGTACACAAAAGAATAAGGACCAACCAAAAGCAAAATGAAACGAAAGAAAAAAACGTACAAGAGAACCAACACAAATACTCAGGGCAATAAAACGAACCTACGACCAAAAACTCTATAGCGTCCTCCACGTACACCTACACACTCAATAGGGAAAGCGCAAAGCTTCTATGGTCACCTACAACCCTACCCCTCCTCTACCCGAATATTAAAGGGCCTTATCTTGGGTCATGTCCTTTGTGAGAACTAAACGTTTTAGGTCGTGTCTAATTACCTCCTTCCGATCCAACTCTTCTTAGGATGCCCTCTTCCTCGACAAAACACCCTAAGGGTCAAACCTTCGCACCTTCACACTAGGGCGGTTTGTGGTCTTTGTTGAACATGTCCAAACCAGCTAAGTCTCGACTCACACAACCTAACCCTAAAGCTAGCTATACCAACCTTGTAATGGAAGACCTCGTTCTTAATTTTGTCCAGTCTCATGTAATCGCGTGCCGACATAGCCATCGAAACATCCTCTCATCTCTACCACTATCAGCTTTTGTTCTCAGGCCTTGTTAAGCGAGCAACACTATACCTTGTAAAGAAAAGCCGGTCTAACCACCACCCTATAAAACTTACCCTTGAGTTTGAGAGACACTTTTCTTATCACAAAAGACCTATGGCACTACTCTCCATTTTTGCCAATCCATTTGGACCTGGTGCTTGATATTTGTATCAATCCCTCATCGCTCTACATGAAGGACCCCAAGTATTTGAAGCTCTCCTTTTTAGGAACAACATCTTCCCCAAGCATCATATCTCTGCCTCTCTCGGAATCCCCTCTAAAGATAAAATCTACATACAATGTTTTAGTTCTGCTCAATCTAAAGCCCCTCGACTCAAGGCACCCCTCTCCACTGCTCGAGCTTGTTGTGAACCCCATCTCTAGACTCATACACGAGTACAAATGGAAAACTCAAACATATATTTTGACAAAAGATAAAACTTATAATTTGTATTCTATTGTATTTTTTTTCAAATGAAAGAGTGATTCATTCATTATCAAAAAGGGAGTACAAAAATGTTCTAAATAATCCTAGATTACAAAGGCTTAGGCCAATCCAATGCATGCAAGATATCTTCTAGAACCACTGTTCGTGATTTTCCATCTCTCCATCACACTATTTCTCAAATGATAATACACATTCTCAAACATTCTTCTGAAGTAATGGTCTCCCTACCAAACAATCTACTATTTTTGGCTGACCAAATGACAAATGTGATATATTGCAATACAATGGCTCGCATTCCACAAGTTTAAGGTCATATCATTTCTTCCTTTGAATTGGCTTGTTGCATGCAGTCATTCTTCAAAGTTTTTTGATCTTCTTCCTATCTTTGCCCAAATGAGACATTATGATTGAGAGTCCTCTTGAGAACTTCTTGTGAGAACTCACATTTGAACCATAGATGTTCGCTTGATTCTTGATACTTACTATATATCACACAGGTCATACAAGTCCTCTTGCAACATTCTCATGAGCTTAAGCCTGTCTTTTGTGAAGATGCCTTTGTTAACAACTTTGAAGCATGAAAAACAACCCTTGGCGTATTCAGTCTGCCCCAAATGCACTCCTTCCACTACACTTCCCGACCAGCACTAGACATTTCTTTGCAGACTATACTCTTTCCCTCTAATGAGTACACCATTTTCCCAATCATGCCAGATAGTTCCTGTGTCATGTAAAGCTTCCACGTTTTTTTATGCGAACTCTACGTTGTTCCAAGCTAGTATTTCTTTAATGCCAACCCCCCCTTCTTCTTTTGGTTTGTACACCTTCTTCTATGCGCGATCGGAGATTTCACGCGGACATCATTTGGACCGAAGGATTGGGCTTGGTTTTTGGACTTGTATTATATCTTGTCCGAGTAATAGGTTTAATGATAGGGTTTTGAGGATTGTTTTAGAGGAGATATTTAAACCTTTGTTAGTTTGTTTTTATAATAACTTTTTATCAAACTTTTGGAGGCTTGGTTTTCTCTCAAGAGAGCAACTTTGAAACTCTTGTAAGTTTGTTTTTAATTTAATTATGCATTGCTAAATTTATTGTGTTTGGCTAGTTATTGAAGTCATGATTTGTATATAGTTGTGAGATTTGATTGATTCTCTACAAACTTGAATAGAGTTTATTCCCTGTGCTTAATTAAATCTAAACTAGGGTTTTGTTAGATTGATCACCTAATTGAATTTCTAGTTATAACTGAATCTGATTAATTACCGGTCGGAGTTAATTTGATCAAGAGTATACTTTAATCAATTTAGTACCGGTTGAACTAGTTGGCCGAAGAAGGGAATAAATTCACAAGTCACTTAGATGTCTGGTTGCTCTAAGTGTTTGTTTCTATTGATAACTTGAATCGTCGTGCTGCTATTTAATTGAATCTAGAAGGTCTTCTAGGTTGTTAGATAATTATGGTTGTTAGACTGATAGTTCTATCAACTAAATCTGAAGTTCGGATCTTAATCCTTAGTAGGGTCATTTTCCACAATAGATTATTCAAGTGAGAAGAGAATCAAGAGAATCGATGATCAACAAAACAATGTCATGATGGATTTAACTAGTTGAACACGTTTGTCATTCATATATTACACTCAACTTTTGCATTCAGTATTTACTTTTCAATTTGCATAGTAGTTTAGATAAATCAATCAATAAACCCCCCTCTTTGGTTACTTGGCATACAAGTAATAACACAAATACACAAGTCTTTGTGGGATCGACCCTTACTTGCCGCTCTACTGAGTTGGTTAAGTTAAGGTTTCTTTGATAGGTATTAACGACCACTGAAAATACCTCATCACTTCCTACACAAGAGAGGTTCTAGCTAGTTGTCCATGCATTAATTTTCCATGAAATCTTCCTTAACAAATTGTTGTAGTCTACATTGGTGGTTCTTCAACTATACAAAGGAAATGTGTGATTTTATGGGTCTGTTTGGATATCTGTGTTTATAAACTAATTTATATTATAATTTATTTTATGTTATAGTGTGTTTGGCAGGATTTTAATTTGAAATTTCTTTCACATTTAAAAGTTTGATGCATGTGATGTTTAACTTTTGTAGTAGGAGAGAGGGAGAGACAACTAGAAGCTTCCATGTTGAAAATGGGTGCTTTCCCATATCCCAAAATTTTAAAGCAATCCAAACATGTCTTGAAATTTTAATTTATTAAACTGAATTAAACAAAATGCATTATATATAACTATAAATTAAAGCTAAAATTTTTCGAGCCACCACATTGATTGTAACCCCACCTTATATTTAAAAATTAATTTTTATTTATATTAATTTAGCCTTTTCAAGTAAATTCTTTACTATCTATTTATGTCAAAAATAATTTTTAAATTCGAAATTTAATTAAAAATAACGAAATTTTTCGATCTTTATCATTTTATCTATTTATGTAAAAGATTTATCTTAAATCAAATTTTGATTAAAAAATAAAAAAATTCAATATCTTGATAATTACTTGGCCAAATTGAATTTTGATTAAAAAAACTATATTATATTTTTCTTAATTTCCTTTTTGGGTTATTCATGTAAATATAGAAAAAACAATTATATTTAAAAAAATCATTTTTTATTCATATTTTTTCATCTTTTCTTATTAATTATATTTTGAAATTTTTATTTAAAAGATTTTTACAAAATTGAATTTGAATAAAAAAAAATCCTTAGAATTTATATTATTTTTGTGTTTTTATCTATTTTTTAAAAGAGTAATTAAAATAATCGATATTTATATTTTTTCATAAGTAAATTATCATTAAGCCATCAAAATCATATTGGACTCACTTTAATGATTTTGGCTTCATCTTACATTAAGAATGGAAAATTTTATATAAAATATTTATAATAAATAAGTATTTTTTATATTAAATTAAAATCACTAGTTAAAATAAATTAAATACTAAATCCATATAATCATGCATGGCACACCGGATATAACTAGTAATACATAAACTAAGGTCATCTAAACCGGCCTTCTATTTCCACGGGTAAATTACACAAAACCATCCCTTATTTTGGCTTGTTTGTAATTAACCACCCCTTATTTCGGTTTCTACATAAAACCACCCCATAACTTAGTTCTATCTACATAAAACATTCTTAATTAGGGTTTTACAAAGGATGAACCAATTCTTCCTTTCATGATTGGGTTAAACATCTTCCTAATTTGTCCACAATTATATATCATTTAAATCCAACAAATTTATGTATATAATTGAATTGTTAACAACATGAAAAATGCATACACGGTAGATCCCTTTTACAAATTCACAAATAATTGGAAAAAAAAGCTTGACTAAACCAAACATGAGAAGATGGGGGAAAATCAATGGAAACACTAAGCCGAGCATATATATGATGTGGGAGAAGAAGCAATTAGAAGCAGATGCGAAGAATCCGAATGGTGATTATTAAGTACTAACAATTGTCTGAATAAAAATTTCGTCTTCTTCCTCCATAACCCTAAAATTCTTCATCTTCTCATCTTCTTCAATCAATCTTCTATACATCTTCTCTTCTGCATTTCTCAAGAACAAGCACGTCGGAAGCAGAGAAGACCTCAATCGACAAAAGTCCGCCTCCAAAACAGTGGATTTAAACAGAGAATTAAACAAAGTGCTCAGGTTCTTCATCGGATAATTCGTCAATGGCGAAGAAGGAAGGTGGCTAATAAACGATGTATCAACGATCAAGATCATATCGCTTAAGCTCCGAGATCGACCTACCAACTTAGACCCCAGATCTTCCATCCTTTCCTCTTTGACCTCAGAAAAATGTTTTACATATGTACATTTAAGAGGAATTGTGACGGAGAAAAGGAGAGGGTAGCTGGATGTAAACGGAACTAAGTTAAGAGGTGGTTTATTGCAAACAAGCCAAAATAAAGGGTTGGTTTTGTGTAATTTAGCTTAATTCCACATTATACTTGTCGAGAACTCGCGAGACATTCTTCATTAATTATGCATTGCGACGCATGGGTGAAGTGAAATTGCCCATGAAATAAGACTTAACAGCCTGAAATACGAGAAAATTGGGGAGTAGTAGATTTGGTAAAATTTTGAATCGTTAAAATGAAATTTAATATTCAAATTAGCTTTACTATCTCTTCACATATATTAACACTGGGGATCTATTCATATAGCTTAGAGAAAATTCTTCTGGAAAAGATAAGGAGTACAGTATTACATTTCAAATTCTTGCACGCTATAAATCCACTTAGTGTCTAATCGATCAACATCTTCCATTGTGAGGGAGATTACAATTTCTACAAATATTAGGTTAGATGGGACACCCAAACTCAAACTCTTTTTTTTTTTTTTTTTTTGAAAGGACCAAACTCAAACTCTTAGATCATGATAATAAATGGTCATGTATGATATGATTATTGATCGATTATCCGCTCCAATTTTTTGTTTGTTTGATTGATTGCGATTTTCTTTGGTGGCCCAGATAATAATTTATGCTAATTGTCACTAATCTGTTGGAATATAAGCTTAGTTTTATAAAGTTAATTTGGATAATATATTATTTATATTCTGTGTTGACATTAGAAGTTAATTGATGTGTTATATTAACTATGTTAATCTGTCTATAAATATGTAAAGACAGAAGTATGTTATTATGCTAAGTATGTGTTGGTTTAGGCGTCTGTCTTAAGTTTAGGATATCTGGTTCCTAATGCAGTTAATTAACTGTCATAGAAGTTAGTTATAGACAGTTGATAGTTGTGTGTATATATATGGAAGACAGAAAACATTTGTTTCTGTTGGTTGACAGTTAATGCATATAAGAAAGTACTTTGTATGCAGAAACACATTGCATTTCTTAGTCTCTTTGAATCTATGTGTTAGTGAGCGTTTGAGTTCTTGAATCAGAACTCACATTTGGTATCAGAGCACAGGGAAAGGATTTCAATCATGACAGGAGATGAAACTTCTGGTGGTTCTGTCACTCCAACAAACACAGAAACTTCTAATGGTGCATCAAGATTTCATGGAGAAAGAGCGATCGCATTTCAGTACCCCATGTTGAACAAGACGAATTATAGAGCATGGGCAATCAAGATGCAAGTCTTCTTGTCTACACAAGGTGTGTTTGAGGCTATAGATGAAGAGGAACCAGTTGATGTAAGGAAGGACAAACTGGCTCTAGCGGCTATCTACCAAGCCATCAATGAGGAGACTTTGTTGCAATTGGGAGTAAAGAAGACTGCAAAGGATGCCTGGACAGCGATCAAGAACATGAATGAAGGGGCTGATCGCATCAAAGAAGTGAGGACTCAGACCTTACTAAGAGAGTTTGAAGGTTTGAGAATGAAAGAAGGTGAAAGTGTAGACGATTTCTCAAGCAAACTCAACATAGTTGTGAGTAACTTGAGAGGATTGGGAAATCAAATTGATGAGGAACGAGTGGTGAAAAAGTTGCTAAGATCTACCTCATCCAAGTTCATTCAGATAGCTTCCACGATTGAAGAGTTCTGTGATTTGAAATCCAAGAGCATTGATGAGATTATAGGCTCATTGAAGGCACATGAAGAGAGGCTGCATGATCTTGGAGAAAATTGTCAAGAAGTTGTACTTATGACTCGTGCAGAATGGAAGGAAAAGGAGAAGAAAATCTCCAAAGAGAAGAATGCGAAAGAGTACTCAAACAAGCCTAAAGGTTCTGGGAGAAATCACTACAAGAACAAGGGCAAGGGAGATTCAAGTTCTGAATCGGATGAAGAATCTGATGAAGGAAGGAAGACTAAGAGAAAATTTGACAAGAGAAAGGTAAGATGTTACTCTTGTGGAAATTTAGGCCATATTGCCTCAGAATGTGACTCAAAAGAGAAAGAGGAACATGCCAATCTTATGATGAGAAGTAATGATGATGAAGAACCTGCATTGCTAATGATCAAGAGTTAAGAGATCGAAGAGGAAGCAGAGGAAACAGGTTTCCGTTTTTAACTAGTATTAAACTAAGCTTAGGGGGTTGAATGTTGGAATATAAGCTTAGTTTTATAAAGTTAATTTGGATAATATATTATTTATATTCTGTGTTGACATTAGAAGTTAATTGATGTCTTATACTAACTATGTTAATCTGTTTATAAATATGTAAAGACAGAAGTATGTTATTATGTTAAGTATGTGTTGGACGTCTGTCTTAAGTTTAGGATATCTGGCGCCTAATGCAGCTAATTAACTGTCATAGAAGTTAGTTATAGACAGTTGATAGTTGTGTGTATATATATGGAAGACAGAAAACGTTTGTTTTCGTTGGTTGACAGTTAATGCATATAAGAAAGTACTTTGTATGCAGAAACACATTGCATTTCTTAGTCTCTTCGAATCTGTGTGTTAGTGAGCGTGTGAGTTCTTGATTCAAAACTCACATAATCATCATTCTCTTTTTTATTTATTGTAATTAATTGAAAGCTACTGCTAATAAACCGAACAATTCTTAATTCTTAGGGAGTAATTGATTAGTACTACTGCTAATAAATAAGGGTTTGTTTCACTTGTGGGTAGAGAGGGTCTTTTGGGTGAAAAGTAATTTTTAGTGTTTTGAAAAACGTAAAAAATAGAGAGAGTTGCACGTATTTCAAAAATATTAAAAGTAGTTTTTTGGTAGAAATGTTATTTAGGTGAAAGTGAAACAAGGTCTAAACTGAGCTCATTAGAAATGAAATGACCGCTAATAAACTAAACGATCCTTTGTTGATTGTGTCCTGCATCCACAAAAACATTATGGAATGTAAGACAAGCAAAATCACTCATTATACTCCCTCCGTTTTCAATGTAAGCTTTTTTTAAATATAAAATACATTTTATAAGATAAGTACCTTTTTATTCAATTAATATTAAATATTTTAAAAATAACACATTTATAGTTTTAAAATTTATTGAAAATACAAATTCATTTAAAAATAAATTGAAAATCTAATCTAATTTATTAAATATTATAAAATTTAAATTTCCTTCTTATTATTTTAAGCTTCTCTTAAAATTTAGTTTATTTTTACTTGACAAACGCGGTTTACAATTTTTTTGTAAACTAATTAGAGTTTATGAACTAATTTATCCAAGTTGACAAACACAGCCTTTAGCCTTACTCTTTCATATGAGAACTCTTTTTTTTTGTAATTTTTAAGTCGATGGTGAATGAGTTAGGAATGTCAGTCTGTTGTCACTAACAATATATGCGGAGTATATGCTTTAAAAAGGGGTTATTTTATGTTTTTCTTTTATTTGAATTCAATTTTTAAGAAAATGTTTAATTTACTAGTACTTCGGTATCATATATGCATGGAGATATATTTAAGCAAGCTGTTGGCAATGACTTTAGTTAATGTCATTTCTAAACCTCATTTCAACTAAAAATATTTCGTCGGGCCAATATGACGTGGGGGTACACACGACAGGTTCATGCGCATAAGTGTGTTCAGTCCAACACGTAAGCTCGTGAGGTTCCATCCTTAAACCAATGGACAATAGACGGAGTAACCCATGAATTTATATGGTGGACACGCTACAAGAAAAAGGATTTTGGGCAACAAAATTTTCCACATAGGGCGGCGAATTTTTTTGGTCGCCCAAATGGTTGTTTGTGCGACAAAAGAAGCATTTGTCGCCCATTAGATGTTTTGGGCGACAGAAACATGGTTTTGTCGCTCAATAGATGTTTTGGGCGACGAAAATGTAGTTTTGTCGCCCATATGTTGATATTGGGCGACGGAACAATATGTGTCGCACAATAGGCGGAGTAACCCATGAATTTATATGGTGGACATACAAGTTTTATCATAAATCCCGATATGGGATACATGCACACACTGAGGGGTGGCTGGCCGGGGTATGCCCCAGCCCACCCTAAAAAAACAAAAAATAATACAATAGGGTAAATTTAATATTAAAAAATAAGGTAATTTTAGTGATAAATTAGTTAAAATAAAGTAATTTAGTCCACCAAAAAATTTTAGTGTTTAACTAGCCCACCCTAATTTTAAATGTTGGGTCCGTCCCTGATGGGATAGCTTTTTATCTCAACATTTCAAGCTTTATAATTTTATAACTCAATTGCTCACTCAATGAATTACTTCTTTACTTTTCTAAAACCCTAATATATAATCTTAAACTGTAGAGTGAATAATCTATTATGTCAGTCTGTACACATCAGGATTTAAGATTAGTGATTAGAAATTATTATTTGTAGAGTACGTTTATAGGATATATCGATCATGATGCGGAATTTCAAACTATTTACAGTTTATTACAACCTTTGACATTAAGCTATCTATCGGATGTTATTGAATCAATGGAAGAATATTCATCTACATATAATTTCTTAATATTTATTGTCTTATTGATTCAAATTAATTAATCATATATAACAAATATATATTTTTTTGGTGAGATATAACAAATATTATTACCATGCATATATTTAAGCTTTGTTTGGATCACATGCCTCATTCCAGATTCCTTTCTTCAAATGTAGCAAATGGAATCCTAAGTGCCATAAGCTCTATATCACGATTCACGACCTACATAGTACGGAGTATCTTTTTTCGTAATTAATTGGGTCCTTTTTAAATTTGATGGAATTTTCTTTGGGGCCTGATATATAGATAATTTTTAAACATCGCATGATCACATCCTAATATTCCTCTCTACAAGCTTAACACGTACAATGAAGGTAACTACTTGTAAGATAATTTTGTAATTAGTTGAATCCCCGGGATAATTTTACTAAAGATTATGCAATATTATGATATTAATATAAAATTTAAAACACTTATATATAATCTCGTAATAAAATTATGTAATTTATAAAAAAATATTAAGATTGTGCCCCATATTTTATCAACATATAGATAAAAAATTATATACTTGAGCCCTGAGTCTTGTTAATAGATAAAAAAATTATTACGCATAAAATTAATATAAAAAAATTAGATCAAGTTATTATCAACATATAGATAAAAGATTTTATACTTGAATCCCAAAATTTGTTACAAGAAAAAAAATATGCATAAAAAATATCAACATATAGATCAAGTTATTATATTATAAAAAATTAGATATATAGAAAGAATGATACAAGTAATTATAATATTTATTATTAAAAATGTATCATTATTTTAATTAAAGAAATGCCACGAGACGTAATTTTTTCAACAGACATGAATTCTGCTTTATAATGTATTAGGTAGATATTATTTAACAATACAATACTCCCTCTGTAAGGTAAACTTATCGTCTTAGAGTTTGTCTTAAAAATTGAGAAAATCGCTTGATTTGACTTAAATGTCCTCAATCTTGTTAAGATCGATCTTTTACCTTATTTTATAAATTTATGTAAATATTTTAAATTAATAGGAATATTATTGGAAAAAATGGGTTAAAATAAGTCAAATGACAACTTTTATTGAACAAGAAAATCAAGCTAGAATGACAAATCTTTTTCAAGAAATACAAATATACTGTTTTTTTTATTGGGTAAGGATTAGGGTACTACCCCAAAGTCTTAACCACCGAACTAAATATCCGAACGCAAATATACTGTTTGATTTATGGTACTACTCCCTTCGTTTAACTTGTTTTTTAACTCTCTTTTTTCCATTTCTTTAAAACTATGATTTTTCTAGCTAATTAACCTATACTCTTAGGGCATAAGGTAATCACCTCGTTCTAAAACCATACAAAAAAAAATAAATGAACCTATATATAAAAAATAAATAAATTGCCCTAGATAATATAAACTAACAAAATATTTCTATTTCAAGGATTTTAACCTATGTCCCAATACAAAAATCGTTAAAACTATTATGTTTAATTAATTAAGGTGACATCATAGCATACACGTTCAAACAACCTAGCTAATTGATCAAGTCAACATGATAATATAGTTGGCTTAAATCAACTAATTATGTAGATTCTATTCATAAAAAAAGGAAAAATTACTCAAAATAATACCAACTTTTGCCTATTGATTCAAAATAATACGAACTTTTAAATTGACTAAAAATAATATCAACTTTCATCATATTAACTAAAAATAATACCAACTTTCAATGTATTAACCAAAAATAGTATAACGAGTTTTTTTTGTGAAATTTTTGACAAAATATATAAAAAAACTATATTTGATTCTAAGGGTTTGTTTGGTTGTAACTTGTGGAAACGAAAATAAAAAATAAACGAATGAATTTAGTCCATATTTGAATCATGATATATGAACTAATTTTTTAAACTTGGCTCACAATACTAATACTCCGTATGTGTGACGTGCCTAGAGGAAAGTAGAAGAGATCGAAGAATATTACTATTTTGAAACTCACCCCTATATTGGGAGATTGGATTGGAAAAAGCAAATCCATTCATTTTGTATGGAAAATGAGGTGTCGACATGAAAATGGACAGATTCGCTTTGTTTTCATTTTCATTTCTATATTTACCAAACGAGCCCTAAATCTTAAACCTACTCTCCAGTCTCCATATGTTCTTTTTGTTCAATTCACTAAAGATTTTCATTTGAAATAACTTTTAAGAAATTCTAAAACACTCCAATTTTTTTTCTAAACTTTAATACAGTAATTATTAATTGCACATCTCATTTATAAACAATAAATTAAAAGAATTTGCATCAAAATGATCAATATGACATATTTAGAATGAGGTGATTTCAATTTTTTTTTGGTTGAAGAAGGAGGTAATTTCATTTGATTATACGTACGCATACATACAAATGTACAATACATACATTCTTTTGTAATTATCGAAACGATATGAAGATCTCGACTTTGGGAACTAGTCGAACTAGACACCCATCCAACAACATTTTTGTTGTTACAATAACAATTATTTTCTGAAACGTATTTATTGTAACAGTTGTTTTTTAAAAAACCATAATGACATTAAACTAACCTAAGAAGATACAATAAGACTCGAAAAAAAAACATAAGATACAATATGGGTAGATTCTTGTTACTTGGTTTGGAATCTGAATGGAATCTGTTTAATTTAAGAGTCTATATAATATTAGCATCGCTCACAAGTGCCAAGGTCTCGTAGACTGTACAGTTCTACTAATTAAGCCAATAGGAAGACACCCACTTGTTTTCTGGAAATGAGAAAATGGAGAATCATTGATTGGTTAGCATCTTTAATTTAATTATGTTATTCCTCAGTAACTTGTGGTTTCTGATTTGGCAACTAGCCATCTACATGTTCTGTGGGGAACCAACTACCAACCATCAAATCTGAAGAAAACATAAGGTTTTAGAGCTAGCTAGGGTTTTGGAAAGAGGCTTTATTTATCGTGTTTTAATGTGGAATCTGACAAATCATACACATGCTATTTGTCAAAGTAATCAATCATCCAACGTGTTAGTTGGCGCATTTTCTGGATTAGGTTGTAGTAAATTGAATTTTTGTGCTGGAGTACTATATAGGCTATCAATTATATTAAATTATGTATAAACTATTGTATAACCTCTCAACAACCGGTAAAAATTAGCATTGCCCTTTGTACTTGGGTTTACTTCATATGCTTACAATATCTACCTAATATGTGTATTACTAATGAGTAATGGCATTTGTTATTGGGTTTGGCTAACGTGTGCCCATGGCTACACAATAACAATACTAATTTTAGAAATTATTTTAAAACTATTTCCTAAATTAGAATTAATAAACCCTTTAAAAAAACGATTTTTCTATCATATGTCCTTGGGATATAGGATAAAAATCCAATTTTAGAAATACATCTTGAATTTTATATTTAGAATATTTTTTATTATTTTTTTAAAAGGGTTTAGACTTTTTTTATCTAGGGTTTAGTTTCTATATTAAGATTCTTATCCTATAATAGGTTAGAAAAACTGTTAAAAAATCAAAATTAACAAACAATATCTAGATTTAACAAGATTAGAATTCTTATTGTGTGCCCATGGGTAGGCATGACAATTTGATCCGGACCCGACGGATACCCGGTGTACCCGACCCGAAAAAACGGGTGAAAACCCGACAAAAAGGGCGGAAAACGGATTTCGGGCCTTGCGGGTGATGGGTTGGGTCGTTTTACGGGAAGGTTCATCCACCCGTCACCCGATCCATGACCCGACCCGGAATATATTTTAAAAAATACTATAATCTTTAACATACGAGGCTAGTGTTGAATCTGTTAGATAAAAGAATTAATTGTCTTCATTTTATTTGTGTTCTTCCCTAAATTAATTAGTTAACAAATGGGTAAAAGAACTAGTGTTGATTTATTTGATTCTGTTGAAAACCAGACTTGGAACTTTGAGAGTATTCAAAAATCAAAATGGATCGATTATGAGCGTGATGTTGTACACCTCAACGCTTGTGGCCTGTACATATATAGCTAATGCATATGAAATTGGTTAATGCCCCACATAAATTAATTAACGGTTTTTCTAACCTATGCCCTAAGGGCATAGGTTAAGCATTCTTATTTAAGAAACTAAAACCCTATATGGAAATAAATAAACCCTATTAGAAAAAATTAAATTACCCCATATGATAAAAATCAACAAAATCTTTCCATTTCAAGTGTCTTAACCTATGCCCTTGGGACATATGTTAGAAAAATCGATTAATTAATCATGTTATTATTTTTAATTTCATACCTATATTAGAATTTGACTTTACTTAATCTGCCACACTTGAGCTAGATATTTACATTATTTTTAAGTGTCTGATCATGATTCTTGGACATATATACATACGTACATTTGCTAATCACTTAATCAATGACCTTGTGATTTTGTGAAAGGTATTCCTATTTGCTAATCCTCTATAATGTAGTGGCACCCGAAATGCCACCCGACCCACCCTAAAATATAGGGTGGATTGGATTAGGGTGACCCATTTTAATGGGTGGGGTCGGGTTTGGATGGGGTTATTTGTGAGGCGGGTCGGGTTTGGGAATGGTCCATACACCCAAAACCCGACCCATTGCCATGTCTACCCATGGGCCCACATTAGAAAATCCGTTTGTTATTTAAAGTTGAAAAAGTTGACATTGTTACTTGAATAATCAGATTGTCGAATTAGGCATTACTAGTTAATTTTAAAAGTTTGGCCATATTTACCATCTTCGATTTCAAAACCCTTGTCACCATTTCATAGCATGATGCACTACATAGACCTATCTTTGTTTTCCTCCAATTTGTGTAAGGTCATGGGTGTAATATCACAAATCCAAGTTCTTGCAAAAGCATTCATTTTGGTTATCTAAGTCATTACTTGTTTTCTAATTTCTTCAAGCATAATGGATTTATATCTAGTTGCCAGAATCCAACTATTAAAAGCCTCACAAATATTATTTTCGCAATCATCACACTTGAAGAAAGCCTTGTAGAAATTTTCCTTACCATACATACTTTAGGAAATCATCAATAAGCCTATCCCCTAAATTGGCTAGTGCATCAATGTTATCTTTTAATTACACTTGAAAGGTAGACCATCAACATTGCCAAAATTTTGTTCTCTTATCATTACCTCATCATGTTTTGCCCAATTTGCATAGATGTGCCTCACACAAAGCATGTGTTCTGCCTTTGGTAACTCATTAGTTTTAATGCGGCGTTAATTCCCTGTATGACAACAAAACAAACCAAGTGTCAAAAGGAATTACCAAGTGCATGTCAGAAACAATAGTTATCCCTTCTCCTTTGCCAAGGTCCAAATCTATCTAAAATGTTTGGATGAACTTGGTACAAGTGATAGTGTATTCTGAAGAGGTCAACTCCTATGCAATTGGATATATCTGCTGATTTCTATCCTTCCCTATTGCCACAAAGATTTGGCTCTCAACTTCCACTTTAAAAAAGCACCCATGAATTCCAATTATTCTCCTGCACCCTTCCTTTCAGCCTTGCTTCATAGAGTTGAAACAATTGTACAATCTCTTAAAAACTTATTTTCCTGGCTAAGATTCCTTTTTAACAACTAGAAAGCATGCATACACTAGGTTTGATTTGTTGATCTCATCGACATAATCATGCAACTTGGCATATTATACAGTGTAGTGACCCATATTCTTACTTAAATCATAGCTTTTGCTCTCCTACAAGTAGATACTCCCACATACAACTTCAACTCCTTCCTACAAAGTTGTTGAATCTCCCATAATTTGATTGATGGTTGTAAAATGATTATGGCCTAGTATTTTTGCAAAGAATTGGAACTACAGAGCTTATTAGTGTTGTACCTATGATAATCATATCTAGGCTTATATGTCTTGATCATAAAATGTGGACTTGAATTATCTATGCTAGCATGTAATTTCCATTTACAACCTACATACTCACACTTAGTTGTAACCTTGTGTGCTTTGTTAGGCTTAAGCTTTAGCTTCACACCCATATGCATTGCATACTTGGCTAATGCCTCCCTAAACTCTTGAACACCCTTAAAAACCATAACAATCTCCAAGATTGGATACTTGCACTTAGGGTTTTAGAGAACATGCTTACTCCTCCTCCTCCTTATGTCTCTCAGTCCTTCTTGCTCATCTCCCAACAAAGCACTCTCCATACTATAGTCAAAATCACTTGTAAAATATGGCTCATTTCCCCAACCTTTCCTTTATAATTATGTCCATTCTCAGTTCAATTTTCGTACCCATCATTTGCCCTTACCTCACCTAAAGTCACCTCCACATCTATAGGATTCTCCTTATGTACCTTCTTCCTAGCCCTAACCTCTCCTGTTGCTTGTCTAACTTCTCTTAATTGACCATCAACTTCACTATCACCGGTAATCTCCAAAGACACACTCTCACTTGAATGTGTTTCATCATCACCATTAGTGTAAGATTCATCATCATCCTCATCATCACATCCCTCTAAAACTGGCTTATTAGCATTTGGGCATCATCACCACCATTAGTGTAAGATTCATCATCATTCTCATCGTTACATTCCTCTAGAACTAGTTTATTAGCATTTGGGACCTCATCAACTCACACCTTTTGAATTGGTTCCTCGCATTGCGACTCATTAGCAAGTACAAGTCCATCAAGTGGCTCTTTATCAACTAGATTCTCAATTGCCTCCTCAACAACTATTTTCTCCTTCTCAATTGCCTCCCCCTCCATTACCTCCTCACCAATTGGCACTTCCCGATCATTGCCTTCATTTGTTTGTTTACCAATTAACTTGCTCATCTTCCAACATAAGTAGATCTAATTTACTTAAACCTTCAAGAATGCCTTGAACAATATGGTTTTCTCCAACATCTACCAATTCAAGAGGTGCACTAATGATATGTTGAATGTAGAAATGAACTACCTCCTCATCCTCAACTTGGTTGGCAAGCTTAATAAGTGTTTGATCTATCATTTCACTAAATCCAATATCTCTCAACACCCTCCACCAAATGTTAAATATCCTAATTTTTTTTAACATACCAACTTAATTCAAAATAACTGAGCACATAGGTGTCAAAGTTATTGTTGTTTACCACATGAAACTTATTTTTATATTCAGGTCCATCCCCAAACACACCACCGTGGTAATACACAATGTTCACCCTCTTCATCACCTATCATAGCAAGAATACAAGCCAAACAAAGAAGCAACACACAACATTGAGTTCAAAATTTGTAAACAAATCAACTAAATCCTAAGGATTCATGAAATCCCCATATTTGAACCCTAGTCACATACTTCATACCAAGTTTTCAAATTTCGTACATTAGAACCCTATACACCCTTAAATCCCAAATTCCACACAACCTACAATGGATTCGAAGATATAAACCCTAAATTCCTAAAACCCCATAATCAACTAACCTTGTAATTTAAGCAAATGGAGACCCAACGTTTTCAAACTCCACCTCTGGAAAAGACAACTTCATTCCTTCGTTTGTCTCCTTTGTTTAAATCGACTTTATTTGTGGAAATTTAGACCGGGGCTCCATCGTCTAGTTCTTCTCCATTGAAGTCTCGAAGAGGTGTTTATTGTTCTTCTCCAGAATTTCAACGATTTTAATTTTGTATTTTGTTTGAATATTAAACAAATCTTAAAAAACAAAATAAATATTCTTATGTGGAGAAAATCTGACCCACATTAAGCTTATGTGGCAAACAGATTTACAAATCAATGCGCGTGAAGTTCACAAGAAGGAGTCTCAATGCTTAAATTTTTAAAAGAACAAAAATAGTTAAGTTCATGTGTTTATTTGAATATTTCAAAATATAGGGGAGTAGTTGACGAAAACATACAAGTTCATGGGTCTATAGATGTATTTTTCCAAACATATAATGCATAGTTAGTGTATTTTGATGCATGTAATACAAAATTATTGTTTGTGTCACAAATAATATAATAAAATTAGATGTAAGAAGAGATTTTTAATACACAAGTGACATTTAAATATTAAATTAGACAAGATCCACAAATTAAGGTTTAAATATTAGAAATTATTATACATATTTTACACAATTATATGTATGTTATATTTTGGGTGTATCGAGACGGGTGATAGATGAAGGATCTTCATCCGTACCCAATATCCTAGTTTATCGGGGCAGAGGAATTTTTAGTGGGGTATTGAAATGTGTAGTTTTCGCTTTTCACCCACTTTTTCGGGTTGGTTGATTCGGCTATCTATCGGGTGTAGGTAAGTTTACCATCCCAACCAAACGAGAAAAAGGATGGATGTTTATTATTTGTGTTTGAATGCTTGATTCTATTTGCATTTGGATTATCCTAAAACCTGTTAGTTACTATTTTTGTGTGTTGTTAGATTACTAGTGTGATTTTTATTGCTTCTAATTAACTCAAGTGGTGCTTTCGTCTCGAATAAGTGAAATTTGGGCTTTTGTTTGTGTTTGGGATTGTGAGAATTAAAAGTGGAGATGAATATTGAGATTTTGCGAGTATAATGATCAAGTTGACGACTTCTAGTTATTCTATTTGAAAGTAGAGGATGGAGATCAGGAAAGCTAATTTAGATATCAAAAATTGGTTGTAAGATGGCACATAAAAATGTTGTTGCTTTCATCAGGCAATGGGGGTAGATAATAGTAATTATCACCACATAAGCAATGAGACAAATGCAAGTGTTATGGAAAAAAAAGTATATGTATGAAACAATATTGGCCTAGAGCAAAGTTTTTGTGATTAGATAGTCGATGAATCTCAAGTATAAAGACAAGAAGTTTATTCTAGACTTGTTGAGAAATTAATCCCTAAAGATCATAAATACAAAAATTAAACATGTTAGAGTTGTTAAGAAACACCAAATTGAAGTACTTTTATCACGATGATATTTGAACCTTTTGAGGAACTACTTACTATGAACGAGAACAGTAAGTATATCATTTTCTTCAACCAAATCTCTTTTACTTTAAGAGTACTTAAGCTTTTTCTCTATAAGAAGGGAAATTATAAGTTAATATCTAATTTGGCATATTAAGGACCATAACCGAAAAATATCTACTAACTAATAAAATTTCATCAAAGCCTATTGCGCTAGAACTAGATATCCACCTGTTAAGCTCATACCACTTGAAGCCTATGAGCTTAATATAATTGAATCACTTAAATTAAACTTATTAGTTATGTGTTGTATAATATAATTATTTCATTAGATGTGTGAAACCATATAATATAGATTAAAAATATAACATTATTTCACTTTGACTACATATGAACCTAAAAAATAATTATATTAACCACATTTCTTATGTGTACACGTCCGAAGTACTTTTATAAACTTCTCATTCATTTCAACCAGGTTCATCTCCTATACTAATATGAGATCACAACTACATTCTTTCAACGACATAGATCAGGTACAAATGAGTAACATGAAAAAATTACATGCAATGTGATCTTGAAACATGTGTTTTTTTTCCTATAGGACCTACTTTATTTGCAATTGAATCATAACCACTTTATCATACATATAACCGAACATAGAATATCTATATATGCAAACTCTCACTAAACCAATGTAACGTAATAATGTCAACACGTAAAGAGCAGACTTTACATTGCTCGTGAGAGTCGAAATGGAGACCTCATGGTACTTACATGAAGTCCTAACCGTTTGACTAGATGCCTGGAGGCTCGAAAACTTGATGTTAATATGGAATTTAAGACGATATTTCATTTCAGAGGTTGCATATGCGATTGATATGCTTGGGTGATACGAGACTACATATTTATGTAAAGAGATCTCTTAATTCTTAGGATGCTCAACGGGTCGACCCGATCTGATATGCGACCCGCAAGTCGAGTCGAGGGCGACCCGTGTCTCGCAAAAAAAATAATTTGACCTGCGACCCAACCAGCAGGTCTAACAGGTCGGGTCGACCCATTTGACTAAGTCAATGGGGTCAAAAAATGATGTTTTTATACCCACAAAGCCAATAAATATTTTTTTAAAACCTGTCAGATTTGCGGGCCAACCTGCAAACCCAACGAGTTTTTTTGACCCACAAATCCAACAAGTTTTTTATAAAAAATATTTATATATTAATAAAGGAAAAAATATTTTTTTAAAAATATTGGGTTGCGAGTCAACCTACGACCCGCACGGGTTTAACCCGGCCCGAACCGTAAAAAAAAAACCGACCCGCTACCCGACCCGCAACCCACAAATTGTTGGTCGAGGATGTAACACACTCCTTCCTACCCTAGAGGTATTACCGCCAGTAACCCCGATTAAGACTAAACTGAAGCTACCCAAGGCTTTAAACTGACTGAACAAACTAAAAATCCAAAAGTTGGATTCATTTAAATCATAACCAGAAAATAATAAAATGTTGCAAAACAACTTAATCTTTATTACTTCAACCTTACAAAGTTTAAGAAGACATTACAGCGGAATAAATACAAATGGTCTTAAAACAGCATTAGCTTTTATGACAAGATGATAGAACAATCTTCTATCTGAACAAAACCTTTAGTATGTAAACTCTTAGCTTCTTCTTTCCCAACATAACTTTATAGTGGTCCATCCATAAACTTCGATCAAATACAAGTTCTGGAAACTTTTCTTCAACTTCTTGATCCACTTCTCAAAACAACTTTCAAGAAATACTTGATGTGTCGTATACAACGGTGGACACCAGCTGGCCATGCAATTGAATAAAGTGGTCGGGTTAGTCTAATGAAAGACTAAGCAAGTGGAGAAATTAACTGGTTCTTATGGTAGTGACTAAACATATTGGCATTGAAATCCGAATGACAACCGGTCGATGATCCAACAGTTAGCAGTCCCATAGAGGATAATAATGAGACATGCATATTCAAGAGATAGGACACCACAACTTGTGGTTCCTTTACGAAACATGAAAAATTGTTGGGAACTCATATTAATCACATAACATTTTGAAAAGCCTCCATCGACTAATCAGATTGACTTAATCAAAGTTTGATTAAGAATCATTCATAACCGGAAGCAAGAATGGCTTTCCGACTGGACAAACCATTCAGGTATATTAATGTGCCTAACGCCCTTATCTTATATTACTTTCAAAACTTTTCACAAAAAGGTTGGTTATTCATAATCGGCTCGAACTACTGCCGAAATATTTTGGTATTGTAGAGATCATCGGAGTATTTCATCCATGGTCATCTACCCTGTACCAAGATCACAGGAATTAAGCTATCCTTGATCTTTCATTTGCATATGGTGATGTAGATGTAACACCCCCTTACTTACCCTGGAGGTATTACCGCCAATAACCCCGATTAAGACTAAACCGAAGCTACCCAAGGCTTTAACAAAACAGAACTTACTAGAACAAGGTAAATAAAACCATTTAAAACCTAACAAAATTAAGTAAGACTTTACAGCGGAAAAGAGAATAAAAGGTCTTATACAAGCCTTATCTTAAAAAGAATTAGTAAATAAATAGAACAACCTTCTATTTAAACAAGATCTTCATCAAGTCTTCCTTAAGTTCTTATTTCTGAAACTCAGCTTCGCTTTGAAGTAGTTCAACCATGATCTTCACTCAAGTATAGCCATTGGAAACCTTTCTTCAACTTCTGGAGCTTCAAACCTCTGAATCCGCCTCTTGAATCAACTTCCAAGAAGAACCTGATGTATCGTAAACCAACGGCAGACACCAGCCGACCATATAAAAGAAAAGAAGATGGACGGGTTAGTCTAATGAAAGACTAAGCAAGCGGAGAAACTAACTTGGTTCTTATGGTTGTAACTAAACATATTGGCATCCAAATCCGATTAGACTCGGATTATGATCCAACAGTTAGCAGTCTTATGGAAAATAAGAAGGAGACTCGCATAATCAAGAGAGAGAACACCACCGTTTGTGGTTTCTTTAAGAAACATAAACAATTGTTGGGAACTCATATTAGTCACATAACATCTTGAAAAGTCTCCATCGACTAATCAGATTGACTTAATCAAAGTTTGATTAAGAATCATTCATAACCGGGAGTAAGAATGGTATCGAATAGACTAACCATCCGGGTACATTAATGTGCCTAACGCACTTGTCTTATATCACTTTCAAAACTTTTTATAAACATATTGGTAATTTTTAATCGACGGAAACCGCCGAGAATTCACATGTACATGTGACGTCAAGATGAGAGGGATTATTTCATCCATGATCATTGACGAACAACTAGTACCAATTGCACTTAGCTAGAGTGCATAACATCTCCTCCAGCGTTGAGTGAGGTATGAGTCATGACCCGAATGTTGGGATATGATAGTGAACTAAACCTCCAAACATAGACTGTGTTATAAAGGTCATCGGAGACTCGGCTCCTACCCCTGGAAACTAACTTACTTCACAATAATGTCTCAGCATGAGACAACATACAAGGTCACACATAACGGACCTAAATCCAGTTCTATCGCGGAACTGAACGAATAACAATATGGTCATTATTTCTAACAAAACAACAACCTATCATATTTTATTAATCATACAAGTTGTTCCCAACACAAATATTAAATGGGATTCAATTCCTCATTTAATAACAATAACGCAAGAGAGAATCGTCCACTTGCCTTAGAAGGCGTGCTCAACATCCTTAGCAATTCCAACAGTAATCTTTATCATCCTTCTGCCAAGTATAACAAAAGGATTTCTTAACAACGAGCTCACGGAAACACTTCTTAGTTGTATACTCAAATTCTACAACTTCCTAATCGATAAACGATTTAATTTCCGAATATCGATATATAATAAATCCTAAGTTATCATGCTTTAAGGAGCCATTTTGGCGGAATTATAACTAATTATCCGCTTCACTTTTGAAACAATTTTCTAAATAAAATTTTTTCATTAACAACGGTTCTTAAAGGTGACCAAATCTTGGATCAAACGGATTAACAACGAATCCCGAGTAATTATCCGAAGTCCTTTACCTGCCAATCGATATCCAAAACTTGTATTCGCTATAACTGAAGATCCTGAAGTCCGTTTCTCGAGCGGTTTGAACCTGTGGGACCGTATCAACGTCAAGATTATAAAAACCATAAATTTAATTAGCAAAGCAGAACCGAAAGGTCCTTACGGTGGCTCCGTAATCAACCCGCTAATTAATTTTGATCGTATATACCTTCACTCGAGCCCATGGCTCGTTTGGCTCGTTAAAGCCTCGATAGTGGCTCGATCCCCGAGCTCGAGGGTGGCTGGGCATTGCCCGACGGTGGCTCCCGTGGTGGTTAGTGGTCGGAGGGCCTGGTGGTCGCCGGCGGCGTCACTTAACGTGGCAGAGAAGAGAGCCGGCGGTGAATTCTTTCCTCCCGAGTCCATCGTTCCGCCCAGCCTCTCTCTTATAGCAGCCATGAACCCCCAAAAAAATGAATTAGAGGAAGAAGATGATGAGGTGGAAGAGTTGGAGGTAGATGGAGCGGAATATTGCCGGCGGTGAAGGTTCTTCCACCCGAGCCCGACGTTCCGTCCTAATTGTCTCTGATCCCTTCCTTTGTTTAAAAAAAATATAGCAGATCACTATCGAAAGACTTCCATCCAAATCCACCTTTGCCTCCCCCATTAAGCAAAGAAGGTCGGTTAATAAAGGGATTTTCCGTCTCGGAACGGGACTCGCATTAAAGCGGTAAAATTATGTACCTCGGGTGGAAAAACTTACTAAATACAAAACGTCCCGTAAATTATGTGTGACACCCTTATACCGTATGACGTATACTATTTAAAACTTATCTCTTATATAAGCAATTCACATATACCAACTATTCACATAAGCACAAAGCGGAATTAACAACCATAAAAGGTTGCACACACACATCTATGTCGTTACTTCTCATCCTAAAACATCTATTACTCTAGCTTCTATTACAAGCCATATGTCTATTATGCAAAATGAGGAGGAGAAGGTTGCATTGAGCTTCAGCCGACCGACCTGTATGAATGTGACCTCTAACAGAGACACACATCAATAAAAACTAGCTGAACCTGAAAAATTATTTTTGCGATTTGCGTGAGTCGCATACACAGTGAATATAAACCATCATCAATTATTTCACACAAAGCCAAACAATTGGTCAGTATACATATTCATATATATTATATATATGTCGTATAGGAATTTACTATGCAAATGCAAATGCCGATGTATCCGATTCATTATCCTGTGAACTGTTCAAGCTTGAATCTGCCCCGGGTTTACTATATAAGGACTCTTATGGTCCCTTTAACAAAGAAATCCGAAGATTTCCTGAATATTGGCTCTTATGGCCCCTTTAACAAAGAAACCCGAAGATCTCCTAAATATTGACCCGTAGGTCCTGTATGATCCGTAGATCCTGTATGACTCGTAGGTCGCTTTAACAAAGAAATCCGTAGATTTCCTGAATTACAGTTCAGGGCAAGACCGTCACAGGTCCTTTTAATCTCATTGCAATATGCTATGCAATCAAATGCATCATGTAACCATATATAATATGTCATTTGTTAACATATTTTCTGTGCAAACAACTCTGGAAATTTCAGAGCTATCACATTTATCCATATAATCCATATAACACATATATCCATGTAGCTCATATAGCACATATATTCATATACCTCATATACCACATATAGCGCATATATCCATATATTCATATTTCACATATAGCACATAGGGTTGAATCTCCGGTCTATACTCACCTGTTCAGGATAGATACTATATTTCTCTTTCCTTTCTCTTTGACCACGATCTATGACTTGTGCTCCTATATATAACCCAATGCAAATTAGGTTATTTACTCTTATAAACTCTAACCCCAAATGCAATGAAATGCCAGAATGCATTATAACTTCTTGCATATATATCCAAATCCTTTCAATCTTGACATCGATAAACTATATATATAGAAGAACATTTTTCTAGTTCAAACCTTTCTGTAAAACTTGATCAAAGGGCTCCCTAATATCCTTACAAAACGAAACCCTAAAAATACTCTGAAATCTTTTACCGAATATAAATCCGATATTGAAAACACCCTCTAAGAACTATAAATCGACTGATTTTCAAATCAGAAGCAACTGTAGATCTAGATCTGGAAAAATTAGGAAAATCCAGATAAACCATTAACTAATTAAAAACTTACCAAATCAAGCTTGTACCGCAAGATTAAAACCCGATAGAAGAGATCTTGTATCAGATCCACAATAAAAACAACCAAAAATCAAACCTTTATGCTCTCCTCACTTTTCCTTCCTCTCGTCTTGTCTCTGTACCTTTTCTATGTACGTAGTCGAATGAAAAAAATCAAGAACATGATATATATCATGTTGGTAAGAGTCGGCAAACAAAATTTCCAAAATTGCAATTTTCACTCTCAAATCTCCTTTACTACAAACTTTACCCTGAAATAATTAATAATTAATTTTTACTTAAAAACTTTTTAAAATATAATAAACTTAATTCAAAAATAAATATTACTTTTAAAAATTCACTATATATCATGCCAATATGCTATGCATATACTCTTAATATGATATGAATGCAAAATGACGTATGCACTTTGGTCGGGGATGTTACATTATGTAGACCAATAAAACCAATTTTTTCATGATTTTATCTTACTACCTTCAATTTTTAAGGCTTCCGTTTCGTATTTTAAAACCCTTACAGTACATAATTAAGAAGACGACTTATCCAATAAATATTCTTTTTCCACTGAAAAATCCTAGAATTCACACCGATCCATAAAATCATTTCTTTGTGATTTTAGGATATCACCAAGAATTTTCTAGGATTTAATCTCCAACAAAAATATTGGATTAAGCGTTAAAACGGACAAAGAGGTTAAAAGGATATCCGAAAAAAAATTCAAAAATATCCTCAAAAACCACAGTTATTATAGTAGAGATCAGAGAGGCCTATTACCCTGTCGTCTACACTGCACCGTGCCAATTGCACTTAGCTAGAGTGTGCATCACCCCTCTCACACGAAGAGCAGGGGAAGAGTCATGACCCACCATTAGGATTAGGCCCCTCCTAATGTAATCTTTTTAAAGAGAGGATATGGAACCACGTTCCCCTCCCTGAAACTACCTTAATTCAATAACAATGTCTCAGCGTGAGACATCATACAAGGTCACACATAACGGACCTAAATCCAGTTCTACCGCAAAACTGAATAAACAACATGGTCATTATTTCTAACAAATATAACAACCTATCATATTTTATTAAGCACACAAGTTGTTCCCAACACAAATATTAAATGGGATTCAATTCCTCATTTAATAACAATAATGCAAGAGAGAACCGTCCACTTGCCTTAGAAGACGTGCTCAATGTGACACCCTTATACCCTATGACGTAAGCTTAGTAATAACTTATCTCTTATATAAAGAGATAATTCACATATAAGCAACTATCCAGATAAGCACAAAGCAGACATTAACAACCATAAAAGGTAGCCCACACACATCTATGTCGTTACTTCTCATACTAAAACATCTATTACTCTAACTTCTATTGCAACTCATATGTCTAAGATGCAAAAATGAGAAGGAGAAGGTTGCATTGAGCTTCAGCCGGCCGACCTGTATGAATGTGACCTCTAAAATGACACACGTCAGAAAGTTCTAGCTGAACCTGAAAAATTATTTTGCGATTTACGTGAGTCGCATACTCAGTGAATATAAACCATCATCAATTATTTCACACAGAGTCAAACATTTAATCCATGTACATATACATACATATTATACATATGTCATATAGGAATTTACTATGCAAATGCAAATGCCGATGTATCCGATTTATAATTCTGTGAACTGTTCAAGCCTGAATCTGCCCCGGGTTTACTATATATGGACTCTTATGGTCCCCTTTAAGAAAGAAATCTGAGGATCTCCTTATTATGACTCTTATGGTCGCTTTAAGAAAGAAATCCGAAGATTTCCTCATTACAGTTCAGGGCAAGACAGTCACAGGTCCTTTTAATTTCATGCAATATGCTATGCAATCAAGTGCATATGTAACCATATATATGTGCCATCTGTTAACATACTTTATGTGTAAACAACTCTGAAAATTTCAGAGCTATCAAATTTATCCATATAATCCATATAACACATATATCCATGTAGCTCATATAGCACATATATTCATATACCTCATATACCACATATAGCGCATATATCCATATATTCATATTTCACATATAGCACATAGGGTTGAATCTCCGGTCTATACTCACCTGTTTAAGACAGATACTATATATCTTCCCTTTCTCTTTGACCATGATCTATGACTTGAGCTCCAAATCAAGCTTGTACTGCGAGATTAAAACCCGATAAAAAAGATCTTAGACCAGATCCATATAAAAACAACCGAAACTAAATCTTAAAATTTCTTCTTCCTCTTCTTTTTCCCCCTCTCTCTTTTCTTCTTTGATTTTCATTTCTTTACGTAACTTAGGATAAGAACATATAAATATATCGCACTTAAGGTCGGTTTCAACGGGAAGTCGGCAAAACTTATAAAAAATTGCACTTTTCACCCTCAAATCTTTTTTATTATAAACTTTACCATAAAATAATTAATAATTAACTTTTACATAAAAACTTTTTAAAATATAATAAACTTAATTCGAAAATAAATATTACTTTTAAAAACTCACTATATATCATGTCACTATGCTATCCATATGCTAGTAATCTTATATGAATGCAGAATGACGTATGCACTTTGGTCGGGGATGTTACACTCAACGTCCTTAGCAATTCAACAGTAATCTTTATCACCCTTCTGTCAAATATAACAAAAGATTTCTCAACAACGAGCTCATGGATACACTTCTTAGTTGTATACTCAACTCCTACAACTTCCTAATCGATAAACGATTTGATTTCCGAATATCGATTCATAAATAATCCTTAGTTATCATGCTTTAAGGAGCCATCTTGGCGAAATTATAACTAATTATCCGATTCACTTTTGAAACAATTTTCTAAATAAAAATTGTTCATCAGTAACAGTTCTTAAAGGTGACCAAATCTCGGATCAAACGGATTAACAACGAATCCCGAGTAATTATCCGAAGTCCTTTACCTGCCAAAACGGTGTCAAAACTTGTATTCGCTATAACTGAAGATCCTGACGTCCGTTTCCCGAGCGGTTTGAACCTGTGAGACCGTATCAACGTCAAGATTATAAAAACCATAAATTTAATTAGCAAAGCGGAACCGAAAGGTCTTTACAGTGGCTCCGCAACCAACCCGCTAATTAATTTCGATCGTAAATACCTTCACTTGATTCCATGGCTCGTTTGGCTCGATAGTGGATCGATCCCCGAGCCCAAGGGTGGCTGAGTATTGCCCGGTGTAGTCCTCGTGGTGGATGGTGGTCGGAGGAGCTAGCGATCGCCGACGACGTCGCGCAGCGAGGCAAGAAGATAGCCGACGTGATGAACTCTTTCCTCCCGAGTACGTCGCTCCTCCTGATTCTTCTCCTCTGGTTCTGGCTTATAGCAGCAGCAACGAGCTCATAATCACCAAGAGGAAGAAGATGAGATGAAGAAGAAGATAGGAGGTGGAAGGGGAAGGGAAGGTATGCTGCGGTGGAGATTTGAAATCGCCGAGTCCGTCGTCGTCCTAATTCTTTCTCGTACCTCCCTTTGATTCTATCCAAAAAAACGCAGAGCACATCCAATAAACTCAGCTTTCCTCCCCGACTAAGTAATTGGAGGTCGGCTAAAACGGGACTTCCCGTCTCGGAACGGGACTCGCGTTAAAGCGGTAAAATTATGTACCTCGGGTGGAAAAACTTACTAAATACAAAACGTCCCGTAAATTATGTAGACCAATAAAACCAATTTTTCATGATTTTATCATGCTACATTCAATTTTTAAGGCTTCCGTTTCGTATTTTAAATCCTTTACAATACATAAATAAAAAGACGGCTTATCCAATAAATATTCTTTTTCCGCCGAAAGATCCTAGAATTCACATCAATCCATAAAATCATTTCTCTGTGATTTTATGATATCACCAAGAATTTTCTAGAATTTAAATTCCAACAAAAATATTGGATTAAGTGTTAAAACGGACAAGGAGGTTAAAAGGATATCCGAGAAAAATTCAAAAAATATCCTTAAAAACCACAATTATTACAGAGGACAACCCGACCCGTTGAACATCCCTATTAATTCTGTTGCAGTATGACCTTAAGTACTTGGGATAATTGATTCATTTTATTGTTTGTTTTGCAAACAAGATTTACCTAACTCCTTAAAAAAATCAACTAGGTGACAAACAAATTTGTAAACATGACTCATTCACCACCCGTTATTGGGCTTTCACAAGATAAGGACTGATGGTGCGCGAAATAGCGATTTGTGAACAATGGACACGCAACACGAGGTAAAAGAAACTGGCGAGGTCCCCAAGGTCTTTTCCCTAACGATCTTTTCCATACCCACCCAAAAAAGCAAAATCCCTGCCTCCACGAACCTCAAGCCACAGGAGCGAGGTCCAAACTTTGCGAAACTCACTAATAAAGGTGGTTAAGCAGCTCGCCACCAGAAATAATGAGGTCTCAACCTTGCATACTCAAAGGCTGACATTCCCGCCTAGCTTAACCAGTCAAAAGCCGCCTAACTCTCGACCAATGGGCCACCGCTTGCGTCTCGACCAATCGAATGGTCGAAACTTGGGCGTCCCACATCGGAAGTTGGCAAAAATCATGGTCCTCGAGCGTCTATAAATAGAGGGAGACCTCGAAGGTTGCAGGGGGTCGAAAAACATTTTGAACTCAAGAACTATCTTATTGATTGAAGATCGACGTGTTGAATCATCGTAAAGACCATGCTACAACCAAGAGAAGCTCCATAAAAAGACTTCAAGTCACCCGAAGGGACCTCGTCTCAAGCAGGATCTCGCTTAAACCGCTTCCCAAGCTACAATCTCTGTGTAAACACTAAAGTGTACAACCTCGCTTGATAGACGTCAATTCTCCATTTGTAATAAGAGCAAGGCTCGCTAGTAGTTTGTAAAGTGATAACCTCGTTGTAATCAAGAGGTCTCGAAGCTTTGTTAAGCAGAGACCTCAAATCTCGTGTAAGGAGATTTATGGCATAATCTCGTTGGTTTAGTCCCACTCAGAAATCATAAATAAAAAGCAAGGGTTTGCCTCGTCGAATAAATACAATCTCGTTTCTTGTCTTTAGTGTTGGTTTATTTCGAGCTTCATCAAGGACCTGTTTGAATCGCATATTATAATGTAAAAAAAATTTGCATTATGTAGGATTTAATGAAAAATTGCATTTTAGAATGGAGAATATGGGATGCTCTAAGAAGAATTATTACCACCGGAGGACTTTATGTAAACTATGGGTGTTTCTTTACAAATAAACAAATTAATAATAGACAGTTTTAGGTAATTTCTTAAATTATGGAGGACTTTATGTAAATAAGCTGTGTAAATTTCTCAAAAGACGGTCACGTGCCTCTTCTTAACACCAGCGGAAAAACACGCTCTCAGTCTCCTCCAAACAATCTGACTTGTTTATCGGATTTTCTCGTTCGCTCGCTCCCGAGTCCTGATCCTGGATGTGAGCACCTCCGAATCGCTGAAAGGTCAGTTAAAAAAACCTCGCAAAGGTTCCATTTCCCTGATCGATTTTGCAATACGTCGCTTAATTGATTGCTATGATTGAAAATTCTACGCTCATGCTATCTTTCCGATCAAATCGGTAAATTTCTTACTTTGATCTGTGTTATTTATAAAATTCCATTAGTTAAATGAATTCGATCGGTATCTGTAGCCCTCGAATCTCGATTATTTATTATGAATTTGCAAAATCTCGACTTAAATTTGGGAGCTTGTTAGTCATTGATGATTGTCGTATCGTTCTCTTGATCCGGTTTTGAACAGGTTTTGGTTTTCCATCGGAGATTTGGAGTTTGTGCTAGGGCTTCGATTGAATTAAGCCCCTCCTTGAATTGAAACCATGGATAGCAACCGGGATGAGGCGTTGAGATGCATTGGTATTGCCAAGGAGGCGATTGCATCTGGCAATAAGGAACGAGCATTGAAATTGATAAAAATTGCTCAAAGACTCGATAGCAATCTGTCTGTTGACGATCTCCTTGAGGCATGTGGGAAGATTAGTTTACCTTCGTCTGGTTTCTCTGAAAATGGAAATCTCCGTGACAGGAGTCAGCATGGGGCTTCATCAGCTAAAGCTGATAATGAGGAGCGAAATTATACTGAAGAGCATGTTCAGTTGATTAGGCAAGTTAATAGGAGCAAGGATTATTATTCTATCCTTGGTTTAGAGAAGTCATGTTCAATGGAGGAAATAAAAAAGGCATATAAAAAACTGTCTTTAAAGGTTCATCCTGACAAGAACAAAGCTCCAGGTTCAGAAGAAGCTTTTAAGAAAGTCTCAAAGGCTTTTAGCTGCTTGAGCAAGGAGGACTCTAGGAGCCAGTATGATCAGACTGGCCTTGTCGATGAATACGAGCATAACCAACAGCATGTTAGAAGAAGAAGGACACAAACTAGTGACTTTTATGAGGATGATTTTGACCCTAATGAGATATTCAGGGCCTTCTTTGGTCAGCAAAGTGTGTTCAACTCCTCCCACGTCTTCAGAACTAGAGGGATGCATACTCAGCAAAGGGCTGATGCAGGCGGGTCTAGTGTCATGGTTCTTCTTCAGATATTAGCATTTTTGTTGATCCTTCTACTTGCTTATTCACCTTCCTGGGAGCCTGAGTACTCTTTGCAGAAGACCTACAATTATCCAATTAGAAAAGTTACTGAGCGGCATCAAGTGGAATTTTATGTTAAGACGGCCGATTTTGATAGTAAATATCCGGTTGGAAGTGAATCTAGAGCCAATCTTGAAGCAAATGTGGTTCAGGATTACAAAAATGTGCTTGGGCGGTACTGCCATATAGAAATGCAGCGTCGCCAATGGAGTAGGAGTATGCCGACACCTCACTGTGACAAACTTAGGAATTTTGGAGTGGCCTGAAGGTTAGATTATAGATACAGTTACAATTTTTCACCGATTAATGTGCTATTGTTTGCTTTTCTCTGCATAATTTGTTGGACATTTGTAATTATATGGTTTCTCTCATGAAACTAATCAGCTGCTACTCTTGGTATTGAGTTACAACCGTCACGAGAATAAGTTGTTGATGAGAGTATGATAATTTACTGAGATATGTTTCTATTGTGTTGACATATCCTATCTTTTAAGTGATCTGTCTTTAAATTTACGTTCATACTATAATATCTCAATCCGCTGTTCCTACTTGAGCTTGTTATATAGAGAAATGAGATGAAGTGGTTTGATGGTGATGTAGATTAGCAATTCATCATGGTTCATTAATCTGAAAAAGAATGAAGAAATCAGTTTCAATCTTTACATAAGATGTGTTCCTGTGAACTGGTTGACCAAAAAGAAAGTTCCCATTTATGTGCTTGATGGTGAGTAATGTATCTGAGAGTCATCCTCTGAAGCGATATCATGCCTTGAAGACATTAGCTAGATCATCTGTAAATTTACCAATTACGGTCGTAGGAAGTCATCTACTTTGCTTTCCCCTATCTTTTTTACTAGCATGATTTTTATGAGTTTGATTTGCCTAAAAATAGCTAGGCTTCCAGCCATATTATGACTTTGCCCTAGGTTTAGATTCAATTATGTGGAAGCCAAAGCAGGGTAATTTTGCCTAACTGGAAGTTGCTTTCCCCTTGAGGTATTTTTAGATAAGTTTAATTGCTTTCATGCATCCAGCAGAACGATGAGGCCAGGGGGATGCATAATGTATGCTATATTTTTATTTGAATGCAATTAGTGTGAGTAAAGAACTGATCTTGAGAAGCTGAGTATAGATCATGCATGAAGTTTTTGTTTGGAAATCTGTTTTTTCTCCCCCTTCCTTACTGAATTTTTGGGGGCATTTTGTTACCTAATTTACTGATCATCATCCATTTATCTTAGAAGTTATATACATGTTTTACAAGGAACTCCCTTCTTACTGCCACAATTCTTCTTTTATTAATCTCCAACTTATGTTTTAGACTTTGGTAGAGTCACCATCAATTATCTTCATCTTGCTGTATCATCATATTATCATTGTATGTATTATCATATACTTGGTGTGCTTATTATTTTCAGATAAAGTAGAATTGTCTAGATCTCTCATGTTCATTCTAATTTTTCATAGTAAAATTGCTGCCTTCATGTTTGTAACCCCCCCCCCCCCCCCCCCCCCTTTTTTCTTCTTCTTCTTCTTTTTGTGACTCAACATTGGGTCTATCGGGCCTACCCCCTTTTCCTTGGGCAGGGGTACCCCCATCTTGACCCCTCAGATTCCGCTTTAGCGGAGCCTCACTTTGTCAATGACGATTTTTGTGACTCAACAATAGAGTTCCTTCAATTCTATAAAGCATAAGAGGCTGTTAAAAAGATGTCTGATGATGATATATGTTTCATTTATTCAGAAATCATTCAAAGAGTTCTTTCTTGGTTGTCAAATTGACCTATCATTCCTCTTCATGGAAGTACCTTAATTTGTTTTGGACCAAATTTAAACAAATAGCAACCGTTGTTTCATAAGTAAGCAAATGCCCCTTTGTTTGAATAAGCAGGTACAACTCCGTTAGAAGACATTAGCTGCTATCAACATCGCTCGTTTTTCAGCCTGCTCGATGATTACCTAGCAAAAGGGTTTAGCCGTTCTTATTTCACTTTGGTTATATACAACAACAACATCTACCCAGGGGATCCCGGTATGAGCGGGATCTGGGGGGTCGACATGTATGCACTCTTACCCCGAACTGGACGTCGGGAGGGTATTTCTGGCTCAGTTTAGTTATACACGATAGTATAAAAGACTGTCTGAAGTTACATACACTAACATATTTTCTATGTTTGTAAACGAAGTTTATTTGATAGTCAAATCAAGCGTGTAAGCATCAGTGAACTCCAATAAGCAGCTATAGACGTTGCTCCATCTCATTCTCGTCTATTATTATTTTTGACATATTGCACGAAACAATTCAAACTTTTGTTATAATTGTGATTTTGTCACCAAATAATATCCATAGAATGAAAATACTATCAATTTGTATTGTGGTAGCAAACAAGGCCATCTTCTTTCATTTAACTCAAATCTGGAATGATTTAGCCGTTCTTCATCTTCTCAAACCCGGTAAAAATTTCAGATTTATTTAAAATCTATACCACATAGTCATACTCACTGCTCTAAAAATCCCTTCTAGGCCCCGCCTAGGCGCTGAAAGATCCTAGTCCGCCTAGCCGTCCAGACTGCCTAGGCACCCGTCTAGGACCGCCTAGGCTACCGTTCAGGCCGTCTAGGCGCTAGGCGGTCCCTATCCGCCTAGCGTTTGTTAGAACATTGGTCATACTGCAAAAAAATTGATATCAAACAATGCAATTTTTTTATATATTATTCAAATGCACGTCAGAAATTGGTGAAAAAAATGATTAAAAAAAATCAACTGAAAAACCAATCATTTTCATACCGACTATAAAGATCATGGGCTTATAGTTGCCCAACGGCCCAACTCAGGGCCATCTGATCCAGTCCATCACCACACGACTCCTAAAATCCCTCCTTTTGCTCTCACAAACCCTAATATCCGCACTGCCGTCTTCTTATCACCCATTTTCAATTTCACACCTCTCCCTCTCCCAACTCCAGAAGATCCCAGTCTAGCAAGCAGATCCGCCGGAGCAAAAATGAGCAGAGGAGCAGCTGCCGGAGTTGCCAAGGGCAAGAAGAAGGGGGCGACGTTCACGATCGACTGTACGAAGCCAGTTGAGGATAAGATCATGGACATCGCCTCACTGGAGAAGTTCCTCCAAGAGAGGATCAAGGTCGGCGGCAAGGCCGGCGCTCTCGGCGATTCTATCACCGTCACCCGTGAGAAGAGCAAGATCACCGTTACCTCCGACAGCAACTTCTCTAAGAGGTCAGTTTGCGTTTCTCTTCCATCTTACCTTGAAATTATGAGTTCCGTTCTTGATAGTTGTTTGGAAAGTTGAAAGGATGCGTTTTTGTGATGTTTTTCTATATTTCCTGGGCGGTTGTGTATAGCTAGTGCATTTCGCTGGTAATGGGTTATCTTAGATCTTTGTTTAAATTTCTCTATTATGAAGCAGTTTGTATGCCATTGATTGTTGTAAAGTACGAAAAATTTCTTCTGCTGAAGTTTGTGAGTCCTTTTGAATTTGTAGTTTGGATTAATCAAAAATCATTTAGGAGCATCATTTAGTCTAACAAAGAGATTTCAACATAGATTAAGGAACCCTACAATTATGCCAGTTTTGGCATGTTTCTTTTTGCTCAAGGAAATTTCGTTGTTTGGAATCATCACTTGTTCATATTACTCTTGATTGTGCTAAAAATGCTTTTTGCTGGCTTCTTTTATCAATTGTTTGTTTAGATTTTTTTTTGTTGAACACCTGAACCTATTTACACAAACAAATCTCTGCTCTTGAAAGGACCTGTTAAAATTACACTTGTAGAGCCTCTTGTCTTGAATGTGTTATTTTTGCATGTTTTGTAATGCATTCAAATATTCACTCGGATTTAAGCTCTGGTCCTATGCATCAGATTCAGCATTTAGCCTCTGTTTCTCTTAGCCTTTAAAGCAACTTAGCAACCAACTTGTGGCTGTGAATTTTGGAATATGAAATGGAATAGTCTTTGTGTTGACGTGTTGTTAGTTATTGACCTGCTTCTGATATGCTGATCCTGAATGGGACAGATTTCCAACTGCTTGACTAATGGCATTCCAAAAAACCTACATTGATCTATATTTGATAACATAGCTTGTTAACTGCCCGAATTCTGTTTATAGGTGGAAATGATAGTTGATTTATGAATATTGTTTTTTCATTTTCCATCTCCTTACAGATACTTGAAGTACTTGACCAAGAAATACTTGAAGAAGCACAATGTTAGGGATTGGCTACGTGTGATTGCGGCGAACAAGGACCGCAACGTATATGAGCTTAGATACTTCAACATTGCTGAGAATGAGGCCGAAGAGGAAGACTAGACAGCTTAAGAGAACCCTGTTTGTTGGCTTTTCATGGACTTAATCTTTCTTTTGCTTAGTTTAAGATTTTGTAATTTCACTCTTTTGAGGCTTGGATTTTTCTTATATCATGGCAAATTTTGCTCCAAGTATTGGTTTGTTTGAAAGAGTATTTTAACCTCCCTTGTCATTTATCAATGGATCTCGACACTTGGGTTCTTATAATTCGGCTTATTTTCCTCCATAAAACTAGTTTCGTTGTTTGATTTTAATTTCAAACTTTGTGCCTGTTTAGGTTACCGTTATTATTTATTAGGCTAGTATAAAATCCAACACAACGCCCAAGATCCTTATTCTTGATTGATTCTTCTATTCTGAGGAATTCGAGCAGAATAGGAGAAATAGTAGTAAAAAAGTACAGAAGTTCATTAGATGTAATTAGTTTATCTAATGAATTTTGAACAAGCAGCACATTGCACCTAGAAATTGTAAGTTGATCATCTTCATCAGTTTGATGTTACAAGTTTACTCCCAGAAATTAAAATTGATCATCTTCATCAGATTGTCCTGGAATCAAGTAATTAATGAACAACAAACAAGTAGTTATAACAAGTAGTGGAATTGGATATATAAATATATACATATCTTTTCTCTCAAAAAAAAAAAAAGTTCTAACTACTCAAAATTGCCCTTCTTTGTTGACTCAGTGGCCATTTTTTTATTGGGCTTTCTCAAGTTTTCTGTTGGGCCAGGCCCAAGGCGTGCAAACATTAACTTTCGCGCGTTAAAGTAACAAGTCTAGAAGCGTTTCAAAGAAGCCAAACAACGGCTGCCCCTGAAAACCTCTCGAAATCGCCACCGCCGTGGACGGTTGAGCAATGGCGACCACCGAGCATCCACCGTTGTCCGACGCCGAAATCGTCTCGTTAGCCAAAAGGACGCAAATTGCCGGAGGCGGAGCCGCTTCTCCACCGCCTTATCTCCTCTCTCCGGCTTCGCACGAAACCCTCGTCTCCTACCTCTCCTCCCGCGCGAGCTCCGCCGCCCCCTCATCCGCCGTATCTGAGTACGCCATCGCCCTCATCTCTCTAGTTTCTCTGTCGCCTCATACTCCTTCAGTCTCATCACTTCTCTCCTCACTCCTCTTGGCCTACATCGACCTCTTCAACGAACGCAAAATCCCTAGAGATTCTAATTCTCGGAAAACTCTCCAGCTGTTTACCCTTCATCTCTCGTATATTTCTCCGGAGGATCTGGTATCGATTTCTGAATCTATTGTCTCTGATTTACCAGGAGTGGCTGATGCTGACGATGCTCAATTGCTCGACGTTCTCCCTAACTGCCTTGACCTCATACTGAGGTCGAACGAGGTAGATAATGGAGAGGCGGTAATTAATTCAGTGTTCGATCAGATTCTTGCGAGCAATTGGTCCAAGGCTCTGCTGGTAAAAATTGTGTCGGTTATCCGGGAAATTCCAGTTCTGGACAAAAATAGGAGAAGCGAGTTTTTGAAGAAGGTGTTTGATGGGATGAAGACTGTGGATTTGCAGGACGTTCCTTCTCTTTCTTACCAGCTCCTGGTGGCTGCTTCCAAGGGGTTCAACAAGAGGGAGGTGATGGAAGGGATTGTGATGTTTTTTGGGTCGAAGTTGGGGGTGAAAGCAACTACCACGGCTAGGCAGGTGGAAGGAACTGTTTTGCTTCATGTGAATTTTGCTGTCAAGCAGGATCCTTCATTGGCTCAGGAGTTGTTAGGGCTGTTGAAGTCGGATATTAGGGTTTTGAACCATTTCACTGTAGCTGTTTTGCTTTCAGTTTCGAGGGTTAGGAAATTCAGTGTGAGCTGCATGGGTGTCTTGAAGATGGCAGTTCTCAGTGTGTATCGGGATAATGAAGTGGCTAGGTAACAGTCTATGATCTTTCTCTGATGGATGAATTTTGCAATCAATGGAAAGGGAACTTTGATAATATGTGAAGTTAGTATAGCTCTATTATTTTCAGATTTCTTTCTTTCATTGTTTCTAACACGTGATCATGTAGAGCAATGGTTTTTTTGATGTCGTAACTTCGTAAGTGATATGTGGTGAAAGTTCTTAAGAGTGAAATTGTTTTTTGTTTGAATTGGATGTTATGTTAATTTGTGGTAAATTATGAAATTCTGACGCATCTATCTTCTTATACTTCAGAACCTGCAAATGGCTGTCCGAAGAACTGAAGAAGGAATATTCACAGCGTGCAATTTTGTTGGAAAAGGCGTTCATTAGAGCTGTAACTATGCCTTTTTATATGGACTTACTGTTATTGTATTTATATTTTGCACTATCTTTATCAACCAACTTCTTTTCCGGATTATGTATGCTTTCAATCTTTCATATTTAAAGAATAATTCAGTACTCATATACTTAGCTCTAAATTTAGAAGTTTGTTGATGTGGTTAACTTACTATAGAATCTGATTGAGTATAGTAGATGAAAATCTTGCAATTTTCTTAAATAAATTCCAAGAGTTTGCTAATTTTGTCCATCATAGAATCTGCCAGGTCTGAGAAAAGTTTGATCCTTGATCTTAAGTACATGAATAGTTAAATATAGTCACTCTTGCTGTATGCTGTTAACTTATCAGTGTTCCACTCGCTGCAGGTTAATGAAAGCAATCATGGGAGAGAACATATTGTACCTAGTTTTGTACATTTTGGCTTTCTTTTGTTAGAATGTGTTGATGAAACCAATTCTAAAAGGCCAGATGATCCTGACAATCTGTTGGGCATTGAAGGGCTCAGCATTCAGATGCTAAAGATGTTATTTGATGTTCATGAGATGTCAAGAACTGAGGTTTGACAATGCAGGTCTTTCCCCATTTGGTCATTATTCTATAAATCATCTGAATTATTGTAAAGATGTTTCTACCTTGTTTTGCAGATTATCGAACATTGCAAGTTTCGGATCCTTTCTCTAAAACCCAGAGAGTGCAAACCTGTGGCAAGGTGAATACAGTGCTTTTTTCGTTTAATTGTTCTTGCAATGAGGTTAATACTTGGGCCATAACAATTTTTCAGCATGCAGATTGCTTGGTCTTTTGGTTTTGAGTTATCCATATCCAATGTTGGAGCACGTCCCACGCTTGAAGGAACTCTTGGATTACTTTGCATATATTAATAGTGAAATTGCTACCTGCCTTATCGGTGCTCTAATTCCGCTCACAAGATTTAGCCATGATCTACAGGTACTAATTCTAATTAGTAGATGGAGATGCTTCTCAAGGATTATAAAAGTGATCCACATTGTACCGTGTTCCTTCGTTTTTGAGTGATTGGTATCATCATTAACAATCTATATCCTGAACATTATACAATTCGTTATAAATTTTAACTGATGGGAAAGATTAGAAAAAAAAAAGAAGGTGCTTCTTGAAATGTATTTTTGGAGGATTTTTAGTTTACAAATCTGTTGGTCAGATTGCCTTCATATCTTCTATATCTTGTTATTTGACTACGGTTTACATGGGATTTGTTGCTTATAGGATGTCTAAAATAGATTGACCTTTTTAATTGTTCTTGTGAGTTCTTAGCCAAAGTGATTATACCTGGAGATTCCTTGTTTGTTCTTATTGACAGGACTACATCATCTTAGTTGTTCGTAAGGCGATGTTTAGTCGAGAAGAAACTGTTCGCGCAGCTGCAATTAGTGCAGCTTTAGACTTGATCTTGGCTGATAAGAAGTCCAAAAATGATGGTTCATATTCATTGCAAGAATCATCGAGCCAAGCCAGTTGCAGCCAGCAAGTAGAGATGATCAATGGCAACAATGGTGGCCTTTTTCTTGAATTGAGTACCTTGCTGCAGAGATGTCTTTATCAGCAGGTTTACAGTTTGTTCTAGTTTCATATAAACCTATACACTTTTTTGATTGATGGACTTGATTAAGAACTCTTCTTTCTATCTGATGTTCTTTCACATGATTCAGGCAAAAGTGAAAGAAATTTTATATGCTGGACTTTTGAAGATTGTCTTGGTTGATCCATCAACTGCAGGTCTTGTATTCGACCTTCTTCTGCCTCACTTTATGCGATATTACCACGAGGTATGATACTCCTCATTTAGCATTTTCTGTTCAAATCTCAAATTCTACCCACTTGTCATTGTTAATTATTCTAATGTATAGAATCATAAACATTTGTTTATATGTTTATGTACAGGATGAAGAGCTTCAACTTAACCTTAATTCTTGTGTCAAGTCTATCAGTGGGAAGTTCTGCTTAGATGAACCCTTAGATTGTCTTATTTCATGTGTTTCCTGGATTCTTATCCTCCAGCCACATGGAAAACACGGAAAACATAATGATACATCTTGGACATGCTTTGGATTTTCCCTCTCTCAAGACAATGAGGTAGTGCTATGTTTTGTTGGAGTTTTATTTTTTACATGTCAATTTCTGTCAGCAGTTATCATTTAGTAGATCTAAGATTATGCTGACATGAACATAGTGGTAGGACGTGACACTCTAGTTAACAAACTTGATTATCTACTGTTCCCATTTGGCCTTCTTTTAATCTCAAGTATGAAATGAGTCACTTCCAAGCAAAGAATAAAGAGAAAAGAGAAGAAAACAAGTACTTGAAAACATATTGCTAAACATCCAACATCTTTGAAGAACATGTTTATCAGGTTCCTTTTAAGGGAGCTCCCCGCTTTTATATTGATTGTACTATTGTTTATGGGCAATAACTAACCATATACATACATATTAGTTCCCTTTCTTCAGCTTACTGTTGTGTACTCTTTCTTTTATTCTTTGCAACATTTATATCCCAAAATATTGTTTAATAACTTGCCTATCTTCCTTTATGGCAGTTAAAATTTGTAAAGCTCCTTGAATTTCTTATACTTTTAAATTTTGCAGGGTGGAAAGACACTTTCTGGTGATTCATTTGCTAGTTTTGTACAGAAAATTCGAAAGCTTTTGAGGAGTGACAAGATGGGAGGTATGTGTATTACACATTGCTTCTCAATTTCTTCATGTGTAGATATCTGGAAAAAATATCCTAGTTTCTCTTTGTATATTGTGAGAACTGCTTACTCAACAAATCATAGTAACAAATACTTTACATTGGGGTAGAATGCTATAATATTTTTTGCTATATTTGGAGTGAAGATTGTGTCCATCTTCTTTGTTTTTAGGTACTTGTTTTTTTACCCAGCTAGAAGTTCAATATGTGTGAGAAAGTTTGTTTAGGAACAAGCCTTTTCAGGATCATTTGCAGAACTTCATTAATTACTTTTAACTTTGAAGAATACTTGTGCTTAGCTTAGAAATGCATTGGGTGCTGTATTTGTGTTTGACTCATATCTCTAACTAGTGTTTTGCTAGTGATTCTTATAATATATTGTCTAGAAAATTAGTAAGAAAATTGAAGCATCCTTGTCAAATAATTTTTGCTGTCTAAAACTAATAGATCCGAGTGACATATATATTCAGGATCAATTTGTGTGTTCTCTGCATTTGTCTTTTGGTTTTATCAATATGGCAATATTTATGAGTCTGTCTCTATCATTATGCAGCAGTATTTCAGTGTTGCGATTGACAGAAACTTTCTTTCTTGTCAGCACAGCTATTCTAAGTGAAATTCAGGATAAAAGTTCTGGACCGATTGCAGAGGAAAAAGGGTCCTGTATTCTTATATTGTCCGGAATGGTTGAAGTGGTCATAAATAATATTTCATCTGAGCTGGAGAAATCAGATGTTACAAAAGTGGCTGATCTTGAAAAGGAGATTATTGAGCTTGTCGATCTTTATGAATCCTTACAAAAGGATATATGCACTTCTAAACAGGGCAGATCTAGTCATGCCAAACAGGTTGAAGATTATAGATCCTTCTTAGGAGCTTCAAGCATTTGTCAGCTTTTGTTGACAGCTCTAAAACTGCTCAAAGATTCCTGCAGCAGTACTGCAACACCTTCTCAGAATGATTCACACTCTTCTTCAAGCAAGGTGTCAAACACAAGTACTAGGTTGATCTGCTTTGTGTTGAATGCTTCTCTTAAACACATCAAGTCTTTTTCTCTTGTTGGAGAAAATGATCCTATGAAAACCTTGATATACGGAGAAACCATGAAGTTGGGCCCTCTTTTATTAAAACTGGTTTGGGCGCTGGTGCCAGGACTGAAATCTGAAGCAAATAAAGGCAAAGCTAAAAAAGAGGTTGAAGACCGAAAGGAATGTATTTATTCAGCGCTGACGTCCTTAAGGGATTTGATATCTATCAGCTTGCAGAGTCTTGATAAGGCTTCCCTTTTACATGGTTTATTTTTCTCCTTAACTGAGTGTGATCTAACTGATAGGATCAATGTAGACTCTGAAGGTGAGCCGGAATTTGAAATTGACGATCAGCTTGTGAAAACCAAATTTCTCTTGCTGCAGAAAGTCATAAGGCCTCTTCTTTCTGAGCTTCTGAGAACTTCATCTTTCCGAGAAGTTCAGGTAATTATTTTGCTTTAAACATGTACATTATGGTCACCCTTCTTATAAATGATGAGAGACTATCTCTTATGTATTTGCTGCTGGTTGTTTTAGTTTCCTTCAATATATCTTCAGGAAGAACCAAAATTTGAAGCCTTATAAGAGCATGAGCAATGGAAGTTTGAAATGGGATTCTGAAAAGAAAAAAAACTTCTGATCGAGAAAAATGATAATAATGAAAATATATTAAAATATTAAATGAAGTAATGAGAGACATAACAACCCTTACCTGTGGTGGGTTCTCACCAAAAAACAAAAAAATTATATAGTTTGAGAATCCGCAATGGGTTCTCACTAATGCACATGAGCTTCTCCCTCTTAAAGTTTGTTATTTCTTATAGGCACTCTGTGACATTGCAATGTTGGTTGGAAGCAAACTGCCTCGGGAACAAAAGACATACCTTGAAAACTGGATTGTTTCCATATGCAAAAGCAACAGCATAACTGACTCCAAAGCAGCACAAGGCTTAGTCAAGCTTGCTTTAAATCTGAAGGAACCTCCAGGCGATTTGGAGTTTGCCCAAAAATTGGCTGCGGACATGTACAATTTAACTACATTAGAGGAGTCTAGCCTATCAGAGGTTTCTGGGGAGTACCACATTATAAATAGTTCAACATGGACAGCAATCGCATCCACTATTCTCCAAATAGTAGAATCTGTCATTAATGACCTGCAATGGGCTGCTGTAAAGCTGAAAGATTATGCTGCCGTCATCAGGAATAGCACAATGATTGATGAAAACCGAGAGGAGGCTCGAAGATCAACATTAGAGGATGCGGTATACTCAAGGGCTGAAGGCGTTGTCAAAGTCCTATCTCCCTTCATGACTATTTTGCTCAAGGGTATGGCAAGAAAATAGTGTGTGAAAATTATCTTGAATTTGCTTCTGTTGAGTAGTCTCTAAGATTGCCTATTGCCCAAATGTGCAGATTCTCAGGCAGAGCAAATACTCAGATTTGCTGCAAAGTTTTACAAGCAATTAGCTTTACTGTCCAAACTATGGATCGCCTCCAAGGGTTGGAAGCAGCATATACCTTCTCCCAATTTCCAGAAGCTTGTTGAGATCACTTGCAAGGAGCTTACTTTCCCCTTGTATAATTTCATTGAACATGTGCAGCAGGTATGATTTTTCATAACTTGGAACATTTATTTTACGGAATTAGGAGTTGGAGTTATGCATTTTTTGAGTGATTGAATCTGACTCGACACGATCCAAAATTCTATGGAACACTTGGGCATAATTGATTTTGGGTCTTAGTATTACTTATAACCCGGGTCATGTTTTGACAACTCTAGTTATAACTTCATTTTGTATCATAATTTGATGGCCTTGTAGAATCAATTAGAGAATGAAAAAAAGAAGGGGATCATCAACAAGATCAAGAGGGAGAATCGTTGCATTCCAGACTTGATCTTCCAGATAGAAGACTATGAGAGATACCTCATACAATTGTCCAAGGCTACACGCGTCAACCTCTTAAGGCACGCAAAGCGTAGCACTTGCAGAGATTTCAGAATAATCGAGGCAGAGAATGCTGCTGCCGCAGCTCCAGAGGGCGCTCCTAATCATGAGGAAACAACAGAACCGGGCCAAGATAATCCCTCTGAGAAATCAGGAGGAGATGCTGATGAGAACAATGAATCTGATAAGTCGTGTGCAGAGTCGAATGATCAAATGGAGTTAGCAGCAGCTGATTCAGGATCTGATAGCGATCCCGGAACAAGTCATATGAATGCTAAGAGGAGGAAACTCAGCAGAGCTGTGATTGCCTCTGATGATGAAGGTAACTAGCGTAAATCCCATATTATATATCCATTCAAGTCCAAAAAATTTGATGTGCATTTTGTGTTATTGTTTATCCTCTTACAAGCATACATAAAAACACACAAGGAGACGCTGGTTCTTATTCGTGCCCTCACCGTGTAAATATTCATCTTGTTTTTGTGCAATTGGCGGAGTTTTGGAAGATTAACAAAGGTGAAATTTGCTTCTTCTATAGAACATGACAAGTATTGCGGTGCACATTTTTAGAATTTTGTCTCAAGCTTTACACACCATTTAGCTATATGAATAATCTTGCTAAAGCTACTCCTAGAAGGCTAATAGTATGACTTAATTAGAGCAAATTGGGTCCTTTTTTCTCACTGGTCATCACGTACATATCTATGGGGGTTTCTTAATCTGTATGCATCTTCTGACCAAAAAAGTGGTTGCCTCGCCATGGTTGAACAACAAAGTAGGGGTGGGCATCGGTCCAAGACCGGACCGGACCAGTACCGAATTCCCCAAAAAACTGGACAGAGGACCGGATATTCTCGGTTCGGTCCGGGTTTGGACCGGACTATTCTTTTATCAATAAAATATATTATTTTAAATAAAAAAGTTTTTATTTATTTATTAAAACATTTTTTTATAAAAAACATATTATATCATATGAAAATTAAAATATTATTTTTAATATAAATTTTATAATATAACTATACATATTTTTTATACAAAATAATTTTTTAACCACTAATAGAAAAAAGTAGTGCCGGATTGGGACCAGATTAGATTTGGACCGGACTTTTAATTTTTTGTGGACTGAGGACCGGACCAGATACCTTTCGATCCGATTCGGTCCCAGTACGGTCCAAAAATCCGGTCCGGACCAGATTTTGCTCAGCCCTACAATAAAGAGCTAGCTAGAGATTTTTGTACAAGGCAAATTTCACTATCTTCGATCAAACGCTTAAAATGACCAAAAATACCCTTTTATCATATTTCATCATGAATCGAGATTAGATGCGTTTTACTGTTACGGTGAGAAATAAGAGCACGTTACACCCGTTCGATCATCTTGTACATGTGGTCAGGATCATTACACGCGTTTAAAAAAATTTCTAAACGGAAGGGTATTTTCGTCACTTTCCTATACAACTACCCCCACTTCTCCTTCTCCGTTTTTATTTTCGTCTTCACCGAGGTATAAAGTGATTTTGCAGCCTTCGATTCTTCTCCAAATCTAATGCCTATTGCTTCTTTTAATTTGGTTTGCTTTTTTGTTGATCTCGACCCAAATTTGTGTCCTCTCTTCATGGATTCTGGTATAAATCTCTTTTGTATGGTTTCAAGTTTACATTTAGGATTTTTTAAAATTTGAGAGTTCGGTACTTCGATTTACATTTTTTGTGTGTTTTTAAACTGATTTGTGTTGCTTTTAATCAAACCTATGAAGATTATGTATGCTTTGCTTTACAATTTCAAGTTTTTAATTGAAAACAAAGGTTAATGGCCAATGCTCTTCTAACCGCCCACCATGTGTTCGACAAAATGCCTAAATGATCAACTTAGAGCTTAGAGCATTTGTTTTTACCAATTATTCATAAATTATGAACCTAGCATACCAAATTTTAAACTCACACCATATATGAACAAGAATACATGACACACGTAGAAATATTATGAACCTTACCTTAAAAAGACATGAACCAAAAGAACAACCGATATGAACAACAAGACATGACCGTATAAAGAATTAGCCCATGTGGGATTTGAACCCACATCTATGTGCACACGCACATTGTTGTACCATTTGAGCTAATAGGCTACCAAATATACTATTTTCTCAAGTGTTAAATGCACATTTCTCATTGATATAACAAGATCTAAACAAATTTACATTGATTTCTCCCATGAAGACTTAGTAGATAACTTCAACAGTGGCAACATATCATCAATAATGACTTCTATACCAAAAGCATGTCATTAGCGAATCAATATCACTTTCAAATTAACCATCTCAAACAAAATAATCCATACAAGTAAGATTGAGAGCGTAAAATAATAAACCCTAGAAAAGTGAAATACAAGCATACCTTTTACTGTCCCTCTCACCATTGTTGATTCAAGATGAGTAAGATTGAAAGCCTATAATAGAGCATGGCGATATCAGGCAAAATCTAGCATGGTCGAGCGAGATCGAGAGGTGGTGATTTGGGGGTTTTGAGAGCGAAAGAGTTTTGTGGCGTATGAACAAGAGCTTAATTTGGAGACTGAGAAGTTCGGCGTTTTTGGGAAGGATTTAATTCAAAGGATGATTTCGTCTTTCAAACCTAAAATTTAATGTATCTACCGTGTGTGCCACCGCTTGATTTTTTCTTCTTTTTAACCGAATCCATTTCATTCAATCTCGTCCGTCCAATTTTTTAATCCAACGTCTCAGCCTTGCTCGCACGTTTCACTGTATCAATTTAGGGCACTCGAGCGTGACTCATTTCATCATAGCTATTTTCATATACTGTATACTGAACGTCTTCTATCAAAATGTGTCCGACTGTCTGTAACACGCATTTAAAATTTACTTTATACTTCATATATGTATATTACTCTCCATTTGACACAAAATTTAAGAAAAATATTAATTAAAATAAAAATCTTTAAAAAAAATTCAATCTTATTATTTTTGAAATATCCAACATTTTTTACTCAATGAACAAAGAGTATTGGTCAAACACAACATATCTCAATAACAATTCTCAAACCTCACTCATAATTAATTGTCTAAAATACCTAAAATGACAAATAAAGTTGCTAAAACAACACTCATAGTTTTTTTAGTCTTGGACATTGATCATGACAATCGAAACATAAATTTTTATGTACTACCATAAGGTCCTAACCATTTGACTAGATGCTTAAAGACAAAGGACACTCAGTTAAATTTCTAGTATTAAACACTAATTTTTGTATTCAAGAACCCAAATGATTAAGCACATCAATGTTGTATAATACACTTCATTTTGGCCAATAAAAAATATTCCTTATACTATAATTAATTCTCACATATTTTTTACTTGATCCGGAAGGCAGCGTGGCTGCCAAGGTTAAGTCCATGGTCAAAGTATTTTGTCTTTTCAATTCACATATAAATATGGCATGTTGACATGTTGTCGTTGTACATTGCACTAAAGAACTGTAAGAGCATCCACAATGGGCCAATGGACCGGCCCATTGTGTCAGAATTTGATTAAAATAATAAATTGGATGGATATCCCCAGAAATTTTGGTGCAAGAAATGGAACGAAGAGAGAAAATCCATGCCCCTGTGCATGCGCGTTTGCTTGCGCGTGTAATGGCATAAAACACACTATTTTTAACTGGAGTAATGTAAAACGCGGCGTTTTACCGAATTCTGGCAAAAAAAATAAAATAAAGAGCTTTGGGCCTGGGGGCAATTCAATTACTCCTTTTATATGGACAATGTAAACATAAATTTTTTTTTACCATAATTCATAAAAAATTAACCCATTTAATTTAGAATAATATGATATATGAAATTCTTAACAAACCTACAATGATTTAAACCGAAAATTATAATTTTTCAAAATTAGCGATCTAATTTTTATTTATTACAGCATTATAGTCAAATTATGAACAAAATTATTCATAACGAGGGATATAAATGTGATTTTTATGAGAGAAAGGGATATATTTATAATTATATATGAAGAGTGAAAAAATAAGGGAATGAAAAAAGTAAGGGTTTATATGATGCATGAATGTAGAATTAAATTGTATTGAGATGCATAGATGATGTGGCAGAGAGAAAAATGAAAAAAGTAGGGGTGCATGATACTGTAGCAGTTTCATGATTGTAGATGCTCTAAGATGCTTTTTTTTCTTTTGTTGTGAAGTAAGATGCTTTATTAAAATAAAAAATTACACGTCCATTAGAAAGTCGAGTCCATTTCTCATAAAAACAACTTATATATACTTGTAAATTAAACATAAACTACTTTTTCATCAACAAAAAAAAAAAGAATTTTGTAATGTGTAAACACGACCCACTGGTACATATTAACATGTTCAAATTTAAAAAAATGATTATTTACTAATTTTAATTTCATTTCTAAAATTTCCCCATTTTATTTTAGGAAATATTAAATTCAAGATGAATTTAATATAATATAATGCAAAATAATGTATTACAGTAAATCGGACATCTAAACGCACTAAATTTAAGAATGGCAAATCTAATCAAATCTCATTCACTTTGCAATTCACTTATTTTGTATGGTAATACAGTGAGAATTTATTCACAAAAGTAATAATTTCACATTGATAAAAAAGAAGTAATTAAATAGGCAATAAATAGACAACAAAGATGGACCAGAGTAATTTTGGATTGGAGAAATTTGTGGCTGTACAAATATGAAGAGAGAATTTACACTAATCTAAGTCCTATTCCTTGTTTTAATTTGATTATCAAGTGGTCAGAAAATACCACCGGTAAAATGCCAAAAAATGAATGCGCCCAAAAAAAAGGGCAACAGACGGTGCATCGATTTCCCAGTATGTCAGCATGGCCCCAGTATATGTCAGTATATATATAATATATATACACACCCTTAGCTTTTACTTGATCCTCATAACTTTGACAATTAATAGTCACACAAATTAATTCATGATGGAAGAGAGGCTGCTGTTGAAGAGAGGAGGAGGAGGAGAAGAAGTTAGAGTTGGAGTTGGAGGGATAAAGGAGGAAGTAAAGAGGTTGGGATGGGTGGCGGCGCCGATGGTCGGGGTGAACACGTGTCAGTACCTCCTTCAATCTTCTTCCCTCACCATGGTCGGCCACCTCGGCGAGCTTTCCCTTGCCGCCACCGCTCTCGCCGTCTCCATTACCGCCGTTACCGGCTTCAGCCTCATCGTATGCATATTATATATATACTCCCTTTGATTTAATTATATTATATGCCAGCCTTATCTAGCTAGTTAGCTCGAACTTCTATTCGACTTGGCTACTACTTGCATTAATAAGATAACTCTTATCTTTATCGTTTTGTACATAAATTACGTACACACAAACCAATCATGGAAATGATGAATTAGGAAATTAAGGTCAGAACAAAAGAAAATTTCCATATGATTTATACTATCTCACAAGTTTGGGGTCGATATTGCTTTCATATTTTTCATTTACAACGCTAATTTTAGTGTCTACAAATTAAATACTGATAATAAACTTTCTTGAATTATTACTTTATTAGTCAAAGTCAAACACAAAAATTAACAGAAATATTTAATGACGTCAGTGCAGCAAAACTCCCAAGTTTAGTTTAAACTAGTTGAATTCGGATTTTATTTTAAAAATATGTTGCATAAATAAACTATTTTTCAAATTTACCTATTTTAAAAATATTTTAATGTTTAAAATTTAAAATGCCTACATATTAGGAAGGTTAAGTATTTGTTATTTAAATAAGTATGAAAAAATTAGTTAAAGTATAGTGGGACCCAAATTATTAATAAAAATAATAATTTAAAATTACAAAAAAATGACACATAAGCAAATTGAACAATAGGGTGACATGTGACCAAAAGGCTTCTTCTTTGGTATATAGATAGATTAATTACTCCTTCAACACAGTTTTTTATTTTAAAAAAAGAATCCATAGCTCTCTTTAGCTGAATACTCCGTATCATTTTTATAAGACCCGTGTTTAATTCAGATTTACTTACAACAAGATTTTAATTTTCACATCAGAGGTGGTTTAGCATCGAGGGACATTCTATTAATAGTAAAAAAGAGGGCTAAGTAGTACTCAAGCGGGGGATATCCCGACCCCTTACATCATCAACCAGCAGAAATAAAACACCCTGAGATGGGTCAAGCAATACATAAAAACCTAAACTAAAAGAAAAATCATAAGAATTCAACTCATATATGGGGAGATAATTAAGTCGAAAAATAAAAGAGACTTTTATATGTTTCATATTTATAAGTTGATCTTCAAAATCCACAAACTACACTGATTCAAACATATACACTTGAGTAATTAAGAGCTAGCTAGGTTAATCCAGATACTTGCATAGTAAAACTAGCATGAAATAATTATTAACAAGAATGCTTCTGATCTCTACTTGGTAATCATCTTCATATATAGGTTGGAATGGCAAGTGCACTCGATACTCTATGCGGCCAAGCTTACGGAGCTCAACAACACAAACAACTCGGCACAAAGACTTACACAGCAATCCTCTCCCTAATCCTCTCCTGCATCCCAATCTCCATCCTCTGGCTCAATCTCGAAACCCTCCTAATCCTCATCGGCCAAAACCCTCTCATCTCCCATGAAGCCGGAAGATACGCAATCTGCCTCATCCCTTCCATCTTCGCCTTTGCCATCCTCCAGCCCATGGTTCGATTCCTACAAGCGCAAAGCTTGATCTTCCCAATGATGCTGAGCTCCTTGCTCGCCCTCGCCCTTCACCTCCCTCTTTGTTGGGTTTTGGTCTTTAAGACCGAGCTCGGAAGCCTTGGAGCCGCTCTTGCTACAGGCCTTTCTACGTGGTCTAATGTCGTCTTTCTTGGCTTGTATGTCAAGTTTTCTTCGGCTTGTGAGAGTACTCGTTCGCGGGTCTCTCTTGAGGTTTTGAGAGGAGTTGGGGAGTTTTTTCGGTTTGCGATCCCTTCGGCTGGGATGATTTGGTAAATTAATTCCTAAGAATTTTTTCCCCGCCATTAATTTTTGCTACATTCAACTGATTTTCATATTTTGTTGTTTGATGAAGTTTGGAGTGGTGGTCGTTTGAGGCGATGATATTGCTATCTGGGCTTCTACCAAATCCTGCTTTGGAGACATCGGTTTTATCAGTTTGGTAATGATCCTTTTTATACTTGAACTGATTTTGATTTTAGTTTATGGGGATTATAACAATAAAAGATATACACTTTTTGTTGTTGATTGATTGATAGCCTTACAACCATTAGCACTCTCTATGCAATTCCTGCTGGGGTTGGAGCAGCTGCAAGGTGAAATATTTTAATTACTACTTCATTTAAAGTTGTATATATTCTTATGAGGATTGTTTGTTGTTGAAATGAATAGTTCAAATTAGCATATACAGCAACATCTTTCTTTGCTAATTGCAACAAGCCATTTATGTTCCTTTTTATAATTTACAGCACTAGAGTCTCAAATGAGCTAGGGGCGGGGAACCCGGATAGAGCTCGTACAGCTGTCTACGGAGCGATGTCGATTGCAGCCATAGAGGGAATCATGACGAGCTCTGTTGTGTTTGTGGCTCGTCGTGGCTTGGGCTACTTGTTCAGTGATGAGAAGGAAGTGGTGGGCTATGTGATCCAAATGGCTCCTTTTGTTTGCTTATCAATTATCTTGGACAGTTTACAAGGCGCTTTCTCAGGTAAGAACATCGGCTACAGAATTAAGGACCCATTTGGTATCGATATGAAAGATATCAGATATGGGTATGGATATGACCGATATCCATATCTTATACATGTTTGATATATTCTGATATTGATATCAAACTGATATATATATATATTGTTTGGCATATGAGAATATCGATATTGGTTGATATCAAGTTGATATTACTTTGATATCTGTTGTTTGTGTGTCGGAACAGGCATCGTTCGAGGTTGCGGGAGGCAGCATATAGCGGTAGGGGGAGTGCTGGGGACGTACTACTTTGTTGGCATTCCGATGGCTCTTTTCTTGGCTTTCAAATTGAAGTTGAGAGGGAAAGGGCTTTGGATTGGCATTCAGACTGGCACTTTTCTTCAAGTACTTGTTTTCGCACTCGTAACGGCTACCACAAATTTGGAAATCCAGGTCTCTCTCTTCTTCCTAACTACCAAAATTAGAAGATTAGTATGATGTTCAAAGTGTTATCCTTATTCTCATGTCATCTTCTAGATTATTAGAAAACCATTGGAGGAAAGTAGATGCAAAGACATATTAATAGTAGTGATGGCGTTATGTTAAAGTCTATTTATGAATTTATCATACATATAAATGGTGGTTTAGATATATTGTTTTATGCAATTGATCTTTCATAACCTAAATAGTAATTATCTTGTATTGTGCAGGCGAAAAGGGCTAGGGAGAGACTGCAAAAAGAAGGTTCTATAGTAAAAAATGGAAGTCGTGATGTCATAGAGTAGAGACACAATTTTGGGTTTAAAAATGAACTTGTTTCCTATATCATGTGTAATTGCTATTTCCCCTAGAAATCAAACACGTTTCAATTGTGTTGTGTTTTATCATCACTAGCAACGAGCAAGCAAGTAGACTAGTACTACATGTATACATGTTTCTTTGTAGTCTAACCTCTTGTCTTGGAGCCCAACATGAATTTGGCCCAGTAGAAAAGCCTAGCAGGTATCCGTATATCGAACGCGTATCATTGCAATCCGTATTTCGTACGCGTATTTTTCACTTTCTCGTGTTATATCAAAATTCATCAGTCTCTTCGTTCTCCAAATCGGCAATTCCTTCCTCTTCCATCCATGGCGCCTGGGCACTGGAGCAATCTCCCCGCCGACATCTTACTAATCATACTGAAATTCCTCTCATCCGATGTCGATCTGCTCCGTCTCCGTTCCGTCTGTTCATCCTGGCGATCATCTCTCCCTTCTCGTATGAATCCGTTTTCGTTCCCTCTCAAGGTGCCTCCACTTTTCTCTAATTTCGACACCCACGACTTGTGTAAACACGACGCACACTTCTCTCTCAACTACAGCATTCTCTATCGCCTCTCGCCTTCCGGCGATACTTCCGATGGCTGGTTGTTTAGGGTTTTGGAGGTAAACCCTAACACTTTCTCTCTCCTAACGCCATTGCTCCCCGACAAGATCAATTCTACTCCTGGGATGATTCCTGAGTGCTTGAATCTTCTTGATTGTCGGATTTCCGAAATTTGCAAGTGCTATGGGATTACTTTTGTGGATTGCAAGGGTCAAGAGATATCGAGGCGTGTTGTCAAGAAGGTAATCGTTCTTCAGAATTATGTAGCAGATTGTGATTTAATTGTCTTGGTTTTGGTTTCGGAAAAGGATTTGAGGTTCTGGAAGTTTGGGGATAAGGATTGGACTCGCATTGACACCAGAGGTTATAGTTTTGATGATGTGATTCTGTTTGATGGAAAATGTTATGCTATTGGCTGGAAGGGAGAGCTTGTTTCTTTTGATTCCCAGTTCAATCTCAGTTTGGTTTCTTCATCCAATGAGTATCTTGAATACAACTACAACAATTTTGTGATATATAAGTCGGATTTGTATGTGGTGTCGAAAATATCTGATCAAGATCCCGATGAGTATAGTAGCGACTTTGAGGGTCAATACAGTAGTGCTGATGAGTATGAGTTTACTGGGAGGGGCTCTCCTTACTACATTTGTAGTGAGGATGAGTGCATGGATGAAGAGATGAGTGTTGGCGAGGATGAGTACATTGACGAAGACATTGACAATGATGATGACGATGATGAGAGGAAGGAGGAGGAGGAGGATCCTGGTGAAATTCCACTGAGAATGAAGATTTTCAGGATGTGCAAAGATGGTTGGAAGCGTAGTAGATGTTTAGGAGATGATAAGATGTTCCTCTCGAGTGATGATGTATCTGTTGGCGTTTCCAGAAAGGATTTTGGAGGATGCAAGGGGAATTGTGTCTATTTGGCGCATAAGCGTGTCAATCCTTGTGATATAGGTATTGACCATGGTGTCTATGATCTTGACAAGAGTAGAACTAGGACTCTAATCCTGGATAGAGCCCGTGATCGTTCCGAAATATACTGGCCACCTCCTGCTTGGCTTTATAAGTAGTTCAAGTTGTTTGAAATAATGAATATGATTTAGCCCGATTGGAGCCTTACGAATGTGAATGTGCTAGTATTGGATATGGTTCATCATTTATTTCCTCTTGCCTTCAGTTGAATGTTGTTGATTTTACAAACCTGTTTCGCTCTCTCTTTCTACAAGGAACATAATTTAGAGATTGTTCAGTTGAATGTTGAAGATTTTTTAGAATTATTGAAATTTTTTAGAATTATTTAATTAGAGTAAATAAACAAACAAGTGGCCAAAACCGTTTTTCTTTTTTGAATGATGCGGCAAAACACGCCTTTACATTATGCCTCACACTATAAGTATTGACCACCATGTATTCTAAAATAGAGCACCCACATAATTGCAACCACAAATATTGGATTTACATAGTGGCAATCGGTGCCATATTCCTTCTTGTAGTTATTATATGCTTATACAAGGCATATAGGAGGTGTGGGTCGTTTGATCATTTACGAGGAGAGAATGATATCAAGCTTCCCATCTTGAGAGCGTCGGACCATGAGAAATGAAATGTTCCTCGAAACAATTTGAGAAGCAACAAATAATTTGTGTTGGAAATGTGTTCGGTAGAGGATCATGAACGACGAAGTATTAGGCGGACTTCTGAGATGGGTCCTAGGTCGTCGTCAAAAGGATAAATGTGTAAAATACAAGTTGTATTACACTATTCGAAAATAGGCTTGCATTTTTTAAAGGAGTCAATCACTCGAACTTGGTTCGTTTAGTAGGCTATATCATCCATGAAACAAAAAAAAAACTTTTGGCATATGAGTACGTCACTTAATGGCCAACTGTTCAAGTATTAAGAGCTTGGTTATAGCTAGCTGCCTAGCTCTTTAACATGGTATTACAGACTAAACATTGCACAACGTGTGACACACACTATCTAATACCTACACATTTTTGTTGCACCAACAAGCCTCAAGTCTTCCAACATAGTCATCAAAGGAGACAAGACGACCAAGGTTGCAGATTTTGGGTTGATAACTATTGATTGCATGTCGCCAACGAGAGGAGACCTATGAGAACTTATGGTTATCTTGCACCCGAATATGCTAGTAAGTCTTTTGCACTAATTGTTCTCTTTTATGTTACTGTTTCTAATAACATAAAATAGAGCAATTAGTAAAAACAAACTTACTAACATATTAGGGTGCAATATAAGCATAAGTTCCTATAGGTCTACTATAGATGGTGGTGGGCGGCCAATATTGTCAACCCAAAATCCACAACCTTGGCCGTCATGTCTCCTCCACTGATCGAATATGTTTGAAGACTTAAGGTACATATGGATATTTGTTGACTGTTGTTAGTGCAACAAAGATGTACGTGCAAGAACTAGATACCATGTTGTGCAATGTTTAGCCTTTGATTCCATGTCAAAGGGCTATAACCAAGCCATTGGTACTTGAACAACCGATCATTACGTATTCCTTCTAACACGTACTCATATGCCATGAGTTTTTTTCTGTTTCACGTACGTTTGATATTGCCTATTAAACTAACCAAGCTCGAATGATTGACTTGTTTAAAAATTGTCAAATCATTTTCAAATTGTGCAATATAATCCATATTTTACACATTTTGGGTTCATCTTGAAAGTCCGTTGGGGTGAAAATCCTAAACCTAGCAGCTCAATTCAACAAGATCTAAACAAAAAAACTTACCAATTTCTACCAATTTCTACCAACACAACACAACACAAAATTCTAAGTTCACAAATAGTCAAGACATGCCTTGATGATCATATATATGAACATAATTTCAAAAAAAGTGTGTTCTTAATCAGGGTTTGAGCGCCATCATACAAATTAATAGCACGATAGTAGTTCAATCCACCCGTGAATCCTTTACGTTGGTACTTGTCTACGTAGTAGCCAAATTCCTCCTCTGAAAGCCATGAAGGAAGAGGGAATGTGTCCTTAAACCCTTGCCCCTTAGGTAAGAACAAAGGGCCCGGGTTTCTGTATGCGAAAAATTTACTAAGAAGCTTTGCAGCACCCCCTGCCTCCTCGATTTCAACTTCTATTTCCCCAGGAACCTGTAAAGTAACTTTTAAGTTTTACTGATCTCGTGGATCGAGCATAGGGTAATCAACCAATGATGAATGACGTCTTACCAATCAAGTCCAATAGTTTTGCAAATAGAGAATTTGGTTTATAGTGCATTGCAATTAACAAATGGTTTATAGTGCATTGCAATTAACCAATGATGTATAGATACTATAAGTTTTTACTCTGGATCGTTACAATATGACTTATCCTTACGTTGTTGTAATTGGATTTCAATACTCGACACTAGTTGAAATTCGAGTCTAACATTTTGAAATTGAACACAATGCAACTATCTTAGATGAGAGTAAAACTGTATTGATATGCAAGTGCGAGGAAATTGAACTTGAGACCTGACGAGACCCGGAAAAATGAATAACAAAGATGAACACAGAAATTCAAACCTGGAATCTGCAAACGTAGTAGTCATCTCCATATCCAGCACGCAACGCATCAATCGGCCTCAAATTCGGGATCCTCGGCGTAAACGGAACGCTCAAATTCACCAAAGCCCTAACCCTATCAGGCCTGAACAAGCACAGATGCCAGGCCACTAACGCTCCCCAATCGTGGCCCACCACAATCACCTTGTCGTCGCCGGCGACCGCGTCGATCAGCGCCACCAGATCCCCCACCGTGTGGCAGTAACTGTAATTTTCGGCTCCCGCGGGGGCGTCGGTGTCGCCGTAGCCGCGCAAGTCCGGCGCCACGGCGCGGTAACCTAGCGCCGAGATCGCGTGGATCTGGTGGCGCCACGAGTACCAGAGCTCCGGGAATCCGTGGATGAATAGCACCACTGGACCTTCGCCTTTCTCCGCCACGTGCATGTTTATGCCGTTGATTTTGAGTGTCGTGTGCTTTATGCCGTCTTCCGCCATTATTGGAGGTCTCGATTGCTCTTTTGCAGGGGAATTCGAATGTCTCGTCAGGTTGATCTTCGAGTAGAGGAAGCGGAGACAGCCCGTCAATGGATTTTCGTTGGGAGTGGACATTTTTCAACAAAGCGTCGTCGTTGATTAGCCAAACGTCGTCGTTTGAACTAAGGAAATTTGAATGTTTAATTCAGGAACTATGCAATATGGTTTTAAGCACCTTGAGGGCTAATGATTTTATTACATGTGATACCTTGTGCTTCTTACAAAGGAACAATATGCCCTCATCCTAAGATTAGTACTCTTCAAAGTTATTTTCTTTGTTATTTTCACGGGAGGAGAAAAGGTTGGATTGTTAAGTGCTACTTGAAATGGTATTGATTCCTAAAAGCAATTTGAAGCAAGCAAGTTGTAGTGAAAAGCAATTTGAATGTTTAATTAGGCTGTGAAGTAAAAGATTTTGAAACCTAATATTCAAAATTCTCAGTTGCTCTTATAGATGTTGCTTAGGGGTGTCAATAAAATGGGTCGGGTTATTTCGGGTATGTTAGGACCTGAGTCAAGTTCGGATTGACGAGTCAAATCGGATTGGATCATTTTGGGTCAGGAGCTCAATTAATCAGGCAAACTCGGGTTTCGGGTCAATTTCGGTCGGATATTCAATTTTCGGTCCAACTAGATTTCGGATAAGTCGGGTTTAGGGTGACTCCGATTTCGGGTTAATCGGATTGGGGTGAGCCGATTTTCGTTTGAGATCATATATCAGATGATGATATTTGTAGTTTAATTACTTTAGGGTCTAAATATTTAATGTAATATTTAAATTCAAAAATATAATAATAATAAATATTCACTATTATTATATTTAAAAAAAATAATGTAACTTTCGGATGATTTCGGGTCGGATAACTTCGAATTTTCGGATGATTTTGGATCGGGTAACTTCGGATTTTCGACTAGTCCACTTTTGGATTAATCTCGGGTTCGGGCTTTTTATCAATTGGGGTCAAATCAGTTTCTGGTATGCACGTTTTTTGTTTGTTCGGGTGTCGGATTCGGAATCAAGTGTGTCTGGTCGATTTCTCGGGTCGGGTCAAGTTTTGATAATTAAAAAAGTATTAAATATGGGTTGAGTTTTCTAAATAATTTCATTACAACCACCCCTAAATCAGTCCCGTAGACACAACATCATTTCATCTCCTTTCATACTTTTCATTTATTTCATCTTTCTACATAATTTGATACAATAATACTTTTTCATTCCAACAGGGGAGAAATGCAACTAGGCAGAATTGTAAAAAGCTACAAACCATCTGCTAAAATTGGGGAGAGGCATATATCAGCTGGTAATTATGTTTGCTTTCTGCTAACCCAAAATATTTGTGTTTACTTTTTGCTTCTCATTGTTTTTGGATATTCAAGAGGACTATATATAATTCCGTCTTTCTTGCCATGTCTTTCCACATAATCTAGATTAAGAAACTAACCGTAAATACAGATAAAGAGTAGAAAGAAACTTATAGGGAAGAGATTAGGATTTAGGAAAGAAAGAGATTAAGGAGGATAGAGTTTAGGGAAAGAAAGAGTAAAGATTGCATTATTCATTCATTCAAGCTTCGCTGGAAGCTGGCCTATATGAAATTCTTTCGTTCCACAACAAAATTGGTATCAAAGGTTCGAATCCTCAGCCATGGCATGCATATGAAGATGATCGAAGAAAGCAGAAATTCAGCTTTTGGAAATTCGTCAATTCAAGGACCTCAACACGATGGCCTCATAGAGTGTGTCGTAGGACTTTTCGATTACCTCATTGGGGTGTCGAGGAAGTCGGAGAAGGTGAGATCAGTGCCACCATGGAAGCGGAGAAGCTCATCAGCTCCTGGTCAAGGTGCAGGATGGTTGAAGACCTCATCGGAGTGGGAATGCACGACAAAATTCATAACCATGTAATAGCATGTCTTGCTTTGTGTATGCACTTGAGATGTTTCTCTTCGTGTTGACAAGTTCTATAAAGTCGATTCCTCCTGAATTGTACTTTTCATGCACTACATTGATTTGCCGAAAACTAGGACAATGAAAACTTGAATTTGGTTAAATAAAATTAGGGTAAAACACATTGTTGATGTGCAAAACAAAATCCCTATATTGATGTTCACTTTCATGGGAAGCTATAAATTAGTAGACCAATTTTATATATACAAGAGATGAATGCAAATCAAAATTTGAAAGATGCACTAGAAAGACTTGGAAGCCACGCGCTCCCCTCTGAATGGATTGGAGAGACCTTGGCCAAAAACAAAGAGATGCAGTATATGCACTACTAGCTAGGACAACTTTGTGAATGCTTGATCCTTTGGAGCATTATTCAGCTGATTTAGGCCCCCATATGCGAACTGTTTGGTCATCGCTTGCTGAAGCCAACATGTGAGGCTTCTTAGGGTTCCAACTCACACAATTCACAGTCATTGTATGACCAGACAAAACTTCAATAGGTTCAGATTGTTGCCGGTTCCATATGAACACCTTCAAAGAAGAAAAATCTACATTTACATATTCATCTATATTGACAAGAAAAATGTGCATCATGAAAGAATGTTATGAAGTGTGATTGCTCAGAGGGTTATATGATAGCATAAACAAAATTGTCAACAAAAAGAAAGACTACGTGTAAACAAATGGAAGGACTAAATGTAACCAGTGTCACAAAAGACAATCTTACTGTAAAGAGATTCAAGAAAAATGGATGTTGAGGCATAATTGTATAACAAATCTTGCATGTTTTCTAATTATTTTGCAACCAGTTTCATAAAATACATCCCAAAAAAAAAAGTTTTTACCTATCATAGAAGTGTGATTAAGGTGTTGATTAATTAGAGCCACCACATCACGCATGTTATATGAATTCATCTCACACCCTCACCTCACAAAAGTGCATATGTTTGGCAACCAAACTTTATTGCCTTTCAGACTCGGCATCTTAGGAAAATTTAGAAGTGTTTTTTGTTGCATGTGTCATGAGAATAAAAGGTAAAGCTTGCTGAAACAAGAAGGATAAGAATGGACATACCTTTGAATTTTCACTACCACTGGCAATAAATGCACTATTCAACCCACCAAAGCAGGACCGAATTACATATTTCTGCTGCTTGTGCCCTCTGTATTTCAGTGGTTTCTGCCATTCACCCGCAACATCCCACATGTGGATTTCTTGGCTATTGAGGTTAACTATAAAATGCTTTCCATCTGCAGAAACTGAAAGAGAGGTAATTGGATGTTCTTCTGAGATAACTCGTTCAATATTTGTTCCCACATTGAAAATTCGGATTTCCTTGTCAGAAAATATAGTAATAAGATTGCTGCCATCAGCAGTCACGGCAAGATCTAGAACCTTTGGCATCCTCATTCCTCTCCAAACTTTCACCTCTTTCCCATAGACATCCCACATACATATTCCCTTTTCAGGGTCAGAACTGCCACAGACAAGGTTTTTTGAGTCAGGAAACCAGGCACACGAGCTGACAATGAAGCCATGATCACCAAAGGTGTGCTTGCATGTACCTGTTTCCACATCCCATAGTTTAACTACTTCTACATTTCCACATGTGAGCAGCATTGTATCATCTGGACTCCATGCTACAAAAGATACAGGGTTTTGGTGACTCCGCAATGTGTGCTTCAAAGTGATATTTCCATCTTTATGAACCTGAGGGTGAGGAAGCCAAAACAAGCATTACCATATAAAACACATTTCCAACAGTCATTTCTAAAAAGAACAACAAATATCTCACTTCAGACATCAGAGCATGGCAAAATACAGAGAGATAAGACTATTAGAGCAGACCAGTCAAAAAATGGGACAAGAGATATTTCCAAAAATCAGTGGTTCATTTTGAAACAATTTAACAACTAAAATTTAATTATAACAAATCGAAACTCAAAATAAAAGCTCCAAAGTGCTCAATCATACAAATTTAAGAGATACAGTCCTCCTAGAACTTTTAAAAGGGATAAAAAAAATCCCCAAATAATCTGATTCCTTAAAAGATCATTCAATCACAGGCCTTGACACATTACTAAGATAAATTAGATTGACCAAAAGAAATAGAACGCTGTGAAAAAATACAGATTCAGCAACAACAGATTTCTACTTTAATAACTCTCTATTTTACGCTACACCTACAAGAGATTGTCTAAGTCAAGAAAAATACCTTCCATATAATAGCCGTACAGTCACTTGATGATGTGGCCAAATGTTCCCCACTATTGGAGAACTGCACAAACCAGACTTCATTCGTATGATCAGTAAGTATCTGCAAAATCATAATGCACTTTAAAAAATGTAGGTCAGGCAAATGATTGTACGAACATGACCGTTTGTGCGCTTAGACATGAAAGGTATAATGGATCGCAGAAGGAAATGGATGTAATGCAGTCTATACCAAAAAAATTAATATAAATGCACCAAATGATATCTGAATCAAATTCATCGGATGGAGAAACAGTAATGTAAATCCAAATGCACTTAAAAAAATGTAGGTCAGGCAGATGATTGTACGAACATGACCGCTTGTACACTTAGACATGAAAGGTATAAAGAATCGCAGAAGGAAATATTCACCTAGTTCTAGAATGAGCAATAGCTATATATGAGTTAGTTCAGTTATAGTAATATCAAACATTGTATAGTTGCTAAACACTTTTGAGTAAAAACATGACATAGATATCAAAACATCTTTTTAATCAGCACACCTTAATGGTCTGAGTTGGAATCTGATCTCGTCCACAACAATGATCCACATAAAGAGAAACTGAAGTAGTGGAATTGTGATACAAACAGGAATCCACCTGACCACTGATAGCAGTTTCAATCAGGTGTTCTAACCTTCTCTCTGGAAGCGTGATTGGTGAGGGCAACAAACTCTTTAATTCAATCAAAAGCTTTTTCCGAAACTCATGAACAACATTCACATTTAATTTGTCATTTTCCACCTCTTTCATAGAAACCAAATCAAGTGCAAGATCATGAACCTTATCCCTTCCAACATTCAAGACTGAAATTCGCTTCTGAAGAACATCTAAAGCAGCCCGGTAATCCCCCCGACTTAGATGCTCCAATAAGCAGTGCTTATAAACCAGAAACAACGCCGAAGACCTCATTTCCTCACCCACACACTTGATGCGGTTCAAGATGTGTACACAGGCATCCCAATTTTCATCTTGTATTTGCAACTCCAATTCATCAAAATCCCTCGATTTGCATAAAATACCTGACTCCGCCTCCAAAAAAGAGGCAGACTTTGCAAACCCTAATGAGTACAAGCACTGAATAATCACCCTCACGAATTCATCCTTCTTAATTAACCCTTTGGGACCGATAAGCTCAGACGATAAATTCTCCATCTGCATCAAATGCCTACAAATTCTGCGACGTTTAGGTGCCCTGCCCTCTAATTCCTTCTCCGGCCTCCTAATAATGAAAATTCCCATCTGCGCACCTATCCATTAGTCCCAATCTGAACCTCAAAACCTATATTTCCAATGACTCCAGATCTTTAAATTAATCATCCACAAAGCGCAACCAATTCGAGACAATAAATGAAAAGCAATAGAGAAATTCAGCACCTTTCCACGATTGGTCTCGTTCTTGTAGAACCTAGAACAAATCAAAACACGAAAGTAAGTAAGTCTCATCGCCTAGTACCACATAATAGCCATAAACAAACAAAAATACTACATGGAATTACAAACTACATAACATGGAATCTTAACAAGCAATTTTAGAAGTGCAAACACAAAACCATAATAATGAAGCACAGAGTTCCAATTGAGTTAAATTTTAGAAGTGCCTATCCGGATCAAACCCAACCTTATCTTCTTACCAACACTCATTATCTTCTTAATAATTGTTGTTTACAAGTTACTGCATGTTTGGTTGCATAATACATGCATTATATATCATATTTTATGCATTGTAAGGGCAAAGAAAAAAGTTCCATTTGGTAAGCCTACAGTCTAATGCTTTATGATTGAACTAATGAATGTACTTACTCTATGGGGTCACTGGCCAGCTAGCAGGAAGTGGATTAACATCAACTACCTAAAAGGAGCTGCTTGCAATTGTGCAATTCTGTTCAGAAATTAGAAATACCTGGACTCTGGTGTTTGTACATTCATTTTCCCAAACTGGATTTCAGGCAAAAGAAAATATGTTGTCTGTGAAGTCAAGATTGAAGAATGCTTTTTACTAAAGGTATCATACACAAGTGTTGAAGCCATGATTTAAGTCAACATTGTCATATTGGTTACCAAAGATTCAGTTGCTTCCCACTGCTCTAAAACAGGGTCTTAGTTTCCTAATATACGTAGTAGATTCTATAGAACGTCCAAATTATTTATAGGCTAACCAAAAATAAGCAAACATTGTTAGCCGATTTTTGGCAGTGAAATGAACCGATATTTTATCAAATTATTAGAAATTATGATGAAATAAATGAAAAGTTTGAAATGAATTGAAGGACAATCGATCTATACAGATAATTAGGATGAAGTAAACCTGAGTACATTTCCACAGAAGACATCCACAACAAAATCTACGTTCAATTTTTCATAGCTTATAGCTAGCTTGTGATTCCTTTAGGGACCTTAGCATATATATTTGGTGTTGAAATTTACTAATTAAACATGTAATTAAGCAGATCTGACTCCTTTTTTTTTGACATTCCCATCACATCAGCAAACATTGAAGCCACATAAACTAGTTAGAAACGAACCTGTGCCTCTCAAACCAGTGTACACAGTGGCGGAGGCAGGTGGGGGTGCGGGGGGGGAGGCCGCCCCCACCGGCGGCCGGTCAGTTCTAAGCCAGCGTCATAAAAACAATGAAATTTTGGATCTTTCTCAATTGAGAAATAAGAGCCACAGTTGAAATAAAAACATTAAAAACAAAATTGAATTGAGAAAGACATGTTCAAACCGATCAATTTTGGGGACGAATTTGTAGACTTCGACGAGGCAGAGAAGATATGCCGGCAGTGAAGGATTCTTTCTCCCGAGTCCGTCGTTCCGTCCTGATTCTCAGATGAATGAACTTTCCTAAAACAGATAAACAAATAAGTTGAATGAACTTGGGCCTGTTTACACACAGGCCCGCTGGACAAATAAAAGAAAAGGGACAAGTTTGTAAACGGCCCGCTAGAAAAAAATTATAATTAGTAAATAGAATAGTTTATCCTTTCCCGTATAATTTAAAAATGTTCAAACGAGAATGCTTGTGACCTAAGTTGTAAGGTTGTCATTAGAATTTCAACCTCAGTTATAATCAAAGCATAGTTGAATGATTCCAATATTATTATCAACTATTTTCTTTCACAAAGTGGTATACTTTGAATTCCGCGATGCAATCATAGCCATCTTGCCGACTTTCACATGTGCTTTCTTTATGAAAGCGCTATTTCAACGCTAAGTTTTGATTAATAAATTATGGAAGTCATTTGAAAATATTTTTTTACCACGTATGTGTTTTCGAACTATGGCAATCAATGTCATAAGTTTAGATGACCAAACAATTTTTTTATATATAGTTTACAGTGGTGAATGAGGATGGACTTCTATCTCCTATCTTGATCACATGGTTGAGATAGAATTTCAGGTTTTGTTCTTGTGAAGATATATATTAAGGGACTATGTTGGAGATAGTTTCTCCGATGTTGATCACATTGGTGAAATGAAACCACTTAGTTCTTCAGATTTGACCTTATTGACGGAAAAAAAATTACTAAGAATTACAATGTGTACTATAAAAGGACGTTCGAACCACTTATCCTTTGTTAATATGTTATGTAAAGATATCATAAAGATGATTATGCCTTCTCTTATGATATAACCATCGCTTGTTTCGTTAGTAACTTCATTAGAAGTTCTTCTTCCAAGACATGGCTCTCATATATTCAAACATCGATCTATCTCAAAATTTTAATTAATATCCGTCTTAAAATAACTCATCCATAATGACCCTATTCTTGAAATATAGAATGGATTAATCTTTTTCTTAAATATAGAATGGATTAATCATTTTCTTAATCGCTTTGGGGAGACACACTAGTGCTCGTTTCAACTACGATGCTTATTCTATAAGCAATCCGATCTTCACATGTCTATGAAGGATAGCTTAGAATTTCCGTAGGTATAACCCAAGCCAATTGATGAGACTACTTGACCAACCGCCTACTTTGCTAGCAAATCCAATTGGATTTTCAATCATTTTCATTAGATTTGTTTAAACCACATAAGTACACGTGTGAGATTCTTTCCAAGGAATAGTAATTCTTTTTCTCATTTCTTTTTGAATTCATCCCGAAACTTTTGGAAAGCAAAGGACGCTGGTTCCGCTAGTAACTTCAAAGTGATAAAATTCTTCTAGAACTTGAGTTAGTCATGAAGACCTTGCACTAACCCGAAGGAAGGTTGTTGAGTGATTAGATACGACAAGAGTATTATGTTGAGTTGATAAGAAGAGGCATGAGTTCACTATGGGTAACAAGGTCTTGTATCCCTTGAAAGGCATGTTTCACTTTGGGAAAATAGGAAAGATAAATCCTTGCTATGTTGGACCTTTCGAGATACTACAAAGAGTGGGCAAGCTAGCTTATCTCCTTGCACTACCTTCGTCAGCACACCCAGTCCATAATGTCTTCCACGTGTCATTCTTAAGACAATATATGCTTGACGAATCCCACATACTCAATTATGGTGATGTGGAAATCTAATGAGATGGCAACTATGAGAAAAAGACCGCTAAAGATCATGAAACATCGAGTGAAAAAGCTTCGTAATAAGGAAGTACTCCTAGTTTGGGTACTCGAATCAAAGAATGGTAATGAAGATACGACTTGGGAAACTTGGGAGACTAAGCAAGAGATACAAAGACGTTATTCTGAGTTATTGTCGTCTTAACTAAATAGCGAGAAGTTCTTTAAGGGGGTATTGGAACTTTTTGCGGTTTCCTCACTATTTTGGGTGATTTGGAATTATCCTCATGCTCTAGCTTTGTACTGCCCTATGTTCTCCCTAATTTCGGGGACAAAACTATATTGTAATAGTCGCTATGTTTATAAATAAATATTTTTATTTAAATAATAAAGAATACCTCTTTTCAATATCACTTAAATTAAATTCCATCTTTGAAAAAATTATAAAATTAAATTATCTAGAAAGATAATTTAATTCTCAAAAATAATCTACAAAGAGGGAATTTGGTAAATACTAATTTAATTGGAATAAGTTAATCATATTCGTTTTGGACTCTAATAAAAATGAATTGGACCTAGGCAAAAGCCCAATAATCTCGACCCAAAAATTCACTTAAGGAGAAGGAAAAATAAAATGGGGGATGTAGGATTTGGACTTATGACCTCCACACTCCTCACTCACACTCACTATGCCAAGTTGTTTTTCTAACAACTAAAAGATTAGAAATTTACCGGAAAGCACCGATAGTATAGGCCATATTAGCAAAAACCACCCACTTAAATACAAATTACCAGAAAACACCCGTATATTGCATTCCGTTAAAAAATTACCACCCATGGTCAATTACCCGTTAAAAGACCGTCAATGCGCGTTAGATCTTTTTTTTATTTTCGCTTTTCTTTTATCTGTTAATATATGTATATTATAACTATACAGAATGTAAAATAAAAACAACAATTGGGGGGATGCCCAGCTTGAACCAGGGACCTCTCGTCCTCTAACACACTTGCACCTACACATAAACCAATTGTGCCAAATCAACTTTCGAACAAATATGGAAGGAAATTGTATTTATCCTTTCCAAGTGTGTCATCTTCAACCTCGGGCTGAAATGGAGGAACGACGGTCGGAATTCGACCTTATCCTCACATTGAAGGCCACCACATCGGATTGGAAGCCTAATCGTTCCAATTCAAACGTTTGGGTTCAAAAACAATAAATTTCAGATCTAAAAATTAAGATAGGGTTTAAGTTGGGGGAAGTTGAAGGGTTGAATTTTGCCCCATAAATTGGGTTGCGTTTTGTGCAAATTTCACATAAATTCAATCTTAATCTCAGTTTTCAGCCATAAAAGAGGAAGTTTAGAGGTTTTTGGGTCGAATTTTTCTTCAACTTCGTTTGGAAAAGCGTCGTCGGTTTTTGTTGTTGTCGCCGTCGTTCAGGTACAACACGTCCAAGCGGAGTCTGTTGGAGCCGTCGAGGTGCGGCCGCTATCGAGCCCTCGTCCGCACTATGTAACACCCCGATAATTTTTAAGAGATTGAGGTGCTCCCCATGTCAACAAGAGCTCTTCCTTTTCTGGGTTCGAGTGAGGACAAATAACTCAAAAGTTAAGCGTGCAGGGGCGAGAGTACTAGCAGAATGGATGACTTCCTGGGAAATCCTCGGGTTGACATGGGATAGTGCTTCTAAAGGCTTGTGGCCTTACACACTAAGCCCGCCCTCGCCTGGCTTGTGTTGGTCCCTTCCCTTTGTGATATTGTTGTTCTGTATCGTTCCTTTGTGTTGGTCGAGCGTTACAGTGATATCTAATACAGATAATGAAGGAGTGAGATCTGCATTTTTTTTAGAAAGTTAGATCTATAAAATACATATATTAACTTATAAAAGAAAAGGGAAATTAATTTAAAAAAAGAATCTCACACGCATTGACAGTCTTGTAACGGATAATTGACCATGGGTGGTAATTTTTAATGGAATGCAATACACATGTGGTTTTTGGTAATTTGTATTTAAGTGGGTGGTTTTTGCTAATATGGCTTATACTATGGGTGGTTTCCGGTAAATTTCTCTTAAAAGATTTACAATTCTCTTATTCCAATCGATGAATTTTACATAGGAAGCCCGAAATCGATTTTTTTTTGTAATTCCGCCCCCACAGTACTACTTGACGCGATGCCAATGACGAGGAAGAGTTCGAAGGTCGGATAGTTGAAAGAGATTGAAGCTTGATTTTAAAAAAACGTCGTTGTTCATGGAGGTCCTTGACTAAAGTTGGGCTACTGTGTTTTAACAAGAAAGAAGAAGACTAAAATGGGCTTTTGATAAAACGACATCTTTCATTAAAAATAAGGCTACTGATTTTAAATTTTTTATATCTATATATAACAATAAAAAGTTGTGTACAAAGTGCATTTATTGCACATATCATACATTTTACTCATATTAAGCCAATTGTGTTATAAATCAAGAAAAACTATTTAGCTCATTGATTGAGGTCATGTCATTTGTATTGGAAGTCTAAGGTTCAAATCTCAAGCCTCTTACTTTTGGGTTTTTTTTTCAAACATAATACCATGTCAAATCTACAATAAATTATGTGCCATTCAAATCACAATAAATTATTCCATATAACAGGCCATTCAAATCACATTTAAAATAAAAAGTGAACCAATCTTTTCATATTCTAACAACCATCCAATTTGACTACAAATAAATACAAAATTATTTAAAATTTAATATGAAAATTATCATCATATATTATGGCTCATTCAAATCACATAAATTTAGCCCACATTAATGCCGAAATTAATCCACAAGAGTGATCAAAGACGGTAACGTCAATTTTCATAGTGTAACGTTTTTTGCTATTACATTATTCAAATTGGGACAAACTCATATAAATATATTGATCGACCATAGCAATCCTCTCACCAAGCATCCACACGAAAAAACCACTTTCTTGCTACTTGCCTTCAACTTCAAACCAACTCAACCATTACAATGAGTTCTTCATACATGCCTTCAACCATTAACAGTCATGATTTGTAGGAAATGGGGGAACCATTTTGAAAAATTCTCAAGCACGGATTTTATTTTCTCAAATTCCAAGGTATAAAATGCATCCTCTATATATCGTGCATATCATTTTACATACCTCATTTGTTTATATCCATCCGTTAATATTAAACTACCCTTGATTATAGGTAAAATCTAATTAGTGGTAGATTTTTATTTATTATTGAATCTTAATTAATTACAATAAAAACATTTACTATTTTGTACTATCTTGCGTACAATTCTAATGATTCCATAAATGATTATAACAATTGTATAAAATAATTATTCTATTTGCATATTATTAATATTAATCCATTTAAGGTGTAATATTTTTACTCATTGAATTCATAACAATTATAATATTTTCACTTTATATCTAATAAATATATAATATATGAGGCGATTTTTACCTACTTTTAGTTATAATGCAAAATTTTACTCATTCGATTCCACCAATATATCACAAATTCACAATAATATAATAATAATATTTTCATATTAGGACCCATTGAAATCACAAGCCCATTACTACCCAAATTAAATCAAAATATTCAAATGAATTAGAGAAACATATGTTGAATAATAAGCGTATGCTAAATTATGTGAATATATTAATACAATACAATAAATTATTCCATAAAATAGGCCATTCAAATCACATTTAAAATAAAAAGTGAAGCAATCTTTTCATGTTCTAATAACCATCCAATTTGACTACAAATAAATACAACATTATCTAAAATTTAATATGAAAATTATCATCACATATTATAGCTCATTCAAATCACATAAATTTAGCCCACATTAAACCGCAAGAGTTTTCATAGTGTAACGTTTTTTGCTACTACATAATTCAAACTGGGACAACCTCTTATAAATACATCGATCGACCATAGCAATCCTCTCACCAAGCATCCACACGAAAAAACCACTTTCTTCCTACTTGCCTTCAACTTCAAACCAACTCAACCATGACAATGAGTTCTTCATACCTGCCTTCAACCATTAACAGTCATGCTTTGTAGGAAATGAGATGTTTGGAACCATTTTGAAAATTTCTCAAGCACGGATTTTATTTTCTCAAATTCCAAGGTATAAACTACATGCTCTATATATTGTGCATATCATTTTGCGTACCTCATTTGTATATATCCATCCTTTAACATTAATTATATCAAAAATTGACATTATAAATTGAAAAATATTGGTTCAGTCATCAATCATACCTAATCCAAAAATGATTATGTCAAATATTCTCATTGTAATGTGAACAAAGTAATTACAAATTTATCATTATAACAATATTAACTTTGCCCTGTGTTATATTAAAATAAAACTAAACCCTACAAGTTATTAGAGCATAAGGTAGTGGATCAATCTTCTGTCATACCCAAGAAAATTTAGGCTAAAAAAGAATATGCATAAGATATTACAAGCTCAATTATATCGAATTACTCAAAAAAATTGAAACGATCACTTCTCCTATACTCAAGAAGAAAATTAATGATCAAATATATTTGAGTAAGAGGGTAAAAATAAATAATTAATTTTTTATACAAGAAACGATATACTATAAATTGAAAAATATTTAAAAAAACACTTCAAATGTGAAATGCAACTAATGAAGCTTCTCTTATTTTTACACAAATTATAATAGATAAGTGAAATATTATAAATTATGTTTAAAATGGGATAATTACACTTTTTCTCATTCCTTATTAAAAAAATAAAACAAATGTATCATGCTATATTAACTTACTATTTAAGGACAAATAAAAAACCTTGGAATATAAGTTATATTACTCTCAAACACAATTAAATGTATAACATAATATAATTAATTACAATTTAATATTATAAATTAATAGTTCATAATTTATACTAAATTAGTAGGTGTAATGGAATTTAATCAATTATAATTTAACTTAAACATGTTTTTTAATAGTGCACATTAAATTAAAATCAATTAAAAGTATGACCATGTTTGTTACACACTTACACCAGTTATTCAATATCACTAAAACTAATTTCATAAAAATATATTGCTAAGATTAATAAATAATTTGCAAATTTTCATTTTTTATATGATTAATCATTATTAATTTAGACAATGTCTTTTTTATTTCCTGAGCATATAAACAATATCAAAACCATATGTTACAAAGTCGATACAAAATTTATATGATATATAAAAATATAAATCACATATTCTGACCATGATATAGAAAGTAGTGACAACAATGAGAAAAGGGAAGAAAAAGAAGACAATCCATTATTTGCTAACATTGAGAAGAAAATATTTCGATCATAATAATAAGTCATTGCAGTAGTATTTGGGCGGGGGTAAAAAAGTAATATGTGGATATTTGAAGGTAAGAGTAATGCCTTAATGTGATACTCAAAAATTAATACTCAAAAACCAGTACCTCAAGGCACAAGAGGATACTCGAAAATTGACTGCATAGAAGCCTTATAACCTCCTTAACTACTTGGCATGTCCATCCAAACATGGTTGGCGAGTCAAGATTCGAGTTTGCGACCTTGAAGTGATTTAGGACGTGCAAAACAATCACTCAATTTATACAACTAATACAAAACCGATCAAATTAAAATATAAGTCCGAACCTGGATACGACATAGAGGAAATTCAATATCTCTTCTTAGATCCCCACCACCCTCTCTTTCAATTCACATATACTTCCCTCTTCAAGTGACTAATTATGAAATTTGTAAACTAGATTAGAGTAATAAATAAGATAGTAGTGAAATTTTACTAAATCGGAGAGACTCACCGAATAAATAAGGCAGTGAACACAAACTTCGAGCGAAATTCAGGCAATAGTGGCACCGGAGTTAGGGTACAAATATGATTCTTCAATATGAAGAATAGAAAAACCTATACCCTTGGGGCATAGGATAGAAAAATCGATTAAACAAATCAAAATAACAAAGTTCATCAACTGATGTGTCATCCTTATGCAAAATTTCCATATAACAAATTAAAATGACAAAATTTTCATTGTAAGAAGATGCACCTTTCAAAAAGAGATCGACCTGCCATTTTTGTCACTTTCGTTTTTGCATGAGTTTTTGTCAATTCTATGATTTATTTTATTTTTAATGCAAATTCGTTTTTCATGCGTTTTTGCCAATTCTATGAATTAATGTATTTTTTCGAAGAAAAAAATGAATTAATATATTGAAAATGTAAAAGTACACACATATATACCCATGCATGCCCGTAAAGACGTTGCACTCAAGTCTTTACGGGCATGCATGGGTATATATATCACTAGAGCAAGTTAGTTAGGCTAAGTAGGACACGTGTTCTGTTTCTAACACTTGATATTAAATTGTATAAGTACTCTCTGGATAAATTAGTATTTATACTCCGTATGATAGATTTAGAGAAAGAGGAACGAATTTGGAAAAATCTCATTCAATGAATCTGAAGTTTTTTTGTAGAAACAATGAATCTGAAGTTATCTTGCTTAATGCTGATTTATCTTAACTAATTAAGCCTTCATTCTTTCATCCCCTAATGCAGTGCACATCCTCTAGAAATCATACACACTCTTGATGTGTTGTCTATCGTTTTTGTTGTGGTATTTATCTAACTATTTTATGCTTACATAACTTATGGCAATTTTATTTTGCTAATCAAATCTAAGGCAACTCATGTTAGGTATTGAGTTTTGACCAGTGAAGTTACTAGCTTTAACTTGTGATTAGATGAACGTCTTTTCTTGATCATTAGAAAATATGGACGGGGCTGAAATGCAAGGTAGATCATCATTCCCTTGTTCTACACACTCATCTTTGCTACGATTTAACAATTGATGATTTATCAAACAATTTTGATGGACGGAAATCATCCTTAGCTTTACTTTATCTTGTTTTAATCTTTAGGGCGCTAAAACTACGATCATAGCTTTAGAAAAAGCATGGAGTTTGATGGTTGAGTTTTCATCAAATAGGCAGCTCAATATAGGTGTATATGATCAGTTGTTACAATTGGCATTGATGAATTTAACTTCTATTCCGCATTTTGGAGAATGAATCTGCTTATGTTGCTATTGTGGAATCTTTGCCTTCTTATGCTGAGTTTCAAACCTTCTTAAACTTTAAGCTGCCTTGGAGGCTTGTTTAGTTTGCATATTGATGAGGTATTTTCAGTGGCCGTTATAATTATCAAAGAACCTAACTTAATCAAACTGAGTAGAATGGTAAGTAAGAGTCGATCCCATAAAGACTTGTGTATTTGTGTGTTTACTTGCGTGCCAAGCCCCCAAAGTATGGAGGTTTTTTGAATTGATTTGCTATTTAAATATGCAAATTAAATCTAAAGTATGAATGCAATGATGACTATAACAATGTGAGAGAAGCGTGTTCAACTAGTTAAATTTGTTATGATATTGCTTTGTTAATCATTGATTCTCTTGGTTCTCAATTCACTTGAATAATCTATCTTGGATTCTGATCCAAACTTCAGGTTTAGTTGATAGAACTCATAGTCTAACAACCCTAATCATCTGACAACCTAGAAGAACTTCTAGATTCAATTAAACAACTGCTTTACGAGTCAAGTATCGATAGAAACAAACACTTGAAGCAAATACACATTTAAGTTATTTGTGGATTTATTCCCTTTTTCAACTGAATAGCTCGAACGGGTCCAAACAATTATAGATTCTACTTTATCTAACCAATCCCGAACGAGAATTAATCATATTAGTTGTAAATTAACCTAGAAATTCTATTAGGTGGCCAATCTAACAAAATCCTAGATAAAATTTGATTCAATTAAGCATAGGGAATAAAACATAGCCAAACAATTAATAGAAAATAAAACCTATTCAAGTTTGTTGAGAATTAATCAAACCTCACAACTTATGCAAATCACAACTTCAATTAACTAGCCGAACACAAAGGAAATTAGCAATGCATAATTGTATTAAGAAAGCTTACAAATTTTGTTCAACGGTTGCCTCTTGAGAAAACTCTCCAAAGTAAACCCTAGCCTCCAAATTGTGATTCAAAAGTATGAAAGAAAAGTCAAACACAAGGTTTAAATACCCCAAGACACCTAAGATCAAATATCCCAAAAATTCAATAAACTCATCGGACATCATATCATAAAAGCCCATCTCGAAGCCCAACTCATCCGTGTAAAACTATGTGACACGGGCTCCTCCCTGGGTTGTGCGACCGCGCCTGTCTCTCCTGAGCCTGTGCTCCACTGTTGAGCCACTTTCTTGTCTTCACTTGTTTCTTTCGGCCTTGACTCTTGAAATCTTTATTTGAACACCTCTTCTTATCTTCATTCATGTCCTCTAATGCACCACCATAACCATCTCGGATCACGTCCCGCCTTGCTCCAACACCTAATAACCTGCCAAACCGAGCAAAATAAGCGCAACTACTCGAAAACACTAGAACCTAGAAGCTAAGCTAAAACCCATGCAAAACAAACATAGATATGCATCCTAAGCTATACCTAAATGTAAGCTATCAAATTCCCCCATGCTTAACCCTCGCTTGTCCTCAAGCAAGACACTAAATCACTCCACAATGTTGCAATCATGCATTCATCTCATAATCAATCGAGCAATTTAACATGTAATCAAAACTTGACCAAGACATCATAGCATATAGGGCTGGGCAAAAAATCTGTAACCGAAAAACCGATCACTTTTTACGGTTAACCGAACCGAAACTTTTTTTTTATCGGTTACGGTTAACCAACCGATACTTTTAACAGTTCAACGGTTCGGATACGGTTATTAATATTTTCGCGGTCGGTTAACTGATGAACCGATAATATTTTTAATATATATTATATATTTTTAAAAAGGGAATTATATATCTAATATGTTTTAGTTAAAAATAAATATATTTTAACAACTAATAAACTATCTAATATCTATTATAAAATAAACATATTCTAACAATAGTGAAGGCTGAAAAAGAGTGAAAAAAAGCATGTTAAATTTGTAATGCAGGTTACTCGTGTGTTTGTTTATGATTTGATTTATTCTTCTTCTGTTACTAGTGTGTTTATTTATTAATGCAAGTTTAGATTTGTAAGTGGTGTAAATTTGTAATGCATGCAAAGATTGTATGCTCCACTGGCTTTTGTTGTTTGTGTTTATACCTTCTGTTTTATAGATGGGCTGAGATTTGTAAGTGTTGAAATGCAGTCTGAGATTGTAGGCGTGGATTGGCTTTTGTTTTAGCTAGTTTTTTATTAAAAGTAAATAAATTAAAATAAGTCGGTTAATCGATAAACCGTACCGAGTTTCACGATTAACCGTTGATAATAAACGGTACGGTTATGATTATTGAAATTTACTAACCGAAGTTCCGGTTAACCGATGTCCGGTTAACCGAAGTTCCGGTTAACCGATGTCCGGTTAACCGAAATTCCGGTTAACCGACCGTACCCACCCCTAATAGCATACATATTATTCAAGCATATAGCAAAGACCATTTATCCATTCTAGACCTCACCAAAGGTATTGTGTTTTGCTCTCACTATCAAGTGTTTAGGGCATATGTCTTTCACTCAAAATCAATCATGAAAAAACTAGACTACCATAGGCTTGCATCAGCGTTCTAATTTTCCACAGTTATGGACCAAACACATAACAAAAATAATGAGGACTTTTTAAGGGTTGTAATGGGGCCAAGGTAAAGAGAATTTGGAAGGGATAAATTTTGGTCTTGTGGTGCTAAATCCGGGATAAAGAACTAATCTTAAAACCCAAAATTCAACACTTCACACTTTACTCCTCAACACCTCCAACTCAACTTACCAACTCCTTACATTCATTTAAACTCATTGTTTCCCTTGATTACCAAAAAAAAATTTAAGCTCATTGTTTCTTTCTTTCTTTCTTCTCACTTTTGCCTCTTTTTCCTAACTCTTCTTCTTACACTTATGAAGATTATTCTCTTTTAGGGCTTGCTACACTTGTCCATAATAAGTAATTTTTGTTAAAAAGTATTATTCATCTTGAAATTCGTGAAAAATAATTACTTTTCACTTATTTCAAGATGAATAAGCATTACTTTTTAGCAAAAATACTTATTATGGGCAAGTGTATCAAGCCGTTAAGCTCATCATTTTTTTCTTCTTTGTTATTTTATTTTCATACGTTCTTTTCATCTTCATTTTTTAACTTTCACCCTAGAGTTGTCCTTCCTTCCACCTCTTCTTTAAAATTCCCCCATACTTAATCACAACTCACACAAAATAACCTAAAATCCTAGACCCCGGATGGGTCAAGCTTATAGAGGCTAGGATTTATCTAGTGCAGCTATCAAAAAAGGCTTAAGGCTCAAACGAAATTGGGTGTCAAAAACTAGGGATGAGCATCGGTTCAAAACTGAACCGAAGCGACAAAAACCGAACCAAACCAAAAACCGAAATCAGATATTTTTAAACCGAAACCGAACATTTTTGGTTCGTTCGACTTAGGTTTTAATCGGTTCGGTTCTATGTAAAACCGAAATAACTGAAGGCACTTCCAAATGTGTAAAATGCCATAAAAGTGACTGAACCAATTGAACCGATTTGGCTACAAACCGAACCGATTCAGTGAATCATGATCCTCAGTTCATGTACTAATGAGCCCATGTAATTAAGTAATTTGTAAACATCCATAAGCCCATAATAACTAATAAGAAATTAAGAATATAAAAATCAACCATAAGCAACAATAATAATGATCAATCCATATTTTTCTGATTGAATCTTTGAATGAACTGATTACTCCTGTGACAGACTTACAACCCAACAAAGCAACAATAATAATGTGCAAAATCAGTCAAGACAAACGAGTGCAGCAAAATAACAAAATTCAGCAGCCAGCTAGCCCAACAATTCAATTGTAATTCATCAAAATATTAACAAACGAGTGCAACAAAAAAAAGTACATCAAAGTTCTACAACTGTTGTAATTCAACCAACAAAGTGCAGCTGCTATAAATTCAGAAAAGTGCAGCAAAAAAACCAAAAAATCAGCCAAGCCAACAACAACAATTGCTAAATTAATGTCAATACTTAAAATCAGCAAACAACAGCTCCAACTCCAAGCCTCCAAAATCCAATTTGGTTCATGAATTCGGGGGAAAAGTAGTTTGCACACCTATACAATAAGTCAACAAACGTAATAGCATATATTAGAAAAAAATGACAAACGAATTTCAATCTTGAGTGCATATTAGGAAAAAATGACAATATAAAAATAAGATTACCTTCTATCATTTGTTCGAACTCATGAAAAAGTTCTACAACTTCATCATATGTCGATTCTCGAGCTTTTCCATCAGCACGAAGCCAATCTTGAGTGCATATTAGAGCTTCAACCGTTTAAAAACATATCATATAAAAGCAATTAATCGATTACTAAATAATAAAATATAAATAAAATATGATGCTTAAATAAAAGATAAAGATGTCACTTCACCCTAGTAGCTAACGAGCTTCGAAATTGGTTAAGAGAACACTCTCCCGTGCTAAAGGCGGATTCAGATGGCACTATAGTGACTGGAATGGCTAATATATCGCGAGCCAATCATTCAAGATTTGGAAATCAGTTGCCATTGAATTTCCACCATGTCAAGGCATCACTATCTCGACACCTCAGCTCATGAAAGTATCTATCGAACTCATTGGTGAATAATGCACCATCTGATTCATTTAGCTTGTCCAATTTAGAACTTACATTTATGAAAAGATTAGAACTAACTCCAAAAATTGTCCATACTGATTGTGCCTCTGCCCCCATACTATTAGATTGAGTTGTCCGACTTCGAGAAGATGAAGGAGCATAGATTTTGATGAACTCTTCAAATAATTTCTGTGTAACACCCTTCACAATTTCAGCCCATTCTTCTCCTTCCTCATTACCATACGTGTTTGTCATTATCATCTTCAATTCTTCAAACTTGTAACGAGGATGAAGAATAATAGCAGCAAACTTAAACATGTTCATCTTCTCCAATTCCCCCAATACTTGTCACATTTTACTTTCATAGAGATAGCCATCAAATGACAAACATGATCACTACTTTCATCCCACTGATTCAACAATACCACAATATCACCGATGCATAAAAACACATTACTCACCATCATATAAGATGACCCCGATAACATGTTGGTGAAGTCATAAAAGTGCTTCAAAAATTCACAATAACTTCAATTTTAACCCACTCCTAAGTAAATTGTGTACACATAAACCAATTTTGTCAAATTTCCAATTTGACAAAATAGGATTCTCCAGGAGGTTTCCTAATGGGTCCCTTGGCGATGATTTCCCACGAGGTTCCCCAACAGTGTCGAGTTCGGGTCCGGGGTTAGGGCGGGGACACTTATCCCCGTCCACGTCCCCCCCCCCCCCCCAACGGGGAATAATTCCCCCCTCCATACTCACCCCCATTCCCATTAAAAATCTTCATCCCCATACCCGCAACGGGAAATCCCCGCGGGGCCGGGAATTGAGAATCTCCACCTCATTGCCCTCCTTAGGTTAGATTGTTGAGTGTTACTTGAAATGGTATTGATTTCTAAAAGCAATTTGAAATAAGCAAGGTGTAGTGGATAAGATGAGATAAACGATCAATCATTGGTAGAGTGGATTGTCTAGTTTTTATGTGATCATTTTTAATCCTATAACTTTAGGTTGTGAAGTAAAAGATTTTGAAGCCTAATATTCAAATTATCGATTGCTCATTAAGTTCAATTGTACATTGATTGGGCCTTTGAACCACAAAATTTTATTGTCCATTGGGCCATGGACGCCCTTTTACTATCCAAAGTAGGTTGCCCTATGTAGTTTGTTATTTGTTCCAATTCACGGAGCCCCAACGGCAGCAAAAAGCATGACATTGTATACATCGGAATGGCATGTAACACCGATTTGATTAGTACTTATTTTCCGGCTCTAGAAAGAGTTTTAGCCTTCCACCCCTTGACCTTTTTCCATAGGCGTTCCTTGAGTTGGCCGAAAATGATTTTCTTTGAACGCCCAAACATTGTAGGTAAACCGAGATACCGATCATGCTTTTCCACTTCATGGACGTCCAAAATTTCTTGAATTTGCAGGCGAACTTGATCACCCATATTCCGACTAAACGAAAGTTCTGATTTTGCGAAGTTGACTTGTTGACCCGATGCTGCTCCATAGTCATGGAGGATAGAAACTATTTCCGTTGCTTGTTGACAAGTAGCTCTTGCAAAAATCATATTATCATTTGCGAATAAAAGGTGAATTGTTCATTCAAATTCTCGGTTGTGAAATGATGTGATACTTTTTTTGGTGAAGGAATGATGTAATCATTTTTAATCTTATAACTTTTAGGTTGTGAAATAAAATATTTTGAAACCTAATATTCAAATTCTCGGTTGCTCATCCAATTGAATTGTTCATTGATTGATTGGGCCTTTGAGCACATAATTTCACTGTCCATTGGGGCCATGGACACCCTTTTGTTAAATTAATAAATAAAAAAATATTTCCAATAAAAACGAAAAATGTCTTAACAAGTAGAAGAAGAAGATCCGCCGAGCGCACCTAACACGACGTCGTATAAGTGCAACAGAACAGAACATATAAACCACCACTACTATTTCAGGGGCCAAAACCCAAAACCCCTAGTATTTCATCACCTGGTTAGAGAGAGAGAAGATAGATCCACAAAAATGGCGTTCTCCACCGGCCGCAGATGTTTCACTACCTTCGTTTCTCGCGCCCTTTCCCAGAAATCCTCTCCTTCATTCTCCTCCTATTCTCGCACACGCTTCGCTCTCGCAGCCCTTGCCCAACAACCGCAATCTCGGCCGCCGATGCTCTTCCCGAACTCAGTGAATCTCCCGACTCGCTCAAAGTCCACCGGTGGCCACACGCCGTTGAACGATCCGTCGCCAAACTGGACCAATCGACCGCCGAAGGAGACGATTCTATTGGACGGCTGCGATTTCGAACACTGGCTCGTGGTTTTGGATTTTCCCGACCCCAAACCCTCTAGGGATGAGATGATCGATGCTTATGTCAAAACCTTAGCTAAAGTTGTGGGAAGGTGAGTCCTCTTTCGATTCCTGATTGTTGCTTGTTTGTGGAATTGATTTTAAAAAAATTGAGCCTTTTCCCCCTTGAATGTATGCTTCAGCGAGGAGGAGGCTAAGAAGAAGATATATTCGATTTCTACCACGACTTACACTGGGTTTGGTTGTCTAGTTTCCGAAGAGCTTTCGTACAAATTGAAAGGTATCAGTCTCATATCTATTGGGAGAAGATTTTTGGCTGTATCGTTGCTTAATTCAGCCCTAATTTTACTTTTCTTTGTCATACATTTCCTGCCTTGGCTGATAAATATTGAAAATGGAATGGAAAAATTACAATCAAGACAGGGAGAATTTAGAATTGTGCTTAGGTTACGGTAGAATTAAACTGTCATTCAACTACATTGTTTCATTCTCATTTCTTATGCAAATTGTGAAATAATACAATAGTCTTTGTTGCATACATGGATTAGCAGCCCTCAGGTGATGCTTTTCAACCTGAGTAATATCCAAGTGTAGAAGTGGTGTGAATTTAGTTTTGTCTGGATTAAACAATGATTTCAAAGGTTTAAATCCTAAGGGTTTGTACCTTGTAAGATCGGCTTCTTCCCTGTTGATACTGGGCAATGATTGTATGAGGAAAAAAACTTAATTAGCAATTTAGCATTATGAGGTTTGACAGAATTATGAATAGATGGTGTGTGGTTTAAATAATGCTGATTATGTGACATGAGACTTTGAACTTTGTTTCACTTAGCTGACAATCCATAATGTGTCAGCATCTTATTGGAAGCTATGTCAATTTTAGCTCTATCAAACCTCATACATAGTATGAAGTAATTTTTTTGCTATTTGTGTTATGCAAATCATAATTTAGTAGGCTCTTGATTCTGTCAATATGAGGTTCAGGAAAGGTGACACGGTTTTTTCATCACTATGTGAGTCTCTCCCGGCCCCATGCAAACCTTAATGAATCTCTATATAGCCTCACATTAATGCTTGACAGTAGCTTTCTTCTAGCTTCACATTGGCTAATCTTCTGACTATACTTTGAACATAGTCCTTAGTCCTTACTTACCTTTTTTTCTGTAACATAGTATTATGTTGCTGTTGTTTTATATTCTACTCTGTGTACAAATTCCTTTGAAATAACTTTTCAAGTTACAAAACCAAACCATAGCTAAAGTGACATGGTTCTCTATTCAGATGAACTTCATCAGAGATAGCTATTTCCTTGTCATCAGAAACAGAAACCGTTGTGATTTTCCTTTATTAATGAAATGCTTACCTAGTTTCATTGCGTCAATTTCCCGTCTCACTTTCACCTATTTGTCCCTCTTCATTTAACATTAGAAAATGACCCAAACACTTCACTAGTTCAGTCAATCACCCCCTTCTTCCAAAAGTAGGTTGCCCTATGTAGTTTGTTGTTGCTTCATCATGGACATGAATTTGGTAATAAAGAAATTTAGTTTTAGGAAATCTTTTCAGACTCAAAGCTATGCACTATTCAATCTCTGCTTATGTAAAAGACTTTCATTAACCTTGTCTACTAGATAGTTTCTAGTTCATGTAAAGACCTTATATTACAACTCTTAGTCTTAGCATACCTTATATCACTGGTAAAAGGAATTATTTTTTAGGCTAATACTTGTTTAAAATCTGTTCTTTCACTAACCCTCTAAGGTGATTGAGGAATTTTATCTTTTCAAACAGAAAGTTTTTAAGTTCCATCATTTTGCAATTCAATTCTTTACTGTTTTAAACATCACAGAAATTCCTGAAGTTCTCTGGGTTCTGCCTGACTCATATCTTGATGTGCCCAACAAAGATTATGGAGGTCAGTAAGAGTGATTATCATTTACTGACCTTTCTTTTCAGATAACCCTTTTCCTGCTGCTGCTAAGATTTTTTCTTCGTTCTTTTATATTCCTCAGGCGATATTTACGCTGATGGAAAGGTGACCCGTAGGCCGCAGTATGACTTCAGCGATAGGCAACCAACTAAGACAAGAAACCGCCCCCCAAAGAATAATGACAGGCGCCGTGAGTCAATGCAGGTTGAAAAAAGAACCCCTCCTCAGCAAAAGGCACAGCAAGCAACTCCAGTGGAAGCTGAGAAAGCAACACAAGCCGAAGCAGGTGGATCAACTGGAATCTAGTATAAACTTATGCTAGACCAGAAAAACCGTAATGTGATATCTGCAACTAGCAGACTTTAACCAGAGTTTGTGGTATTCATGTTGTCTGTTTATTGCCGTAAACTTTTGATGCGGTAAACTGTTGCGGTTTAGAAAGAAAGGGCCATGGGTCCATGGAGGTGCAATATTTTGAATTATGATTTAGACCGTGATTATGAATGGGACTACTCATGAATACGCCTCTTTTGGCTTGAGATGTAAGCTGGTACAGAAAAATTAGGGTTTAAATGTTTAATGTAGGTCGTCTATATATTTGGTTCAAGTCTAGCTTTTGTGACCTCTGGTTTATGATTATGTTTTAGGCTTTTCAAGGGGAAACAAATTAATCTCGTGCTTTTATGTTTCATGGAGTCGTTGCAGACACAATGACAGATTTTGGGTGCTTCATAATTTGAAATCAAGTAAATCAATCGCTTGCCAACTCAATTTTGTGACTTTTGAGATGGTTCGGATTGAAAAGGAGGGACTACTATACTTTAAAGTTGGAACAAGCCTTCTTTGAGAGCTTGTGTCTTGTGACAATTGTTTACCAAATTCATATGGGTTCCCAACACTGTATAGTAATTCTACATCATGGAGACTGTTTTTCCTAATGTATTATTGGATCTCTAAGTCATAATTTGTAATACGTCCACCGCCACCGGCAAAAGTAAAACGGCTGCTTAGAGAACACTAATCATAATCACGCTTAATGCTTAATTGTATCACTAGAAATAGTTTCTTTTATTATATTTGTATATAATTATTTCAATTTGTCGTAAGTGGAGTGTAGTATAAACCATAAATCATGTACAATCACACTTTTTTTGGTCGAAATCTTGTACAATCAAACTTTAAAACATATCATTATCAACCTTGTTTTGTCATGTATAGAAATTTAATAAATTAGAAAGAGGAATTATGACAACAAGAGCTAATGTGTGGGGTCGTCTCTAATGTGTGGGGTCACTCTTCCTTTCTTCTTCTCCCCTCTTTAGATTTTGGTGTCAATAGTTTTCCCTAACTAGCACAAATACACACCAATATCAACATTACATTGGAGTACAGTAAATTTACAAGAAAGCAAAGAACGATATGTGTGGGGGTGACATCATCTCAGACTTCCTCGTCGCCAAACGCGGCCTAAAACTCACCACCCAGGAGGCCAGGACCTCTGGTCCGAACTTGGCGTCGCCACCACCTCCGCCACTGCCGCCGACCAGCTCATCAATTCAGGTGATCCAGCCCGTTTCTTGTTTTGACCAATTCACTTAATTAATTGTTGTGAATTTTCTTACGATCAGGAGCCGACAACGAGTACAAATTGACCACCCCGGCCACTTGCTTCCAGGAGAAGACACGTGGCAGTGGAGCCGAGAAAGCAGCGGCGGCGGCTCCAAAGACGAAGCCGCCAAGGAAGAACGTTTACAGAGGGATAAGAAAGCGGCCGTGGGGGAAATGGGCAGCCGAGATCCGAGACCCGACGAAAGGCTCCCGGGTCTGGCTCGGAACCTAGGAAGCCGCCCGAGCCTACGACGAGGCAGCGCGCCGAATCCGCGGCCACAAAGCCAAGCTCAATTTCCCCGAGCCGCCGCCGCCGAAGCCCGAGAAACGGCGCTTGCCTTGCGCGAGTGCTCCGTCCGAGTTGACTCGGCCGAGTTTCTGGTCAATTGAACCCGGGATGGATAGGAGCCAGGGTACTGGATCCGGATACGGGTTCGGGTTGGAGTTTGAGGCTGGTATTGATCGGGGTGTGTGGCGGGGTGAAGAGGTAGCGACTGAGTTGAATCAGGGCAGCGAGCTGGCTGAGTCTGGCTCGGTGGACTTTTGGGCCCTGGGCGAGTTTCAATTCCCGGACATGTCGGTTTCCGGCTTCCCCGCTGGTGGCTCCGGTCCGGTGGGTTCTGAATGTGTTTAATTTGGGTGGGTTTCTCAGTACAAGTACAACACTAGTGCTGAGCATGCACATAAGCTTAGTAAATTTGGCTGTCAATTATCAAATAATTAAGAAATGGCTGGAATCGATTTGTACAATTTTCATGCACCTTGCCTAATCTCATAGCCGATTTGATCGATATAGGTTTAAGCTTTTTCTTCTTTTTATATATTTCTTTTCCAATTGCATCCAAGTTTTTTATTCATTTTTGTTGTATTTTTCTTTGATTTTTTCCTCTCATATTTGTCATTTTTCTGGTACTCTAGGAATTTAAGTTCGAAAACACTAGAACAACGATATCTCCATCAACTTGGATAATGAGTAATGATAAAAAATTATTGAGAACTAATGTATTTTATCTAAGTATTTTAATAGAACTATAAATTGAAAAGCAAAAACAAGAAATTATGAAATTGTTCCCTATCCAAGGAAACTCAAGATCGAAATAGTCCAAAATCCAACAATGTATATATACAGTCTATGATTTTTGCGTGCTAGACTGTGTCAATGCTTCCACGAAACTTCCAACGGCTAAGATGTTCTTCCAAAGAGTTGATCTAATTTGAACAAGAGTCACATGTTGAGAAAGTACATATTTGAGAACAAGATAAGAGCATTTCAGACTTTGCCCTCTAGGATGAGGATTGGGCATCAAGGCAATTGTGGCTATAAATACACGTGAATAGAGATTCACAAATCACTCCCTCCAAGCACAAAACAAAAACCCTAGAATGAGAAAATCTAAGAAAGAGTCAAAGACCAAGAGAAGTCACCGACAACAAGTGTTCGATCTCGACGGCGGAAAGAAAGGAGTTCACAAGCAATAGGGAACTGATTCAATTTCCAGGTGTAAGGTTTGGTTTTTTGTATTAGTTTAGTTTGTTCGCTTAGGAACATAGTTGAGAAGATTCGTTAGTATTAGGTAACTGTTATGCTTGCTTTTGTCCTATATATGGAACAAATCAATACTACCTCCGTTTCATAATGTAAGTCGTTTTTTGATTTTGCACAGGAATTAAGACAAGCTTAAAATGGAAAAGATGATAATTTAATGTTTGTTTTTATCAATGTACTATTAACTCTTCAACCACTAGAATTGCTTGAGTTAATGAATGTTATTGGAATGTTAAGTAAATTAAATAGAATAATGAACTATTTTAGAAAGTTTTACATTAAATAATGGAAGGAATGACTTACATTATAAAACACTTTTTAGAGATAGAAACGACTTACATTGCGAAACGAAGGGAGTAATAAAAATAGATCATTTAAAATTAATCCTCCAAGAAAAGTAGAAGTTTACCCACGTGAGCAACTCCAATTGTCATTAATAGCATTGATAAGGTAAGGTTGTCAGTTGTCACCTTCAAACTTAATTTTCTTAAAGCTCGGATGGAGTGCTGCAATAACTTTGTTCTCAAACAAAGGGCTTCCGCCGTAATAATCGACTGGTGGCCCAAGCACCATGCTCCCAATGTACTCTTTTGTTTTCAAAGCATTAATGTCCCATTATACCCCATTTCATCTTTGTGATATATTCCTTTCAAAACAATCTTTGTGAAATATAATCTATATATATAATATGAATATAATGCAAATTAGATTTAGATAATATAATACAGCTAGAGATGTAAGCACCATTTGCACCCAACAATCGAAGCATTATGCTATAATATTCTCTATTATCTTATCTCTGACATGTTGACAACATTAATTTTCAAAATCAAACGAAAATTGCTAAAAATCTAGCAATTAGGGCTCGTTTAGTTCGGCTTTAAATTTTAGGTTGTTAGCTTTGATACATTTTTTTTATAGTTATCAAAATGATTGTTTCAATTTATTTTATTTCTTTGAAGTCACTATAATCTTCAAAATTGCCAGCTTAACAACTAATATTAGGAACCATAAAATGGCATTTCTAAAACTATTTTTAGTTTGAAAAAAAACCCTAAAAACTGCATTTCTAAAACTATTTTTAGTTTGAAAAAAAACCCTAAAAACTAAAAGTTAAACCAAAAAAGCCTTAATGTTTTTATCAAACGCCTACAAATAGATAATATTAGAACCAAGATGACCGGCCCAATAATAAGTTCGAGCTAATTGCAATCATTAGCCAATTAATTAATTGAATAAACAAACAAGTTGATAGATTAAAAATTGGTGATTGATTTGTGGAGTCCATTCACAAATCAAATTGCACGAGATGCATGAATGTGACCAAAAATGGAACCATACTAGATTAACCTAAGATTGCAATTGAATCTATTGGCAAACTTTTTCTAAATTCAATACGATGCAAATGATAACTAAATGAAATAAAAAAAAAGGAGGTATGAGAAATGTTAAGAGGTCACAGATTTTATTTTTGTCTCCAAGTCTTCACTTATCAAGTCTCATCCACCTTTTTTTTATTGGGTCGAGTCGGTCGGCACAAACCGGTTTACCTGTTTCATAAAAAAAAATTAATTCGGTCAAATTTTGAACCAAGTTAGAATTCACGTAAGAATTTCATCCAAATTCCATCAAATTATTGCCCTTATTTGCACCTACTTTATTTTCAAATCCTTCCAAATCTTTCCTACAAAATAAACCAAACAAATTCCACCAAAAACATAAATTAAACCAAACAAATAAAAATTTTGCCCCCCTTCTCCTTTTCCCTTAAAATCCCTCAAATCAACCAATTGCAAATCAGAAGGTGTTGGATCCTAATTGGAGTCAAATATAGCTCAAACTTGATTTGAGGCAAATTTTAAAAATAAAATGATTTGAGGGGATTGAATACAAAGTATTTGGAAAATTCTACACTAGTAGAATAACAATGATTTCTTCCCTATACTAACTATATGTTTTAGGGATAAGAAATTGAATATGACAATGCACTTAATGAATGGCAAACAACATTCTTACAAATGAGAGCATGAAGTTTGAAATCATTCTTCACACCAACAAGAAAGAATGAGTAGCTAAGATTTGCCACTTTTCTTTGCAACCGCATTCACTTTTCTAAACACATGCGCAATTTGAATAGTCTCAACAAGTGTCCCAAATTACCATTTCAGTTTCCGATGGACACCTCAAAGTTTCTTTGATTGAATGAATTACATAGAAATTATCACAATTAATTTCAGTGGATATGTAAGTGCTTCTACTCTCTAAAGTGGGATTAGATCCACATTTTTCAGTTATGGGGAGTTGATAGACTTAGCTTGGTGGTTTTTAGGGATGAATCCAATAAATCTCTCTCTCTCTCTAGTGCTGAGCTTGTATCCATCAAATTCAAAATCCAGTTTCTATAAAAATAGCCTAGGCAGAGCTTTAGCTAGTTTATCTATTCTTGTTTATCTTCTTTTGTTGGGCTGGCTTCTTCAGTCTTAATTTTGGGTTGGACTTCAAAATGGGCCTTCACCCACTCCAAACAGCTACCTCACTTTAAAAACAAAAGTATTTTTCCTTTAAAATTACATTTTTAAAACTCTTGAAATACACTTCTCTCTACTTTTTACACATTTTAAAACAACTAAAATGTCATTTTGAACCCAAAGTAAAACATACCCAGTCTCATTATGCTTCTTATTTTTTTCATCTTCACAGATGTGGCTAAAAAACTAAAAATCCTCATGTCACCAAAAGAGAGTACTAAAAATCCTCTTAGAAATTTCATATTCTCATTTTTGTATTTTTCTTGCTTTATTATGTTATAATTTTTCCCATACGTACCATTGCACTATTGTTGTGAGTCTTGTGACCACCACCTGACATTTGTTATGGTCATACCTACGTCTTTTAAATCCGATCACCCTAACTTATTGATTGGACCACATACACATACACATACACCCAGTCCAAAACTCTGCCCATTAGCCACTTTTCCAACAAAAAAGGAGTCATCAGATCATGGAAATTTGTCATCACTCACTTCTTCACAAAGTTGTCCTCTCTTCAAAAAAATAAAAAATTGTCAGCATATCTCCATTTTCTCTCTTTCCCCACTGCTATTTCTCACTCATTTGTCAAATATCTTTTGCAAGATGAAGCATGTGCAACTATCTAATGAAATAAAAAGTGGGTGTCCAAGAGTTTGAACTCAACAGACTCCATCATCAACTATCAATGTTTTTCCTTTTGTCAAAACCATATCAAATTTACTTGAAACATGACTAATCAGGTGATATAAGTAAATCATAACACGACATCAAAGATCAGATCAACCATCTGAAATAGCACAAAAATATTTGCTTACGAATCTGCAAGACAAATAGTTCACCCCACTTGATTTAGCATTTATTTATTCGATTACTAATCTACAAGACCTACCTGATTGTGTGGGATCGAAAAATGCTCAGCCTTCTCATTCATCATCAACATCTGAGCAATGAAGATCTAGATCCTGTGCAGAATAATCATAGCCCTAAAACTACCTAAGCAAATAGCTAATATGAGCTCTTCATTCTCCTTTTGATTCCTAAATCCCTTCTCCTTTCAGTCTACAAACTCTACATGATCATGATCCCACACAAAAAAAAGGGTTTATCTCATTCCTCTTACACAGTTTAGCTATTTTCCAAATAGCCCTCTGATCAAAGATGGGTTGGGGAGTTAGATTTTGGGTTTAAAAATGCTCCAGAACAATAATACCCTAGGCAAATCAAGTAGTGAGGTTTTCAAGCCTAGTCATGTAACTTGTGTTTTAACAGGAGCTCTAGTGTACCACACAAGCACAGATTTACAGAAATATCTCTTCATACTTAAGACTAGTAAAACAGGACATGCTCACTTTTTTTTAACTAAACCATCAAAAAAAAGCATAGGCATATAAGCAATAAAAACTTAAATCCCTCCCACTAGTATATAACACTTCCTGCAAAAAAAAAAATACTTAAATCCAAAACGAGATATATAGTATTTACAAAATCACAATGCACAACAAAGTCATTGAGCTACAAAAAGAAACCACTGAAAATGAAGTCCTACATGTACTTGTTTCTAAAGCACAATAAACAGATTGTCCAGAGCAGTCTCTTTTATACAAGAAGACATGCAATTCATTACAAGGACAATAAACGCAACAGTTTCGTTGATTACCAACTATATATAGATGTCATGGATCTGTCTGAACTTACATATACTGACCTTGTTGAATTCATGTCGACTTGATTGTGAAAAAAAGCTCCACCACAGTGCGGCTATTAATACTTACCCAACAAAAGGCCTAAATGGGATGGAAGTAACAGTTCTTACTAGTCACTGGGACTCTCTCCTGTCCGGGCAGAAAGATAACTATAAGAAAAGGAGTGACGACAAACGCAGGAGCCCAAATTTACCTGAATCAAATAATTATTTTTCGGTTTAACTTTCAGTACATAATTGGTAAGAATCATAGTAAATGAAGAATAATAAATGCATACGAACAGAGATAGAATGTGTTCATGTTCACCAGGTAATATGATATATATGCTACAGTAATTATAATAATAATATAACAGTAAAAAATGTTTACCGAAATGGCACAAGTTTAACTAAGTGGTAGCAAGATAAAGAAGTTATCATCCAAAAGAATGCAATTGCTTTATTAAACGGACAAAAAAAAAACAGGATGAACTAACTTCTCATAAGGATAGTCCGGATAGAATGCAACTAATGGCACAATTTTACTTACCTTGGTATCATCGAAAAGAATACATTAAAAACATTAGCTTTATGAAACGGAAAAAAAAAGCAGGTGGAAAAAACATCTCACAACGATAGTCCAGATAGAATGCAACTAAATGGCACAAATATACCTAAGTTGTAACAAGATAATGAAGTTATCATCCAAAAAAATACATAAAAAGCATTAGCTTTCTAAGGATTAGGAAAAAAAATATTGGAGGACTTACTTTCTTTTTTTCTTTTTTTTTTGATAAGGAAAGGAATTTGGGTGGTCACTAGCCTGTTAGTGACCACCCAAATTCCTTTCCTTATCAAAAAAAAAAGAAAAAAAGAAAGTAAGTCCTCCAATATTTTTTTATTTTCAATTAACAGGCTAGTGACCGCCCAAGTTGGAGGACTTACTTTCTTATTTTCAATTAAATGCATATTACAGCAAATAATTTTGATTCATTACTACAATTTTTCTAATTAACAACCATCTACAATCATGCTTATAAAAGCATCTTCTATTACAGGATGTTTACCGAATCGGTCGTGAAAGTTCTGTTATAGAAACAAGATTTGGTTGTATAAATTGTGTTTGGTAGGCATTATATTAATTCTAAAGTAAGACTAATCTTATTCTTGGCAAACAACAATCAATTAAGAAAAAAGGAAACAGAAGAATGATTTATAGAATATTCCAATTAAAGGGCATTATATGAGTTTAAAAAAACACAGTTCAATAACTTTAACAACACTACAACAACAAAACCAAATTATTTTAAGGGAAATAAACCAAAACTTTCTTTCAAATAAGGTGCATTTGAGTGAGTAAAAAAGTGACGTTTGTCGCTTGCGTGAAGTGACAGTGAGCTCACATTAAGGCACTTCAAGGACAAAAGCGATTTTTATAAGTTTTTTGTGTAGTAAAGTAGTAACTACTATTTGCTTTCAAATTATCTAAAAACTATTCATCTACATTTCAGTTTTACAACATCTGTTGCGAATTACGTTTCAATATCAAACTTTTATTGCATCTTGAATACATATATACATTAATTTTGTATTTTAAAATCATTCTTACTCTATGATTCATGTAATTATGTTTTACTACAAAAAAATTGTATAGAAGTATGCGCTTCGTGTCAATGAAGCGTGCACTTCTTGCTTAGGCAAAAGGCACCCTGTTGCTTTTTTGCGCTTCACGCGATTTTCTTCATCAAAGCATTTTGGAGATAATCCATGCATCCTTGTTTTCGTGGAAAAGGTAGAGGCTCTATGTTACTAGGGAAATGGTCATAGGTCCTCATTTTGTCCGCGGATCTCACCACAAACTCAAAAATTGACAGTCAATATTGTCTTTCTTTCCCTTTTTCTATGTGCAACATTTTGGTTTAAGATTTTTTACTCCAAGCGAATATTTATTTCTTCCAAAATATTCCAAAATGCTTTGGAATATATCATGCTTAGTTCCTTGTCCAAAGCATTTCAGAAATAGACTATATGTAATTCATCCTATCCTATGGAATGTTTTGGATTGACTAAAACTAACCCCCCATACAATGTTTTCATTTCTGTAGTGCAATAAGCATATAATCACAAGGGATTAAAATTTGTCTCAGGTGGCCTTCCCCCAAACAAAGCAATAAGAAAAACTAAAGGTACATATTAGACCGACAAGAACAAATCTATCAATAACAAAGAAGCAAAATGCTCAAATAAAATGCCATAAGTAGCCGGATATATAAAGCGAGCAGAGTTTCTATTCCAGGATGACAACCACACATGAAAAATCATCAGACCTAGTTTCATCCAACATCATCTCTTCAATATAATTAGACACAACAAGTCTCAGGAAGTAGCAGCACAAAAAGCATATAAAATTATCAATAATTTGCAAGTCTTTAGGATCAAAATACAAAGAACATATAAGATGCTGAACTTTGCATCTTGACATAATAGATAAGGAGGAAACATTAAAGTCAATAAGGGGATAAGCAATGAATGATTCGTGTTTGAATGTAATGAATGATTCGTGTATGAAAGTAATGAATGATTCGTGTTAAAGCTACACCAAAACCTAATTGAGGAATTAACAGACATAAAAGCAAGATAAACTTACATCATATGTCTACACAGCAAAAGAGTGTACACCATCCAGAAACTGTTGAGGCACTGCATCAGCTTTGGCATATAGATAGTTTCCCAGTGTATTCATCAGGTACTCCATAATCAATGCTAAGCTCTTTCATAGGAGGGATGTTCTCCATTGCAAAAAGCATCATGTAAGGGAACATCAAGTTACTGTGATCATATAGCACAAATTGCACCATCACATTCGGAGAGACACTATGACCCACATAACAAGCAACATTCCTTAAACTTGATACATCCATTGCGAAATCGAGCGGAGGAATTGAGGGATTTGACGGCTGAACATAGTCTGGAAATATCTGAGACATATTCCCCCATTCTGTCCATCTCGGTGCAAAGCGTCCAGGATATATCAAACAGTCTCCAGCCATACTAAAAACCTGCGCCTGCTCTCTGTTCAAAACAACACCAGCATACTCACAAATGAAAGAACCTGCATGAATCAGGTCTAGTGTTCTGACTCCCCAGCCCGTTTCCCTTGACTTAAACACTTCTAGTCTATACCTCAATCCTCTTTGGCTCACACGATTCCGGCATTCGGGAGGACAACTACAATTAGGGCCACATTCAAAAATTACAGGCTTTCCTCTCAAGAGAAACCCATGGTGATCATAAGGGATCTCACCCCCATTTTTCATGGCACAGAGACAATCATTTGTGCATCCAGCAACACAACTACATCCAGCACTGTTACCTGAGGAATGATATAAAAAGGAAGGGAAAATAGTCCTTGGGAGATACTCATGACACAATGGTTCATGCTCAGAATCAATGTCATTAAATAAAAATATAGGCACTCTTTCCTTCTTCAGTGAGAGATCAAGAGTCAAGTAGCCCTTGGGCCTTAGCTGCAATGGTTTAATCCTAAGAGTCTGAGCATATTTCAAAATGCTTGTACCCATCTCAGCCTGACCCTCCAATCTTACAAGCTTAAATTTGTACACACCAAATCCAGATTTACCAACATCAAACCATGTATCTACGATTTTATACAATCCATCATACACATAAACCTTAGAAGTAAGACTGCCTTGATACTTAAATCCCCTCATAACCCTAATCTCAATCCCATAATGCATACTTCGCTCTAAAGCCTTATTACCTGACTCCAGCTTCTGGTGGGAACATGGTTTATTGAACTTGTCTCGCCCACCATGCCCAGTGTAGATAATCACATCCCCGGAGTCCTCATCATCCTCATAGCCGCCTGAAACAATAACACTGGTAGCAATCGGCTCTCCATTGGAGCTCTCACTAGAGGTCAAAAAATCAATTCCAGCCTGGGTTTGACCGTGAAGTCCAACAACACACAGTTCCATCCTATAGAAGAACACATCTCCTACAAACACCCCAGGGATCGAGCCTACAATCCTCTTATCGCGATTCAACCATAACCCCCGTTCCCTCATAAGCACAGAAGCCCGCAAATCACCCCTTGCCTTGTGCCCAGTCCCAAACTCCTGCCGTTTCTCCTCATCATACACAGAAAACACTCTAAGAGAATCAAACAGCATCCGAGTTCGTCTCACCAAATCCCGGTAGTACTTGTGATCTTCGTGGCTTAAATTAGTAACCCTAACGAGCTCGCTTGAACGCTTGAAGCGCTTATAATTGGGAGCCGACAAACTTTTATCAGCAGGAACCGGTACAATTGCGCCGGACTCCGGATTCAAAGCCTCCACGTCGCTTTCTGGCTGACTCGTGCTCTGGCCAAATGCCGACCGAAACATCTCGGAAACTCGAGCGAATTCGGAGTAGACATTGCCGTCCTGCGACGAATTGAACATTTGCAGAGCGTTGGCGAAATCCGAGTCCACGGTGTCCGGGAACGGCGTTGGTGAGCTAGGAAATAGATTCGGCGCTGCGGCGAACGCAGGGGTTTGAGGTAACGAATCATCGAACGGCTCCGCCTTCGGCTCGAGTTTGGGGCGGAGAAGTGGGGTTTTGGGGGAATTGACGGCGAAAGAAATCGGTGGGTCAGGTAGGAGATTGAGGTCTTGAAATGGAACCAAGGAGCCCATCCTTCAGTCCAGACGTTCAAAATCGAGTGAATTTGGTTGTATCAGGCGATGATTTTGGCTTGTCCGGATGTTCGAGATCTGTGATTGAAGGTGGGGGAATAATCATGAAAATGAAGAGGAATTAGGAGAAGAAATGGGGAACGGAGAGAGTCAGATCTTAGGTTGTAGGGCGATGAGCTCTAAGATCGTCGGAAATGGCGACGGGGACGTAGGAGGTAGTTAGGGTTTCGCGGTGTAAATCGGGTGAGCTGCCATGGTCAGGGAGGAGAAAGAGAGGAAAAAGGATGGTAAAACTGTGTACGATGAATGTGAGTGACGATAGCAGTTAATGCAATGGCCCCTGTTAAACTTCAAATTTACTACGTTTGCCCTTCGAGATTTGGATTCAACAATCATTATGACGTTCAAATATTTATAGTTCTTAATTCTTAATTTTTGTGTGCACATACTGCACATAAATGACGATAGATTGATAGACAACCAATATGACGTTCAATTTTATATAGTTGTTGTCATTTGTCAATCCAAATAAAATTTGATCGTTCAAATTTTAATTCATACGGAGTATTGATTTTATTTGTTTTTTGTTTTTGGGGTTTGAACCTTCTTTGTAGGGAGCGGTTGTATATATTCAAAAATGATATTTTTTTAATTTTCTTTAGGTTCTAAAACATTCTTATCGTTTTTATATATGATTAATAACTGTTTTATTTAATATAAATATACTTTTTATTATTCTTTAGATTTTTTATTTTAAACTTAAGGTTCGGCTAAATGTACACTATTTTCTACCATTGTGTACACTATTTAGTGCGCCTAACTTATAAATACGCTTTGGTGTGCCTTACGCGTACATGGGTAAGATGGAAAAAAGGTGCATTTGGTGTGCCCATGTTAGGCGCACCACTCCACCACACCCCCCCCCCTATTTTTCCCATTTATCATTAGGGTGTAAAATATGGAACATGGTGCGCTTAAATAAGGCGTACCAAAGTAATGTAAATTGTGTACGAGTAAGCTAGGCGCACATGGTTCATATCACCAACACTAAACCATGTGTACACTTAACTTAAGCGCATGGCAAGCCTAAGATAGGATCAAGTGGTTTATGCTTAACTTAAGTGCATGCCTAAGTTAGGCACACAGGTTTTTGTTTTTTCATTTTTTAAACTTTTTCGTATAATTGAGACATAAGACACAGACGCTTTTCATTTCATCAATCACTAGATCATAACAACTTACATCATAAATAAGACACAAAAATTCTAAAAGAGTATAACATTTTTTTACAATAATGAACGATTCTAAAGGAGTGTAATGGTTTCATATAAGAATGAACGATTCTAAAGGAATATAACGTTTTCTTATAAGAATGAACAATTCTAAATGAATATAATGATTTCTTATAGGAGTGGATGATTCTAAAGAAATATATTGATTTCTTATAAGAATGAACGATTCTAAAGGAATATATATATTTCTTATAAGAATAAACGATTCTAAAGGAATATAATGTTCTCTTATAAGAATGAACGATTCTAAATAAATATTATGTTTTCTTATAAGAATGAACGATTCTAGAGGAATATATTGATTTCTTATAAGAATGAACGATGCTAAAAGAATATATTGATTTCTTATAAAAATAAACGATTCTAAACGAATAAATGATTTCTTATTAGAATGAATTATTATAAATGAATATAACATTTTCTTATAAGAATGAATGATTTTAAAGGAATATAATGATTTCTTATAAGAATGAACGATTCTAAATGAATATATTGATTTCTTATAAGAATGAACAATTCTAAATTAATATAATGATTTCTTATAAGAATGGGTGATTCTAAATAAATATATTGATTTCTTATAAGAATAAATGATTCTAAATGAATATAATGATTTCTTATAAGAATGAATAATTATAAAGAAATATAACGTTTTCTTATTAGAATGAACAATTCTAAATAAATATAATGATTTCATATAATAATGAACAATTATAAAAGAGTATAATGGTTCCATATAAGAATGAACGATTCTAAAGGAATATATTATTTTCTTACAAGAATGAACGATTCTAAAGGAGTATAACGATTTCTTATAAAAATAAACAATTCTAAATGAATATAATAATTTCCTATTAGAATGAACGATTCTAAATGAAAATAACAAGTTATTATAAGAATGAACGATTCTAAAGTAATATCGTTTTCTAATAAGAATAAACTATTCGAAAGGAATATAACATTTATTATAAGAATATAACGATTCTAAAGGAATATAACGATTTCTTATAAGAATGAACGATTCTAAATGAATATAATGATTTCTTATAAGAATGAACGATTCAAAAGGAATATATTGATTTCTTATAAGAATAAACGATTCTAAAGGAATATATCGTTTTCTTATAAGAATGAACGATTATAAGGAATATAATCATTTCTTATAAGAATGAAATTTTTTAAAGGAATAAATGATTTCTTATTAGAATGAACGATTCTAAAGTAATAAAACGATTTCTTATAAGAATGAACAATTATAAAGGAGTATAACGATTTCTTATAAAAATAAACGATTCTAAATGAATATAATAATTTCTTATTAGAATGAACGATTCTAAATGAAAATAACAAGTTATTATAAGACTGATAATCTTTTGGTTAATGTTCAAAGTAATAACAGAACTTTATATGTTTAAGTTTCTCATTTATATTAAAATAATGCCATTAACTTTGTTATTTGGCTAATATAAATTTTGAACTTCACAATTAACCTAATTAGTTTTATAAGTCATAACTGTGACTTTACAAATTAGTTTGTCTTAATACTTTTCTCTATTATTATTATTATTATTTTTAAAATAATTTTAGAAAAAACTAATATGAATTTTTATAGCCCATATTATAGTGTTGATAAAGTTTCCTTGATAATTACACGGATTTTTTTTTAACTTTTATAAATCGTGATATGAAAATTTTTATTAACTTTTGTCTAAAATTATTTTAAAAAAACAATAGGCAAATTATGAAAATGAACTACTTGTACACTTATAACTTAATGAGTAATTTGGTTAATTATGAATTTGAGAATTTATATTAGACAAATAATAAAGGTAATGATATTATTTATTATGTGTGAGTAAATTAAACATATAAGATTATGTTATTACTTTGAACCTTACTCAAAAGGTTGTTAATCTTACCAATATATTTTTATGCATACGAAATTGATTTTTGGTAGAATGTTTTAGAACCTAATGAAGATTAAAAAATTATTATTTTTGAATGTTTTAATCTTTTAAGAACAAAATTGATAACTTTCAAAAACTTGTATGTACACGGATTGGGCATTTTTGTCCCAAAATGAAAATATGACGGGTTAGTTTGTAATTTTATCCAAAGAGTGGATATTTTGAGGGTACGTAGAGTGCGTAACAAACAACACAATATAGGATATTTTATGAAATTCGAAAAGTTTGGGGTAGAGAGCGTAACCACCTCAAAGATTGAGGTATTTAAAGTAATTATTCCTTATGTTTTTCATATTTTTAATATTCATTGATTTGATGTTTGTCAGTTATGACAACGTACACATTATTGATTTGGGTGACCTAAAATGACCTTTTGGCTTTTATTGATGTACTGGGAATGGGATGGACGTTTTCAAAATCTTAAATGTGGTGATTTGAGTACCCTATACCATTTCAAAATCTTAGGGTGTGTTTTACTTAAAGCTACGGAATTTCGGTCTATATCAGCAACATAATATCATATTGGGGAGGAAGATCCGAATTAAAGAAAAGCAAGGATATGGACTTGTGTGAGTAGAAAACATTAAATATCCATTCTAGTTCTATCATAAGCTATGGATTCGAATCATATTCTCATTTATGTTGATCATGATTCATATCATATTTGAATAGAATGTAGATTATTGATGTGAATGGGGCTATGCGTGGTGCTTTAATGTCAACATCATCGTCAACCCTTAGACTCTCTTCAAACTTCTGATGGTGGATGAAGATCAGGTTGCGCCGATGGTTAGATGCTGATGTCAGTGAAGGAGTGGCAAATTTTTTTTATAAGGTAATCCTTAGGAGACCCTCTAAGGAGGGCGTCCTAAAGCATCCTTGTGGATGAGAACGCGAAATTCTGAATTATTCAAAAGGAGGTTGGTATGGATGTTGTGACCCAGCTTAACAATTTTATCGACCACATCATTACACGCCCTACTCACATGTCGAACATTCTATGTGATCGTCTATGTTAAATAGATGGGGATAATATCCTCCCGTATTAGACTTGATTTGCAAATCCCATATTTTTATTTAGTAAGAATTAGGGTCGCCACAAGTACTACTTGGGCTGTCGTCCGAGAGGTTCGAAAAGGTGAGCTCGGGGTACTACCCCGAAGGCCAAACCATTGAACCAAATGCCCGAAGGCATTTGCAAATCCCCATGATTAGTAGATAATATCATTTTTTGCTTTATTTTTAATTTACCTTAAAGATTTTTTAAGATAATAAAAAACTACCAAAATAATTAAAAAACTACCTTAACGATTTACTGTAAAGATTTATTTCCAATATACTAAAATATCTTTCTATTAAATTTATTATAGGGTGCATCCTCAAGATCATTGGCTTTTATATACTACTTTTGAGATGGATGTAATCTTATATTAATATTGGTGTATTTTAACTAAATTCAGTTATTATTGTTACATAGTTGAATTTCTGTTTTCCTTGATTTTTTCGAGCGATGATGATAATTCTTAGCCTTTCACATACACCATTTCGATTTTATTTTGGGGGCAAGGGTGTTTACATCTTGGCCCATAGACTCTTCCCGAAGCGGGTTAACACTAGGTTGTTGTTGTATAGGTTACATTTTTAATTTGCTCTCTTTTATGGTATTTGAGGCTTCACTCTGACACATCTATCTATTATAATAAGTTTATATAAGCCTTGGTCACATAGTGGAAATCCTCTATTCTACATGTGTGTTTTATTTTTATGTTCCAATTAGTTTTATAAACTTAAAATTAATGTTATTTTTTTTATAATTATATTCATATTTAAAACACCTATATACATATGTGTGCAAAATTTTAGCTTGAAAATCATACTATACAATTTTTAAAAATTAAAAGGATAATATTTTACACGAAAGTCATTATCTTAATTTTTTAAAATTTTATAATATGATTTTTAAAATACAAATCTACACATATATAGATATAGGTTTAAAATATAAATTTAATTTTTTAATTTTTTAACATTAATTTTATATTTATTAACTAATTGGAAACATAAAAGTGGAACAGAGAATTTGGGTCGCTGGCTGGTCACACACTAATAGACTTGTCAATCGGGTTGGGTCGGGCGGGTTCGGTCATTTCGGGTTCGCTTTCGTTACAGGTCACGGGTCAATCGGGTCGGGTTGACCAAAAGGTCTAAAATATCGGTTTTTTATGATTATTAAATTAATTTTTAATTAAATAATAATCTTTAATTATAATATATTGTTTTTATGTATTTTAATAATAAAATATATTATAAGTTTCAAAATAAAATTTTAAAATATACTTAATCGGTCAACTCAATAGGTTTCGGGTTCTATTGGGTTCTGTTTATTTTGGGTTTCGTGTTCAATTTTCAGGTCTTGACCCTAATATTATCGGGCAGTTCGAATCGAGTTTGCGAGTTAGGCAATTTTTGACAGCTCTACACAATAACAACGGTTAATAATTTTGTGTTTAGTAAAGTTATGGATGGATGGTTTATTAACTCAAATCCTTTTTTTTTGGAGAGCACTGCATGTTGGTGATTTGTGAAAAGTCATCAACCCCGTTGAGAGCATGTTGAGGTAAAGAAGTCACTAGGAAATGTCGATTGAGAAAATTGACTAATGTGACTTGCCATGATATGATAAAGAGAAGTAGTCAAAAGAAAGATCCAAGGGTAATGCACACCAACGCTAAGAAACAAAAACCTCATGTGCAACGACACTAGACGAGGGCGCGCATAAGTGGCGACGTCACTCGGTAGCGGCACAAGGCTTCGGCGCTCGGTGGAGACGCGTCGATGCACGTGGCGTGCGCTTGCATGGCTTTGGCTCGGTGCAAGGGTGAGGCGTGCTGGTGCTCGCTTGTGAGGTTCTTGCCTTGGTGGTTGGGGCGCGCCTATGGCTTTGCATTGGCACGTTCATGGTGGCACGATGCTAGCGGCGCGCCTAGGTGGTGTACAAGGTGCTTGCGGCGCGCCTAAGGCTTAGGCACAAGGCGTCGAGTCCAAGCAATTGAGTAAAAGTATGGTTTTGAGCTAAGTAAATGAGTCTTATAACATTGTACATAATCTAATGAATGTTAGGAAGCTTCTCTAAAGCTTGGTGGATGCTTTTAGCAAGGACCAAAGCTTGAGTAAAGCTTGGCACATGTTATGTATGCTAAAAAGGAGTATTGAAGCTTCAAACTAGCTTAGTTAGCTCTAGAAGCTTGAATAAGCTCTTGACTCAAAGTATAAGCTTGGTAAGAAGCTCATGTAGCTATGGCTTAGCTCATGGAAGCTCAAACTAGCTCAAGTTAGCTCAAGTAGCTTGAAAGTCAGCTCAACGAGCTACAACGTAGCTTAAGCCAACTCAACTAGCTGGGTGCTAGCTCAACTAGCTAATGGCCAGCTACACTAGGTAAGTGACCTAGGTAGGTACCTAGCTATGCTAGCTTGGTGTGGGCCTTGGTGGGCCGGCCCATGGGGCGCACGTGTGGGCTGGATGGGCCGTAAGCATGGACGCAAGGTTGGGCCTTGTGTTGGGCCTTTTGGATTGGATTTTCTAAAGGAGTTTTGGGCCATTTCCTTGGGCCTTTATGGGCCGGATTTGGACGGCATTTGGACTGGATTTGGACTCCTCCCATGATGACAAGGAGAGAGAAAAATGTATAAGGAAGGGTGGTTACAACTCCTCCTAAATTCGCTCTCAACCTCTCATTCACTTAACTGAATTTGTAACTACTTTTTTGGCAGTTTTGGACAGCCCATTAATGCCTATAAATAGGGTGTTGGTCGCCCATTTGGTGGAACGTGTGTAGACACAAAAACGTTACACAAGTAGACACAAATCGGTGCAAAATTCCACTAGTAGTCGGTCAAGACTTGAGTGGTGTAGTCGTGTGTTTTCACGAGAGAAATCAAACACAAAGTGTGTATATCATGGATCGATCTTCACGAGTTGATGTGAAGAAGGAACCTCTAGTGGAATGGCGTGACGAGTTCGTCCAAGTGAAGAAAGAACCGCAAGGGCCATGGGAAGACAACTTCGTTCAAGTAAAGAATGAAGAGGAATCATGGGACTCGAATAAGGTACGTTTAATCTTAATAGATATGTCTTGCCAACATGTCTATTGTTTTGTATGGTGCGTTTTATCCCACAACTATATTGCGGTATCCCTTGGCATGAAATAGGGGCAATATTCGTTGAAGGAAAGCTTGATTTAATCGAGTGACTCGTAGCCTTTATCCAAGTAACTTAATAAAATGTTTTAAGTGGGTCGATGGTGATTGCCTTAGGGCCTACACCCAACGAGACTACCCTTCGGGGTCTACTCACGAGATTACCTTTCGAGGTCTTCTCAAACAGCCTTGTTGTACAAGGATCGACTTTCACTTCAACTTGTTTATGCTACATACTATTCCGTTTCATACCCTAAAAACCAACACTACACTCAAATCTTTTTTTTGATAAGGTAAAGATTAGGGTCGCCACAAGTACTACTTGAGCTCGCCTAGAGCATCCATTAACAATGAGAACTGATTACTAACCAATTCTAAAAAGGAAAGGGCAAACCGCCGCCTGAGAAATTCGAAAAGGTGACCTTAAGGTACTACACCAAAGGCCCAACCACTGAACAAAATGGTCGAAGGCAGTGCCCTCAAATCTTTTGTTTATTAGGCTTTATCTATTTTAATTTAGGGATGATAGAAAATAATTTCCCATTTTAAATTCCTAGTGTTAGACCCAGATTTTAGGCACGGAAGCGTCAGCTCATGGTAGGAGAATCTCCAAAGCGTCTAAAGCTACGGAAGATCGTCAAGGCTGGTTAAGTCGGTTAGAGGAAAGGGAATCCGAGATATATTCGTTACGAGATAGATTTCTCTTAAGATTGTATCTGTTAAAAGATAGAGATAAGCACAGATTTGTTAGGTAGAGATAAGATTATCTAAGATTAAGATAGAATATGCCCGCAAAGGCTATAAAAAGCGATGTACGAATGATTTACGGGGAGGCCGATGATTTCCACATCAATACACATACTCTCGTTCATATTCTTCTTAGTTCATTCGATCAAAGGCCCAATCTTGGCCAAAGTTTTCCCCTTGATAAATTTTGGCTCAAACAATTTGGCGCCCACCGCGGGGACGTGATCGATACAACCATCAGAAGGATTATCGTTCAACGCTCTTTCGGATCAAGGAACACGATGTCTGACAACGAGGGAGGAAGCCCTAAAACCTCGATCACCGGTGATGACCAAAACCTCGAGAACCAAGACATGCGGTCTCAGGAAGAGGAGATGACGGCCCTCAGACAACGCATGGAATTTCTCCAAAAGGCGTTGAGCGACCAAAAAAGTTTTTACGACGCTCATGTAGAACGCCTCACCGCCGAGAACAGCCAACTCAAGCAACAATATGAGGTCTTGGCTACGGGGCGTCGCTCCCTCCACGTCACCCGACACACTGACGGAGTAATAAGAAGGCTAGATTTCAACGTCAGAGAAGGAACCTCTGGAAAGGGTGCAGACCCGGACCCCCGAGACAAGGCGCCCGCACAACGGGATGCAACTCCAAAGCCCATGGGCCGAGTCCGCCGTGAGGAAGTCTTCCATGACAATAATCCTCCAATCAATCTCCGGTCAGCGGCTAACCAACGCCGAGCGCCATCTCAAGAAGTTTGGATCGAAGATGAAGGTACCGATAGGGAGGATCGAGAACGGCGCGAGCCGATCGATTTGGACGCAGCCATCCGAAGAAAGGTGACCGAACAAATAAGCGTCATCGCTGACCAACTCCGGAGGGGAAGCCAAGGTTTCCAACCTTTGGAGCCTGAAGCACCCAACGGGTTTGACGAATCTCCGTTCTCTCGTCGAATCGCCCGAGTAGAGATTCCAAAAAAGTTCTCTGTGCCTAGCATGCCCACGTACAACGGGACTACGGACCCTAACGAGCACGTGGCCATATACAAACAGAAGATGACGACGAGTGCGGTCCCGTCCCATTCCAAAGAAGCGGTGATGTGCAAGGGATTCGGCACAACCCTAACGGGACCGGCCCTAACCTGGTTCATCAACCTCCCACGCGGGAGCATTAGGTCCTTCGCGGACCTCTCAGACACTTTCCGTTCTCAATTTGCGAGCAGTCGCAAATTTGAGAAACAATGCAGCGACCTCTACCGGATTCGCCAACGACACCAAGAAACGACCAGAGAATTCTTGGATCGCTTCAATCGCAAGAAGATCTCCATCCCATCTTGCGATGTGACGACCGCAGTGGAGGCATTCAGGCAAGGGGTCACCCCCGATGGCGGCCTGTACAAGGAACTTACTAAACACCCTTGTGCCACATTCGAAGAAGTGCAAGCTAGGGCTCTGGCACACGTCCAGTTGGAAGAAGATAGGTCCCTGAGGAAAAGATCTTCAAAGACGGAGAAAACTGAGAGGAGGGGACCCATTGACAGCCGGCGAGGTTCAGCAGATCAGAGGAAAGACCGTCGTGCCCATCCTTACTCACGGCCTACCTCAGGACAGGTCAACGTGGCCAAGGCACGTTGGACGAATGATAAAGAGCGAGAACCCATGCCGCCCACACTCGACTCCTTCAAACTCAACATATCCACGGAAAAGCTGCTCCGGAACATGGCGAAACAATGAGAACTCGTGAGGTGGCCGAGAAAAGACAAAACTCCTCGCTCGGGGGGGAGACACGTCTAAATGGTGCGATTACCACGAATATCACGGACACTGGACTCGGGATTGCCTTATGCTCCGAAATGAATTGGCCCGCCTAGTCTCGGAAGGAAGGATAAAGGACGTAGCTCCAGATGCTCGAGTACCCAAAGATTTGCTGGAGAATCCCCAATCCGAGCACCAAGAAAGGCGAAATCCTCCAACGCCTGACAGAGTGGTCAATGTGATATCCGGAGGGTCAAGCATATGTGGACTATCGTACTCAGCAGCAAAACGCCACGCAAGAGAGAGCAGTTTCAATCGACCCCAGTCAAGACACCGCGCTAGAGAATCTCCAGGACAAGCCATCGTGTTTGACGACACCGATGCAGAAAACACCTCCGAACCGCATCACGATGGCCTCGTAATATCTCTACACATCGGGAACGTGTTGATGAAAAGGGTAGTGATTGATACAGGAAGCTCCACGAATCTCATGACCCTAACCGCCCTGAAAGAGATGGGTTTGTCCGAGAACGACATTCATAAACACCAGGTGCCTTTAGTGGGATTCAACGACGAGGTCAAGCACATTGTGGGCGACATCGCCATCCCAACCTTCACCAAGGGCATAAATATGCAAGTCAATTTCCTCGTAATGGACTGCCCTTCATGCTACAACGTAATCTTAGGAAGACCATGGTTACACGACATGAAAGCAGTAGCATCCACCTACCACCAAACGGTGAAATTTCTGACACCATGGGGAATAGACGAAATTCGCGGGGATCAGAGGTTGGCTAGGGAGTGTTATAAAGCAACCCTCAAGTCAACCACTCTGAGACCTGAAGCATAACAATTACAGAACGTCACTCCTCCGCCGGAACGAACTGAAGACGGAGAAAAAGCGGAGGAGGTGACCGTAGAGGAAGGGAAGGTCGTCAAGATCGGAGAAAATCTCGAACCATCAGTTAGAGAAGAGTTGGTAACATTCCTGAAAAACCACAAGAGTTGCTTCGCCTGGAGTCACGAAGATATGACTGGAGTAGACCCCTCCATCATCACACACAAACTCAACGTAGATCCTGAACACCCTCCAGTCAAGCAAAAGAGACGAAAGTTCGCCCCAGAGCGAATACGAGCAGTCGATGAAGAGGTTAGAAAATTGCTAGACACCGGAAAGATCAGAGAAGTGAAGTACCCCGATTGGCTAGCTAACATAGTCGTGGTACCTAAGAAAAACGGGAAATGGAGGGTTTGCGTGGACTTCACCGACCTCAACAAAGCTTGCCCTAAGGATTCTTTCCCTCAAGTCAACCACTCTGAGACCTGAAGCATAACAATTACAGAACGTCACTCCTCCGCCGGAACGAACTGAAGACGGAGAAAAAGCGGAGGAGGTGACCGTAGAGGAAGGGAAGGTCGTCAAGATCGGAGAAAATCTCGAACCATCAGTTAGAGAAGAGTTGGTAACATTCCTGAAAAACCACAAGAGTTGCTTCGCCTGGAGTCACGAAGATATGACTGGAGTAGACCCCTCCATCATCACACACAAACTCAACGTAGATCCTGAACACCCTCCAGTCAAGCAAAAGAGACGAAAGTTCGCCCCAGAGCGAATACGAGCAGTCGATGAAGAGGTTAGAAAATTGCTAGACACCGGAAAGATCAGAGAAGTGAAGTACCCCGATTGGCTAGCTAACATAGTCGTGGTACCTAAGAAAAACGGGAAATGGAGGGTTTGCGTGGACTTCACCGACCTCAACAAAGCTTGCCCTAAGGATTCTTTCCCTCTTCCCCACATAGACACAATGGTGGATGCAACCACGGGTCACGAACTCCTTACCTTCATGGATGCATTCAGCGGTTATCACCAGATCCAGATGGAACCGGAAGATCAAGAGAAAACCTCCTTTATCACAGGGCAGGGAACGTATTGCTATCGTGTAATGCCCTTCGGATTGAGAAACGTCGGGGCTACGTACCAAAGATTAGTCAATCAGATGTTTCGCGACCACATTGGCAAGACAATGGAGGTGTATATCGACGATATGGTGGTAAAAAGCACAAGTGCTTCCCTGCACAGGGGGCACTTGGAAGAAGCGTTCAAGATCCTCGAAGAATACAACATGAAGCTGAATCCCCAAAATTGCATCTTTGGGGTACAGTCTGGGACCTTTTTGGGGCATGTGGTAACCAAGCGAGGGATTGAGGCCAACCCAAACCAAGTTCGGGCAATTGCTTCCCTGAAATCCCCTCGAAGCGTGAAAGACGTGCAAAAGCTAACCGGCATGATAGCTGCACTCAATCGGTTCATCTCCAAATCCTCGGATAAGTGCCGACCATTTTACGAGGTAATAAAAAAGAACAAGAGCTTCCAGTGGACGGAAAAACACGAGGCCGCCTTCCAAGAGCTGAAGGGCTACTTCGCCAATCCCCTACTACTGGCTAAACCAACTCCGAGGGAGGTGCTACACCTCTACTTAGCTGTATCGGATCGCGCCCTAAGCGGAGTTCTGGTCAAAGAAGAGGACGGCCAACATATTCCTGTTTACTTCGTAAGCAGAACAATGGTGTCCGCCGAGACACGCTACTCTCCAACGGAAAAATTGGTCCTGGCGGTCGTGATGTGCTCAAATAAACTCCGACCCTACTTCGAGTCACACACTATCATCGTCCTGACGAATTACCCGCTCCGACAGGTCATGCAAAAGCCAGAATTCTCAAGAAGGATGGCAAAATGGGCAATCCACCTAAGCGGATACGACGTCAGATATGAACCTCGAAGAGCGATCAAGTCACAAGTACTGGCTGACTTTTTTGCCGACTTCACCCCGACTCTTGAAGAAAGCGCTAAAGAGGAGGTCTTGACCTCGTCCCTCGACGAACCTGAGGAGGAATGGATACTAAACACTGATGGAGCCTCAAACGCAAGGGGAGCAGGGCTCGGCGTCGTGCTAAAGTCGGCAAGGGGGGAAACTATAACTCAGGCGGTCAGATGCAACTTTGAAGCCACTAACAATGAGTCGGAGTATGAAGCTCTCATCTTCGGGTTGGAGTTGGCTAAAGATTTGTCCATCAAGAAAATCAAGGTACGCGCTGACTCCTTACTCATCATCAATCAGATCCTAGGCATTTTCGATGCCAAAGATGATAGGATGGCTAGCTACCTCAATGTGGTTAAAACACTATCCGAGAGTTTCGAGCAAATACAATTCGAACAAATTCCTCGAGATCAGAATGCACCGGCCGATGCCCGAGCCGGTCTAGGCTCAACCCTAGACCCCAAGGAGTATGATAATATACCGTTAGTCCACTTATTACAGTCGGCTATAACAGAAACATCGGTGACACAGGCTGCTGAACCACCACTAGAGCAACTCGCCCCAGATATTCTCCAAACATCCACTAGTCCAGGGGTTAGTTCGGACGTCCGCTGGACCAAGCCATACCTCGATTAGTTCCTTCACGGCGAAGTACCCAAGGACAAGATAGAAGCCAAAGCCTTAAAGTCAAAGGCAACGCGATTCACCATCTTAAAGGGAATCCTCTTCCACAAATCCGCAGCAGGTTTCCTACAACGGTGCATAGAAAAAGAAGAGGCTGAGAAAATCATGCGTGATGTGCACAACGGAGATTACGGTAACCATACTGGGGGTCGCAGTCTCGCCAACAAAATCTTAAGTCAGGGGTGGTATTGGCCCACCATTCGCCAAGATGCCACCAAGTATGCTCAATCATGCGAGGCATGCCATCGACACTCACCAGTCCCACATCAGCCGCCAGAAATTCTCCATCCATCCATCACTCCCTGGACATTCATGCGATGGGGGATGGACACCGTTGGCAAGTTACCCCCCTCTACAGGGCAAAAGGTATTTTTCCTCGCCATGACAGACTACTTTTCTAGATGGATCGAAGCTGGAGCCTTTCGGGAGATCAAAGACAAGCAAGTAATTTCATTCATCCAACGCCACATCTTGAGCAGGTTTGGGGTCCCCGCAGAGATTACTTGCGACAATGGGTCGCAATTTATAAGCAAGAAGATGCGTGACTTCTGCAAGTAGTGGAATATCGATTTAGTCACGTCCACTACCAGATACCCGCAAGCCAACGGACAAGCTGAAGCTAGCAACAAAGTAATCATCAATAACCTAAAGAAGCGGCTGATAAAATCCAAAGGTAAGTGGGCTGAAGAATTACCCTACGTGCTTTGGGCCGATCGCACCACCCCAAAAGGGGCCACCGGACAGACTCCATTCTCACTGATACATGGCTGCGAGGCTGTTATCCCAGTCGAGATCCTAGTCCCAACCGCAAGATATGAACTCGCTACCTCAGAGAGCAACGGACGTGAGTTGGAAGCAGATCTGGATACTATCCAGGAACTCAGAGAGGCTGCCCACGCTCGGATCACGAAGTACCAACAACAAGTGGCTAGGAGCTACAATAAAAATTTTCGAGTGAAAAGTTTTCAGCTTGGAGACTGGGTATTGCGAAAGGTTTTTCAGAATACCACAGAAGCAAACGCTGGCAAGTTAGCACCCACTTGGGAAGTGCCATACAAAATCACTAAAGTCGCAGGGAACGGAGCTTACCAGCTAGAATCCAGAGACGGACAAGCGGTACCACGAAGCTGGAACGCGACCCACTTGAAAAAGTACTATTTCTAAATTAATTCATTATCATGATTTATTTCTAGACATTTCTTAGCTCTAGCTTAGAGAATCTTTAGGCAATTTTTGGCTTTTTTCGAATAAACGACTCAAGGCACTTGCCCACACTGTCGAACAAAGTTTCAAAGTTCCTAGTTCATCAAGTTTGTTTTCACACATCTTTGCATAAAAACTTGCGAGAAAATTGTTCTCCCAGTCTTGCACACTCTCTTATTGCTCAAAAACGCAAACACACGCTAATCATACGACATGAAACGCGTCAAAACACAAAAAACCACTGTTGAAACACATGGTTATACCGTCTAGAAACGACGAAGTCATCACGCATACGACGTCGATGAAGTAACCCATAAGATGGTTACCCCTACGCTAATCAAAGTTACATATAACATGAAACGCGTCAATTACACAATACCATTGTTAACGACACATGGTAATTCGGTCTAGAAATGGCGAAGTCGTCACGAATACAACGTCGACGAAGTAACCCATAAGTTGGTTACCCCCTATCTAAATCCGATCAAACAAAACATCCGATTAGTACGGGAAGGGGAAAGCTATAGCACTTAACCCAAAATGGCCATATGCGCGGGACGCCGCGATGACACTACATCCTAATTTAAGGATCCATTGCCCAAGAACACGTCAACTCCTAATGACCCTTGGTAATGGCCAAAGGCAGCCTAATCGTAACTAACTACGCACGACCCTTTGCAGAAAATTAAAACACCTAAAAACACGATGTATGAATCCACACAAGATTCACAATAACTCGCTAACAAGGGGGGCATCAAAACTCCCTCTTAAAACGCTAAAACCTAACGCGCACCCCACTCACGGGTAACAAATTCATGGAGATTCTCCAGGAATCTCCCTATGCTAAATGCGCTACGCAAAACTTATTTCCAAAAAAAGATAAGCAAATGAATATAATGTTGCGCCATTCACGGGGCGTCAAAACCATTCAAAATAGACGCCATACGAGTTTTAGGCCCCATGCCAAAAGGTTACCAAGTCTTCAAAAGGACCACACCACAAAAGCAAAAAAAAAAAAAGTACTACTTAAAGATCATCAAAACAGAAGTCAGAGGGGAATGCTTCAAGGGCTTACTGTCCACCAGCTGGGGTCGAGGGTTCTTCTTTATCCATGGCCTTCCCATCAACTCCTTCATTGCTGGTCGGGCCCCCGTCACCGTCATCGTGATCTTTCTCCTTGTTCAGCGAACTGACGTCATCCTCCTGGTCTTCGGCTACCAGATACTCCTTGCCGGGAGGGGGATTACCAGTGGGGTAATACTCTTCCAGGACCGCCAGCTGCGTCTTCAGATCCCATTTGTCACTCTTGTCGTCGGCTAAGTCCTGTAGCAGCTCCGCTTGAGATTTCATCGTGTAGTACGCTGCCACGTCCACCACCACTGGGAGAAACCCTTGATTTCCTTGTCAGCTTCAGCCGCCCTAGAGTGAAGGCCCTCCACTTGAGCCCTCAAGGAGTTCACCGACGATTGGAGCTCGCAAGCCTTCCTATCTGACGAGGCGGCCAACTCTCTTGCTTGTTTCTCTTTTTCCTCCAATGCCCTTATCTCCTCCTGGCAACGGCTGTTAGTGGCCATTAGCTCCTGGAAAGCCTACAACAGAGAAAAGTGGAGGAATGAGGATAGATCTGATAAAAAGCGAAGAAATACCAAAGAAACGATAGTCAATTTCTGAAGATTCAGATGAGCAAACCTACCATTCTCAGCGTCGTGCCCACATGACTAAACGCGGCATCTGGAGTTAGAGCTTGAAAATCCAGTTTGATGTTTGGCAGTAGCGTATCCCCGAAGGTGCTAAGGAGGTCTTTGGGCTCGTTCTTCTGAGCGATTGGAGAAGCTGGAGAATCTTCAACTCTTTTTCGTTTCAGCACGAGGGACTTAGTTGTCTCGGAACTAGGAGGTGGAGAAGCAAGAGGCCTAGGACCGCCAGACCTTAATCTGCGAACCATTACAGCAGCGGAGGTGTCTACGCCGACACCTGAAGGGCTACAGAAGCAAAGCCAAACTGCGAACCTGACTTCTTCTTGGTAGAGCTGGCCATACCGGAGGACAAGGGGGTTACTTCCGTCTCAGTTTTGTCTTCGTCAGAGTCTGGAGCTTCTTCACCGCTACCTTCTGGGTCAGGTCGGATCTTTTTGGGCTTTCGCTTTTCGGCTTTGATTTTCAGCAAACGGCGACACACGCCTGTATCTGTACACTTGGAATTGATACCTGTCGGAACTGCACAAGTAAACAAGCACGAAAACGAAGAAGGGTTAGAGCATGCAGGCAGAGTTACAAAGATTTAAAAAAAAAACACATGCAAGATCAGATCGTCTTACGAGATGTATTCCACTCATCTCGAAAGACGTCTATCACTTTATCGTCAAGATCGCCTAAAGACGCTTTCTCGACAAAGAAGAAGTGAGACTACCAACACCGGGAAGACATTTTCATCTTAGGAATGAGGGGGGTTTTGGTGTCCCTAGCATGTAAAGTGATACGGCCAGCCCTCCGAGGAACGATTTTGTACGCTAATAGAAGTTCTCCCATAGTCATTTCTAAACCCCTTTCTGCGGCGAGCTCGTCAATCCGAGCAAGAATGCGCCAGGTGGTCGGGAGGATTTGGCAAGGAGACACTTTTAGGGTTTGGATGAAGTCTCGGATGAAAGGAGAGAAAGGAAACTTCAAGCCCAGGGTGAAGGGATAATCAAGAAAACAGATCCACCCAGGCCGAACCCAGTCGATAAATTCGACGGTCGGGGCATGGAAACGAGTCCCTTCAGGGAAACCACCAAAGGAAATCCAATCGGCGATCTCCTCTGGAGTCATTTCACAAGGGTAAAGATCTTGGGAACCTAGGGCTGAAGAAGAGGTAAAAGGCGAAGGTTTGGCCATGGAGATTGAACAGAGTAAAACCAGAAGAGAAGAGGAAGGGAGCTTTACCTGGAGAGTCGGAAGCAAGGTTGAGAAGAAAGGAGAACGAAGGCAAAATGATGATAAAAAGAAAAGAGCCTCTCAAGTCAATAAAAATGGGCAGGAGAAGCGAATCCCGGTTTCCGAGGCGTCTCCGAAACGTCTTGTCAGCTTAAATGCAATCTTCAAAGATTTGAAATTCAAAATTTGAAATTGCATTTAGGGGTATTGTTAGACCCAGATTTTAGGCACGGAAGCGTCAGCTCATGGTCGGAGAATCTCCAAAGCGTCTAAAGCTACGGAAGATCGTCAAGGCTGGTTAAGTCGGTTAGAGGAAAGGGAATCCGAGATATATTCGTTACGAGATAGATTTCTCTTAAGATTGTATCTGTTAAAAGATAGAGATAAGCACAGATTTGTTAGATAGAGATCCGCAAAGGCTATAAAAAGCGATGTACGAATGATTTACGGGGAGGCCGGTGATTTCCACATCAATAAACATACTCTCATTCATATTTTTCTTAGTTCATTCGATCAAAGGCCCAATCTTGGCCAAAGTTTTCCCCTTGATAAATTTTGGCTCAAACACCTAGTACGTGAACACACTAGCTAGAAAAAAAAACTTTGTAAATATTATCAAACCTAACCATATAATTAACTATCATTAATCATGATTCAATCCTCTTCGGCACTAATTCAAAGCAGGTTTGGTTAACAAATAGGTGATTCCACAACAATGACAGCATCCATAACATGAAATATAATTCCCACTTGTGAATTACTGTCATACGTTGCACGCTGCAGAACCTCTTGAATCTACAATGACAAACCACTATCTATTTACCAAATGCAAAAAATAAGCTTCTATTTGAGTCCAGAAGCATACTCAATGATCATATTGCATGTTTCACATTTAAATATTTGAAAATGCCATTACACATACATATGTCATTATAATGATTTACAATAACACACCCTAAGAGGTAATCTCCTGCAAAGGAATGATCATTGTTGGGAGATCATATGAAGAACAAGAGGTACCTGAGTTTTTGCAAATATTGGACACCAGCCTTCACCAACAAAGCACTTTTTGGTGACATCAAAATTGAGCATGTTTAATGTATCATATACAGCTTTCTCCCTTCTTCCCAAAAAAAAAATAAAAAAATTATAACGTATCTGCAAATCAATTAAATTTCTTTTTGTTTATCCTAAGATTAGCCAGTCGTTTTGATCAGTTTTCCCGAACATCTTTGGACACCATAGTATTTGAATCACATAAAATGATTTGATGGGATGCTCTACGGATTTGTGAGAATTTTGAATGCCTAGTACAAGAAAGTGAAGATAAAAGATATATTGCACAAAATAAACTCTCATATAAGCTATTCCACAGGTAGTTTAAAAGTAATTGTCAATGGATCGTTCACTATATGCGATATTGATGTGTTTGCTTACTATACTGAATCTATATTAGTAAGAATAAATGATTCTTGTATATTTACATTCCTCCCTTATTACCTAGGAAAACATGGTACTACTGGATGAGTGGATACTGGATAGTGCGAATCCCAATTCCCACATCGCTTGTCAGAACAAATAGTGAGGTTAGAAGAGCATATAAATCGGTAGAAGAGGAAAAGGAGAAGGCATACCTTTCTCGGCCTTTTGGCTAAGATCAAGTGTAGTATCTGTTCTTATCAGTTTAATATCTGATATGTGGGCCATCGGCCCACTTCGATATTAAATTTATTTCTTAAGGGGGGAGAGCCCACCAAAGTAGCTTGCTACTTGGGCTCTCACGAGTCGCCTATGCGTTGCACTATTGCACGGGCCTGGCTTGCCCCATTAATGCACTATTGCACGGGCCTGGCTTGCCCCATTAATCCTAGTTTCAACATTTGCAAAAAACAAAATGTGTTTCTGTGAATTGTTAAAAGTCCAATCGAATGGATTTATGGTTTTAGGAAATCTGTATTCGATACCACATTTTGATCTGGATTAAGTTGACTTCAGCACTAATTCACAAACTATAATAGCTTAGCTTTGTTTTTGATTAGAACTTAGTTAGTTAGTCTTTAACCAATCTGCAAATTATATTTCTTCTTGGTAAGATTAACCAAAAGTTTTGATCAGTCTTCCAAAACATAAAATTTTTTGAATGCCCAGTAGGAAAGTAAAGATACAAGATAAATATTGCACAAAATAAACCTCATATAAGCTTAGCCAACTTGTTTGATCACTAGCTAGTGACAACGGGGATGGGGATTGACAGAGAGATAAGATATATTCACTGGTGGTTTTGAAGTGTTGCCAATGGATTACTCAATATATAATACGACAAACATCTAAAACAAGGAGATGACTGGAGATGCAATAATATAAAATGTTATTGCTGAACAGAAAAATAAGAACAGTGAAGACAAATATTTTGACTATACCGATTGATTGGATGTTCGTGGTGGCACAATAGATAGATATTTAAGTTCCAATGACCATCCTATATTGTTTTTTTTCTACGATTAGCACTGCATAAGATATGGCAAACATTGATGTGTTCGCTTACTATACAAAATCTATATTATTAGCCATAAATGATTCCTGTATATTCCTCTTATGTAATTCCTCCTCCCTCTTTTTGTTTTTGGTTGAAGAATTCCTCCTCCCCCTTTAGAGTCTTCTAGGAAAACTTGGTGCTGCAGAACGTTGTGAAATGTGAATCCCACATCGATTGTTAGAAAAAAGGGAGGTTAGAAAGAGAATATAAGTGGATAAAATATAAACCTCACAAGACGTAGTTATCCTTGTAGAGGGAGGGTCCACAAGATAAGACGAACTTTTCTTGGCTGCTTGGTTTTACTACACTTTTTATCAAAAAGCATTTTTTAATAGGAAATACGTTTGAGCTATTAGAAAGTGCTGTTTGATCAAAGTGTTGCCGGCCCTTAGTTTTCATAAGTCGCCCTCGATGGAGGATGGAGAGGGTAGCCTAGCACCTATCTTTTAGTGAGTCCGGACTTGGATCTTCCAGAGCTTAGGTAGTCCGTCGGGTTCAAGTGTTGTCGGCACTCTCGCACTCCAAAGAGCATCTCGACAAATACGCATCCAACTGACCACATGTCGACCGAGCTTCCATAAGAAGACGTCCTGAATAGGAGCTCAGAGCTCAGGCGCATTGTATTGTGTAGTCCGGCAGGATCCGTCATTTGTATTGTGTAGTCCGGCAGGATCCGTCATGCGTTTGTTGTGGGTGCGAGCGTGACCAATGTCGTAGATCTTCACCAGGCTTTTTGTACTCCAGAGCACGTTCTGCGATTTTATATCGCGATGGATGACGTTGGTTGAATGAAGATATCCAAGCCCGTTGAGGATTTATAAGAGGAGACGCTTGCAGAGGGGCCTAGAAATCTTCATTGAGTCGATGAGGAAGCCGAGATCAAAGACGACGTCAACATGACATCTTTGATCGAAATCATGTTTTCGTGGTTGACTTGCCAAAGGATCTGCATCTTCCAGAGTGCCCTAACGGCGTTGATGCGGCCGCTAAGAGCATCACCAATCTTCTTGACCGCCACGTGCTCTCCAATTTCTAGGTTGAGGCATGAGTGATAAGAATTGTTTGTTTATTGATTTTTACAAGAGAATGAACTTAGTTCGTCGAGTAGAAAAAGTTCAAAGGACCCGAGTTAGTCATGGCAGACTCAAACTGTTGATACAATAATACGATATTGAAAAGAGGCAAACTGTTGAGGATCATGAAGGACGATAATTGATCAATGGCTGTGATTAGTCTCCCACGGATTAAAACATTCAAACAGATTTTGATCAATGGTTGTGGTTACTCTCCCACGGATTAAAACATTCAAACAGATTAGGAGCGGGAGGGAGAATTTGAGATTTGAAATACAAATCCAATTTGGGACGTAGAAAATTGAGAAATTGGGAGGTAGTGCGAGACTTACTACCATCTTGAACATATATCCACTGATGTAGTCTGGAGCATCAACAAATCTTAAGATGATCAACTATTTATTAAAAAATGAAATATAAATAAAATAAAAAGCAAAGTCAGAGTTTCGATAAACCATACTATTGGGTCTGAGCCATACTAGGGGGCCAAAACAAGGTTCTGCATTGCAGATGCAAACAAGAGCACGTTCCTATGTTTAGTGTAAGAAAACGACAGTTTAAGAGAAGAGATTGCTAAGTGATTGTCTTGCAGCGCAATGCAGAATTGGGATCATTACTAAAATTTCCAGTCTTCTTCAAGACAAGGGGGAGATGACAGTATATGGCCGCAAGACTCGCAGGAAAAGCGGTAAGTTAGTTATGGCCCGCTCGTGCAAACATCATGCAACACGGCCTCGGGCTTCCTACACCTACCACACACCACTAGGGGGGTAGGGCCCTCCGTGCAGAGGCGGATTCAGGATTCGCTCGAGGGGTACATCGAACTAGTTAACAGACAAATTAAACTAGTATAAATAAATGTGTAAACAAAAATTAAACTAGTCACCTATCAAATTACAAACTAGTCTCCATTTCACTTCTAAAATTTCTTATCAAACCTATCAAATTTGGGGGCAATCTTAACAGTTTCACTTCTCAAATTTCTTATTAAACCTATCAAATTAACTAACAAACAATAATCTATCAAATTTGTTCTCAATTCTTCAGCAGTCCAGTGTGTTGTAACCTGTTCAGATAAAAATGAAAGACAACCTTTTGGGCCTAATCCCAAATTCAGATAAAAAATGCCAAATTAGCCTACCCAAATATAGTCCAAAATTCTAAAATGGGCCTTTTTAATTAAAAAAAATTATGAGATCATCTTCTACCTTCAGCAATTTTCCATTCAACTGATTCAAGCATTCGAAGTTTCCCAAATTCCACCCCCTCCACCTTCTCTGGTACTTCTTCACCATTTGACTTCGCCCCCGCCCCGAAATGCATGTGGGGGCAAATTTTTTATTTTTTATTTATATCTTACGGGCTCCCTAGTAATACTCGTCGCTCTTCCGGACCGATGTGGGGGTGGCCGCCCCGCCTGGATCCGCCCCTGCCTCCGTGTCTCCACAACAGTGTGGGTGACTACGAAGTGTGGTGAGGTGCGCCTGTTAATTATTGCGGTGGCCACGTCTCTATCAGGATATCAACTCTTGCACCTTCTCCGTATAGGGGTTGTCAACTACACCAAACCATTAGAAAAGAACAACCTCTAACTCTGTAAATTTTGAAGAGCATTATAACAGAACATTTTTAGTATTATGTAAATTTTGAAGGGCATTATAGCGGAACATTTCTTTCTATTACAAACTTTTAAAATATATAAGAACCATTTTTAAAAAAATTATAGAAAAAACTTATATAACAACGCTATACATCTTCGCCATCCACCACTAGATTGTGCCCCCCATCCAATTTTTCTGCATCCGTCTCTATAAGCGTCCGATCTCACATGATCCTTCTCCTTATACTATTTCTCTACACTTGATCCATTGTTTAGTTACGAGTCCAATTAAGCTTAGGTTTTTATTCAACGTCGATATTTAGAGGCTTAAGTCTCTTTTACTGGTGTTTTATTTGGAATTATTTTTTTTATATGCAGTTGCGGAGCCAGGAAAGTTCGAAAGGGGGACGGACCTCGAACAACTATCCTTAGAAAAAGCGAGCTAGTTTAACATATTGACATATATATATAAGATATATCGAATATATAAAGTACAAAAAGTTAAATTCAAGGTAGTTTAATATAAAAAACTTACGTATAAATTTAGGCCCATGTTATGCACCGCACCATAGTATTAGTTTGCAACATTTAATTTATTAGAAATTACAAAACTAGTCCAAATATACTTTTCCTCCCTTTTCTACATTCTCTATTGTCTTCAACCCTAATTTAAATCTAAATTTCTTAATATTGTTATTTCTTAACAAATGTCGAGTGACAATGAAAGAAGCTCTGAAGACGAGTTACGTAGTCGAGATTCCATGGTACGTTCACTGTTCATATAAGCGTTTTTTTTCTATTTTCGTAATTGTATGTGCACGTGCGCCGATTGCGTGCAAAAGAACTATGCACGCAATTAACAAATATGCAAAAAAGCTTTGCACGCCAAACACTTGTGTGCATAAACAAATTGCACGCACAACTTTTGTGTGCAAAGAAGTAACGCACGCGAGATAATTGCGTGGATATTATAAATGCACACCAAACTGTTGGGTACAATATCTGGACGACGAGACGATGAAGTGTGGAGTGGATGTACCCGTACAATTAAGGCATGCCTTCAAGGGTAGTCGGAGGCGGCACAGGGAGACGATGGAGTGGGGTGTTGACGGAAGTGAAGAGGAAGGACAAGGAGAAGGAATCGTCGACATGGTTGTAAGTGGTGTCTTCAAAACAGTTGGGAGAGTAGAGGAAGGAAGGAATAGGAGGAGAAGGGTTTGAGGGCTTATTTTGTAATATTATGTAAAAGAAAAACTGCAAACTAAAATAGGAGTGCGCTGCAGTTTTTCTTTTACATAATATTACAAAATAAGCCCTCAAACCCTTAAAATATAATCTTATTCATTGACTTTATTTTCAACATTCTATGTCGCACACTCCTATTTTCAACATTCATAATATTACAAACTAAAATAGGAGTGTGCTGCATTTGTTTGCAGTTTTTGCAGTTTGACTAAAATTAACGAAAATTTTAATTTTTTATATTCTGAAGATTTTCAATTTAAAATTACATTATTTGATCCTTTTTATTAAATAATGAAAATTTATATCATTTGATAAAAACAGTATAAGATTTGATATTAAGATAATGAATAAGATTATATTTTAAAAATTTTGAAAATATTTTTCAATTTTGAATAAAATAAAGTTAATGATTAAAGTTAATTTTAATTTTTTGAGCATTTGATGAATTTCATATAAATCTCAAGGATATTGTGTGACTTTTATATAGACCTTAGGGTTACCGTGTGAATTATGACAAACTTTGGTACACCTCATGAATAATGTCAAACCTTAAGGATACCACGCGAAATTTCCGTAAATTTAACCAATCTCTTTAAGAGTTTGGTTCAAATAAAACCAACCCTTATCATGAAACGGAATGAGAGTTGTCAACCCTCGGATCACATGATCCAATGGCTCAGATTACTCTTGTGATTTTGAAAAAAAATAAAACAAATCAGTAAGGTGACAATTTTGTAAATACACCCAATTTCTATACCCTCAACTTCACTCTCAAATATCAAAAAAAAGCCCCAATCGATCGTACTAACCACACTCCCACGACGATTCGAATCGCCCAAACGCTCGATCGAAGGCTCCAAACGCTCGATCAAAGTCTCCAAAGTTCGATCAAAGGCTCCCACCTTCTCGCGCTCAGTTTGTCGATCCGGGAACGTGATTCGGTTTGAGCAACGCCCATCACCATCACCTTCGATCTCTCCCACGAGATGCCTCCAAAAATAAATCGAAAAGGTATAAGCCCTAATTTTCGTCGCCATGAGTGTTGTAATCAATAGTTTCAGCGATTTTCAACGAGATCCTGCCAAATTATTTTCAGCGATTTTAGTCATATGCTCAGGGAGCGCATTGCAGAACAATAGTTTCCGTTTCGGCGAGCAAATTGAGTAGAATCAATAGATTGCTCGTGTACAGAATTATAGAGTTCTTGGTCGAAGTAGTTTAGGTTTATTACGGATTATAGAGTTCTTGATTGAGTTTTGATGATATATAGCTTGATGAATGGTTCATTGTTCGTATACAGAATTATTTTGTTGCTCGATATAGAATTAATTATAGATTTTCAGGATTTGATCGATTAAGGGAATACCGTGGATTGTCACATTGCTTCTGTTGGAATATAAGCTTAGTTTTATAATATATTACTCACTACTACATCCATAGATTTGTCCTTTATACTGAAATTTTTTAAAATGACGTGGTATTCTTTGCATACAGCATATGCTACACTACTTTTGTCAAAGTATACATATGTGTGTGTTTATAGTAAGATCTTGTACTGACATTATTCTACATCAAAATTCAGCTAAACAAATTTGGACTTGACAGAACTAATTTGCAATGAAGACAAGCAAAGTTTTTGAATAAATTTGAGTTATGCTAAAATGTGATTTCAAGAGTTTTTATAAGTTTCAAAAGTGCATTGAAAAGTTTTAAAAGTGCATTATGACATAAGAAAAAGTGTATTGATAAATGTCATAATAAAAGTGCATCATCTGATTGAAAAAGTGCATTGAAAAGTTTAAAAAGTGCATTGATAAATGGCATTAGAAAAGTGCATCATCTGATTGCAAAAATGCATTGAAAAGTTTCAAAAGTGCATTGTGACATAGGAAAAGTGCATTGATAAATGGCATTAGAAAAGTGCATCATCTAATTGAAAAAGTGTATTGAAAAGTTTGAAAAATATATTGTGACATAGTAAAAGTGCATTGATAAATGGCATTAGAAAGTGCATCATCTGATTTTCAAAAGTGTAGTGAAACGTTTCAAAAGTGCATTGTGACATAGGAAAAGTGCATTAAACAGTTTGATACAAAAGTGCATTGTAAGTGCATTCTTAATTATGAAAAGTGCATTGTAAACTATGAAAAGTGCATTCTCATTTACTAGTATTTTTCCTTTATGTTAAGTTTAGAAAAGTGCATCCTTAAATGTGAAAAGTGCATTCTTAAATGTAAAAAGTGCATTGAAGAGTTTTAAAAATTATTTTCAGACTATGTTGAGTTTTACTTCCTACATTGGATTACAATAAAAATCCATACTTAATGGATTTATGGTGCATGTTTAAAGGCATAATTGAAAAAAAGCTTATTAGCTCAAATGGAAGAGCAATGTGCTTATGCACAGAGATGTGGGTTCGAATCCCATATAAACCAATTTGATCATGATTTTCTTTGAAAAATAGTGGTTAATTAGTTATTTGTCGTACACCAATAAAATATAATTTCTTTTTAGTACATAGCTAGTTAGGTTGAGAAAAAATGCGCCAAGAATTAATTTGTGTAAGATATCATATTAGCCCATGTAGGAATCGAACCTACATCTTTGTGCACAAAGCACACCACTCTACCATTTGAGCTAGACCTGGGCAAAAGCGGACCGACCCGCCCGGCCCGGCCCGCCCGCCCACGAAAATGGGAGGATATGGACAAAATTGTCAGCCCTAAAGGGCCGTTAAAGCCCGGCCCGGATACCCGTTGGACCGGATGTGGACTAGGAGTTTAGCCCTATAGGGCCGATAAGCCCGACCCATATATATATATATTCTGGAAAATATATTTAAATTTTAAATTTATTACCCACCTATGATACATGCGTGAATGATCTAGGTCCAAATATAATAGACGACCCAATTAAAGCTATGAATTTATACCGTTGCCTCTTTCACTTTTCTAACCCTAGCTCTTTATTTTTCTCAGAATCCCAAACGACGAAACTCTATCTCTCCCCATTTTTTCACTCGGTCGCCTATCATCACATCCCAGTACCCAACCAGTTGGAGCCGTATTCCCGTCAATCGTCCTCCAACCACCTTTGTTTCTAAACATTGAATCCTTTTTCAAATTTAGTAGTTTTCTTCTTTCCTTTATTATATAAAAAATCTCTTTATAGTTTTTTTTTTTTTTGCTTTGTTTAGCTTTAATGGATTTGTGGATTGATATTTATATATTTTCTATATTGTTTCTTTCCTGAATTAATCTCTTAAATCTACTTGTTGTATTTTTTCTTTCCTGGATTGATATTTATCTTTCAATTTTTTTTTAAGAAAACTAATAATCCTCCCTTGTTGCCCAATACAAATTTCAGAATGAAGCTCGGCTTGCTAGACTTGAACAAATCACGAATTAAATATTAAAATGGGTCAAATACTAATATACAATTAAGTCTTAACAAATAATTATAATTTTATACCTTTTGTAATTACTAGCCTGAGTTGCTAGAATACTTATGGGTTCAACGGGCTATTCGAGTCCAGCAGGCTACCCGGGTCCGCCAATACGGGCGGACGTGGACAATGCTTCCAGCCCGTAACCATGTATCGGCCCGGGTCCGGGTCCGCATAAATGGACAAAATCTTAGGGTCAAGCCCGTCCCATATCCGGCCCGGGTCCGCGTTTGCCCAGGTCTAATTTGAGCTAATAGGCTACTTGTACTAAAACAAAAATTTGACCTTTATATGGTTTCAACTCGGATGGACATGTGGGCAAATAGTATGTTGTTCCCCCTTGAGACAACTCAATGAAATATTCACCACTATCGTTAGGTGATTCCTCATTCAGAATAGTAGTTGAAGAAGAGTTTGATGTCCCACTACAACAACATAAAAGGGAAATATAAAGGTGTTAGTTGAAAATAAGTAAAAGTGCATTGAAAGTATAATAAAGTGCATTATATACTAGGAAAAGTGCATTACCTAAACTACTAACTAAATCAGTGAAAAGTAAAAGATATAAAAGTGCTATTAAGTAGAAAAAGTGCACTCTTAAGTGTAAAAAGTGCATTATTAACTGTGAAAAGTGTAGTAAAAATATGTTAATTCAAAGACATTATCATTTGGTCCATATCCACCTTGAAGTCCAATGTCATAACCCTTACTACCAAAATCACAATGCAATTAACCATCATATTTTTGTATTATGAGGCTTATTATAATGTATAAACTATGTTCTCTATAACAAATGAAATTAGATATACGGTCGAATATATGTTCTCTAAACACAAATGAAAAGTGCATTGTTAAGTATGAAAAGTGCACTAGTAAGCCTGAAAAGTGCATTGTCATTTACTAGTATTACTCCTTTATGAAAAGTGCAAGTATGAAAAGTGCACTAGTGAGTATGAAAAGTGCATTATTAAGTCCGAAAAGTGCATTCTCATTTGCTAGTATTACTTCTTTATGATTAGTTCAAAGTATCAACGAGAAGAGGAATTCATTGTTCAAAGTGTGTTATTTAAGTATGAAAAGTGCACTAGTAAGTCCGAAAAGTGCATTCTTAAGTCCGAAAAGTGCAACGAGGAGAGGAATCTATTTGCTAGTATTCTCAATTGCTAGTATTGGCATCAGGCGTTTGCTCAGACGGAATTTGGTCAACGAATTTTGCAAGATTGGCCTAGTTTACAGGAATTGAAAAATTCACAGGACTGTGAGTATCATGACCAGTTCGCGGCGATCAGAACTCGAGTAATCTTGCCAGAGGATTACTTGTGAATTCTTCTACTAGTTACGACAATATTAGGTAGAGTTGATTTGTGAATTCCTCTTAGATAGTTTATAAACCCTAGAATTTCAAATAACCTAATCAAATCACAAAAAGAGGAATAAATACCACTTTCTGCCATGGTTGGAACGAGACTCGTAGTGTTCGATTCAAACTCGTTGGATTTCGGCAAATGCAATCTCGTTGGGTTTCGGCGATTGCAATATCCTTCCGTTTCAATCACACAATCTTCGATCTCGTTTGAACGAACCCTAGAACCCTAGAATCGCACAGTCTACTCCCTTAACAACGAGATTGCAATCACACAATCTTCGATCTCGTTCAATCGATTGAGTCGCAAGATTCGTACCGAAATCTCGTTCAATCGATTGAGTCGGCCTCAATCGAGAGTTCGTTCAATCGATTGAGTCGCCCTCAATCACAATTCGTACCCCAAAAAAATCGATTCAATCGATTGAGTCGTTTAATTTACCCCCAAAAATAAAAAAGAGAAAGATGATTAATTAATTAGAGAGGAAAAAGACATAATTGCCCTCTTCTTTAATAAAAGGAGAAAGAAGATCAGCCCTTGGATCTCCTTGATCTAAGGGCCGAGAATGCTCCTTCCATTTCATGTTAAGGAAGTGTTTTATGGGAACCAAACTCATCAATTTAAACAAATATCTCTCCAATTTAAACAATCGGGCTAGTTTTGAACCTTTTTTTAATTACAAGGTTGAAATCTACCCTAATATATTATAAAGCAGAAACCAAGTCTGTGTAAAAATTTGCGCCACGTGTAGACCTTTCAAAACATGACCCGACCCGACAACCCGACCCGAACCAGCTGATTTTTTCTGGGTTAAGACCTGAAAATTTAAACCCGAAACCCAAAATAAACCGAACCCGCTAAACCCAAAAAAAATTTTGGGTTAGGGTCGGGTTCAACCCGCTGGGTCAAATTTTATTGCGACGATGTCATAATGTGTCATACTATGTAACTATTGTTATTGCATATTTCATTGCTCTAATTCCCGACACTGTATAATAGCGGAAAATGAAAACTTATTCCTGCTAAAAACACCTTAGAACTTATAGTTTAATATAGTTTAAATATTGGTTTAGGAAAATTATTCTCAATTAAATTTAAAATATCAATTAATATAATTTTTTATTTTTATATTATTATTTAAACTTATTTTAATAATAATTGAAAAATAAAAATTATGTTATTAACCCACTAGTCAACCTGAACCCGCCCGATAACCTGCAATGACCTGACCCTACTTAACCCGTAACCCAATTGACCCGAACCCGTTTTGAACCCGAACCCGAAATGATCGAACCCAACCGACCCGACCCGATCGACAGGTCTAGCCATGTGGCATACCATGAATAAAATAATGAATTTTTTTAAAAAAAAACTAAATAATAATTCTAGAAAACCCCCTCCATATTATACTCTAATAATAATTCTAGAAATCACAGATTTATCTTAACCCCTTCATAAAACAGATAATGGATAAATACTATATTGTATGAGTAGATTATTTCATATAGTCACATACTAAAAATAAAATTTAATTAATATACACATATTTTTTAAAAAAAATTATTTAAATAATAAACATTACTAAATAAAAAAATGAATTTATAAAGATTGAAGGCTTTTTAGGGTAAGATTTTAGATCCTATAAAATAGATAATATATATAATATAATTTTCTATCTATGTAAATATTGATTTTATTCTTAAAAAAATCCTAAATATAAAAAATGGCTATTTTAGATTTTATAAAATAAGTAATGTATCAAAATAAGTTTTTATCTATATAATTTTCTATCTATGTTTATTGATATTGATAAACAATATTATATATGATATGTTAAGGTTATGCTAAAATATATTTATTGGATTGTTGAAAAAAAATTAATGATATAAATTTCTATCTATATTTACACTAATACATTATAAAATCGAAATAAATTATCTATAAATTTTGCGCTATATGGCACTTAAGGAACCAATCTGTTCTTTAATTTATTTATTTATTTTTATTTATCTACCTAACACATTATAAAGCAGAAACCATGTCTGTTGAAAAAACTATGTCACGTGGCATTTTTGAATAAAATATTGTTATATTTTTTATAATAAATATTACAATTACTTGTATCATTCTTTCTATATATTCAATTTTTATAAGATAATAACTTGATCTATATTTTGATATTTTTATGCATATCTTTTTTATCTTTTAACAAGATTTGAGATCCAAGTATATAATTTTTTTATCTATATGTTGATAATAACTTGATCTAATATTTTTTTATATTAATTTTATGCATAATATTGTTTATCTTTTAACAAGACTCGGGCTTCAAGTATATAATTTTTTTATCTATATGTTGATAAAATAAGGGGCACAATCTTAAAGATTTTTTTATAAATTACATAATTTTATTATGATATTATATACAAGTGTTTTAAATTTTATATTAATGTTATAATATTGTATAATTTTAGTAAAATTATCCCGTGAATATCACGGGGATTCAACTAGTTATATATGATTGGCGAGCCGGAGCATATTCCTAAGCAATCGGGCTGGTTTAACTTAGGCTTTTTGATTTATTTAATCCAAAGGTACATCTTAGAATTTAAAAATCCAAGTTAATTTATCTATTTGGCCCAATTTAATTTAAATAGATAGACCCAATTATTTTATTTTTGATTTTTGATTTTTTCTTTTTAATTAAAAATTCCTTTCTTCCCCAAATGTCATTCAACCTCCCCGTCTAAGCTACAACTGACATTGCTGACGCCAACTGACTTCCCCGTTTACCTGCTGCACTCTTGGAATCGATTATTAGGCGAACTGTCTGAACGGGCCCATTAAACCAGCAAGCCCAAGAAAGAACCCACACGGTCACACCGAAACTTGCTATGATACCAAGCCGATAATCTGAGGGTTGTAGGGTAACGAGCATAGCATACAAGTTCAATGAAGTGTCAACCCAAAACCATATGACAATGGATAAAGTAGCTCATAAAATTATGTACTAGGCAATTCAAGTTTTTATTTTTCCATGTGGGAAGAACTCTCAACACAAAATACATACTAGTTTTTTCAATCCTTATAACAAAGAATGAAGCGTCGTTGTAAAAACCGTTAATTCTATATGAGTGTTACAGTAGTTTTGAAAACGATAATTGCTCCAAAAAGGTTTTTCTTTTAAGAAAAAAAAGTCTATGTGGAAGAACTTATTAATAAAAAAAAATATGTGTAAGAATAGTGCGCCCACCGTGTGTGCAATCCCTAAATAAAATCAGTAACTCTCATATTCCTCCAAATACAACTAACATGTGTGCAATCCCTAAATAAATGCAAGAGAGATTCTTCCGAGTGATCTTGGCAGATCGCACACTCAGCAACCGTCGAAAGATGGCGGCGTCTTCGTTCTGCATTCGTCATGATGCCACCTCTACAAACCGTCCATATAAAAACACGGACTCTCTTTGGAACCTTCAACTGCCAAATCTTCTTGTACACAATCCAATCCACCTCTTTTCTGTTAAGATTTCCATGAAGGATATTGTACCCAGCCTGCATTGAGTAGTTACCATCGGCTTCAAATTTCCAGCAAATACCATCCTCTTCCATACTCTCCTCAGGCAACAGAGAGCAAGCAGCAATATCCAGCAACACAGTATTAGGCAGATGAGGAGAAAGCATCGCCTAATTCCACCCATAATTCTCGATCCAGTAATCACTGACATGGTTCTGAATTTGAGAATCGTCCACCATAGCAACGGTCTGCTGAATAAGCGGGGAGTCAGAGATCCACACATCAAGCCAAAATCTGATGGATTTCCCATTTCTAAGAATCCACCTTGCACCTTTCGAGATCACCTCAGACAAACCCACTCTAATGCCTTTCCACACGTTTGAACAACCAGACGAATTCCCCAACGCTTTGTCAACATACTTATTTCTCAAAACTGACTTCCATAAACTATCTTCCTCCATAATAAAACGCCAACCGAGCTTCCCTAATAAGGCGATATTCATCTCTTGCATCGATCTAATGCCCAAACCTCCATTATTCTTCGGTTTAATAACTTCTTCCCAAGCCACTTTATGGATTTTTTTATTTCCTCCATTACTTCCCCATAAAAAACCTCTAACAGTTTCATCAATTTTGTTACAAATTCCCACCGGAATGAGAGTCGAAGACATGGTGTAAACCGGGAGAGAGGTCAACACCGACTTCGCAAGCGTAATACGTCCCGCAAAGCTAAGCGACCTCGATTTCCACCCCGAAAGTTTGGAATTAAACCTGTCCATCAGATGTGAAAAAGTGTCTTTATTCACCTTCTTATGAAGCAATTTCATACCAAGATACCGGCCAAGATCCTCTGTAACCATAAATCCACTCTCCACCTTAAGACTTCTTGCTAACCTTTGAGAAACGTTATTAGAGACAAAAATCTTGGATTTATGAGTACTTACTTTCTGACCAGAAGCAGCACAAAACACATTAAGACACTTCTGAATGATTCGAATTTGTTCAACCGAAGCTTCCGCAAAGAGCAAAATATCATCGGCGAAGAACAAATGAGAAAGTAACGGTCCAGACCTGGTCAATTTAATTGGTTTCCACTCCCCACTATCAACAGCGTCTCCGATCAAATGACTCAACCTCTCAATACATAGGAGAAACAAGTAAGGCGAAATAGGATCCCCTTGACGGACCCCTCTAGAAGTCGAAAATTGCCTAGTGACCTCTCCATTCCAAAGCAACTGCATTCTTGTCGACGACACACAAGCCATCACCCATCTAACCCATTGTTCCGGAAACCCAACCTCCTTCAAAGTAGCTTCCAAGAAATCCCACCGAACTCTATCATAAGCCTTCTCAAGATCCAACTTCAAAATCATCCAACCTTTTCGACCTTTTTTTCTTTTCATGGAGTAAATGACCTCTTGGGCAATCACGATATTATCCGTGATCATACGACCCGGAATAAAACTCCCTTGTGTGGGGCCTATGATCGAGCTAATAATCGGTTGGAGACGATTCGCCAAGACCTTAGTAATCGTCTTATAAATAACGTTAGAAAGGCTAATAGGTCTGAATTGACTCAACGACTCCGGTTTATCCACTTTAGGCAACAACACAATAACAATATCATTCACCCCCTCCGGCATGACAGAAGACCTGAAAAACTCACGAACAAATTGAATAACAGACACCCCAACCGTACTCCAACATTTATGGAAGAAAACGGGTTGAAACCCGTCGAGGCCCGACGACTTAAGCGGACCCATACTCTTAATAGCTTTCCAAATTTCACTCCCCATAATCGGTTGAATCAAACTCTCCATGATATCAGTACCTAACCTCGGAAAACCATTTTGCATGTTTCCTAAGGAGCCCATCTCATCATTGGACTCCAGGTTGAAAAGGTTGGTAAAATAACTCACTGCCATATTCTCCAGTTCATCACCATTATCAACCCAAATTCCGTCTCCATTTTTCAGCCCATCGACCCTATTATGTTTTCTTCGGATTATAGTCGAGGTATGAAAAAACGAAGTATTTCGATCACCATGAGTCAACCACTGCACCCTAGACTTTTGCATCCAAAAAATCTCCTCTTGTTCCAAGATTTTCTCCAACTCCCCTTGGATCTTAGCCTCCAAATCCAACATATTGCTGGAAGTCGACATATTAGTACGGCTTTGAACCCATTCCAACTTCTCCATCAAACGGCGTTTCTTTATGTGAATATTTCTGAACACCTTCTTGTTCCAATCCAGGAGACTAACTTTTAGAGCTTCCAAAGCACTTGGCGCCTCCAAATCACGACACCAACTATTCTTGATTTTGTCCTCAAACTCGGGATGACTGAACCAAGTTGCTTCACAACGAAAGGGTCTTCTATTTCTATTACACACTACATCTGGACTAAGAGAGAGTAGCAACGGATTATGGTCGGAAGAGAATCTAGGCAAATGTCTAACCCGAGCATCAGGCCAACAATTACGTCCTAAATCATTAAAGAAAACCCTGTCTAATCTCTTCGAAACAACCGACGTCGGCGATAATCTTCTACTCCAAGTAAACCTTGGCCCCATAAATTCAAGGTCAATAAGGCCAAGATTATTTTTCCATTGATGAAAAGTAGGAGAGTCCGAATGTAAACCTCCTGTGCCACCATCCCGTTCCATATCCGTAAGGATACAGTTAAAATCTCCTCCAACAATAATCGGACCATTCACGTTATTAACCGCATATTCCAGCTCCCTCCAAAAGCATACTCTCCAGGTTGCCGTCGGCGGTCCATACACAAAAAATAAGTGCATCATCACCCCATTCTCAACGAACTCAGCATGGATGAAGTGATTACTCTTGACAACAGTAGTGAACTGAATCTTGGTGTTGTTCCAAAAAATCCAAACACCCCCTGCAAAACCAGTTGCCTCAACCCTCTCATAAGTAGTGAAATCAGCTCTGATCATCTTATTGCAAACATGATCCGCTCTATCACCCGAAATCCTCGTCTCAAAGAGAGCCAAGATGTCAACCTTGTTATTCCGACATAAATAACGAATAGCTCTTCTAAAACCTGGCTTACCTGCACCAAAGCAATTCCACATTAAGATATTCATCATAAACAAATAAAGAAATCGAAACAAAGGAACCGAAAGAGAATCAAATTGGCCCTTGAGCTGCTGAGCTCTCCACCATTGTTGAATCATCATCATTTTCATCATTAGGATGAGATTGATGCATTGACACCACCCCATTATCCTTAATGGTCAAATCCTGCTCTTTAGGGTTATCCATGCATTGATCATCACCTACAGTAGTGATTGACGTTTGCAAATTGGCGCCCGAATCAAAAACACTCAGCCCTTCTTGTCTCCCTTCAATAACAATTCTAGGCCTCTTAGATAAAATTTGGGTTGGCCCATTAGAGAGCCCAACCTAGTCACCCCCTAAATTATTAGTTGGTGAAAAGATCCCCTTTCTTCTTCCTACTTTGATGGGTTTCTTCCCATTTTGGGCCTTATGCTGAAAGAGACCATTATTAAAAACCTGAACAAAATTCTCTTGGGCCTTAAACCCCTCAACTTTGCTCTCCTTCTCAATCCCTTTGTTTCCTTGTGGCCCATCATCGTTTCCTTCAGACGCTCCACCTTCGGATTTTTTATATTCTGATTTCTTTGCTTGCTCCTTATATTTAGCCGCATTCTCTTCAACTGATTTCTGGATGACATTATTTGTTTCCTTCTCCACGATTTCCAACGCTCCAAATCTGTTCACTTGTGGAAAGTGTTCAATCGATTCTTGGACCATTTTATTCTTTCCTTTATCATTAATCGATAATCCCTCCTTCGACATTGCTTTCCTTGTATTATTCGATCGAGGATTCTGCTGAATTGACCAGGGATTTTGTTGATTGCCTTTCGGAGCTGCTTTCCTTTTTTCGACCACCATCCACTCTCCGTACAATCCCGATTTACCCCCGGCGGGCGTATTACTTGTCGGAGTAGGGGTAACCGGAATCGACAAAGGGGTTCGACCATGCCCATTCTCCTTCCCCTGCTCAGAAGCAATTCTGTTTTCGTCGTTTCCTGTATTACCAGTTTCTCCAGTCTTCTGGACCATTTGGACCATCGAATTTTGTTGATTGCTCGCACTTGGTCTGAACGGACAGTGGCTCCTAATATGCCCAAATCTTCCACAGTCGAAGCAGATAGTAGGGAGGCCTTCATACTCAATCAAGTACCGCTCCCCATTAATGCTAATAGAACCTTTAAGCGGTTTTTCAAGATCGAGTTCCACACATATCCGGGCGAATCTACCCCTGTTAGTATACATCGTCTTCTGATCAACTTTGATAGGACGTCCTATAGCGGTTGCAATCTTTAAAAGAATTTTTTCTTCATAGAGAGTGACAGGAAGATCAGACACTCTAATCCAAGTTGACGCCGTCTTGATTGGTTCCGAAGTACGAAAGTTTAGAGACCAACTTCGAACAATAAGGCATCGACCAAAAACGGTCCATGGCCCGTCTGTGAGGGCAGACATGAATTCTTCTTCCCTATTAAAATGAACCAAGTAGCATCCATTCGTAAGATCCAAAATCTGGTACCTCACATCTGAACGCCACATCTCTCGAATCTTCTTTTCCATGACTTGAAAAGCAATCGGATGGCCAAGAAGTTTGACCACAACCGACCACTTCCAAACCGATGCAAGAGCATCCATAACTTCGTCTTCTATAGTCACAGCCGGGTCTCCATCCTCTCCCTGGGGAAAGTGGATCTGAATTTTTCCTTCAATAAACTTCTCATCAATTATAGTTTTTTGATGTAATGCTCCCCCCACAACGACCACATCCTTCCATGACCCCCTTTGATCCGGTGGATCTCCCGGGGGATTATCTTTATTCCGTTCATCCATCGTGATGTCGTTAGCTGCATTAGTTTTGGCCTGAGGGCTGTCCGGTGACGGAACTTGTGTCATGACAGCAGGGGAAAAAAAAGAGAGAGTTTCAATGTGTACGTGTAGAAGTATATATCGACGAAGTCTCTTTTTCTCACTCATGAATAAAATAATTGTTTTCATTAATATCGTCTATCTATATAGACCACTTACAAACATATATGATATATCATCAAAAACTACACGAATATATAACATCGATCATACTTACGTATTATAAAACTACAATAAAAATCAACATATATATCAATATATGTAAGGATCTCGATAATTTATGAATTAAGACCCTTCTTTAATTTACGATAATAATTAATTAATTAAATAATGTCCGCCTTATTCTTTGTCTACGTACGTACGCGCGCACGGTACGGTTGATTTGCAGCGCTCATGCCCTAATTAACATTTCCCCATGAAGGAAGGCGGACATTTCGGAGTCGCCGGCGGACTCCTAGGGAGCATATGCAGGAGCGTCCCGTCGTACTTGGCTAGTCGTTCGGCTGCTCCGGCCAAGGGCCTACAGGCTAAACCGACTTCTAAAGCACATGCAATGCAAACGACGATGAGGATCAGAGCGAATGTAGCTTTATTGGTTATCATCAAAGCCATGTTTAATTAGTTTGTGTACGTAGCGTAGGAACGTGTAATATGTGTTTGGCTTGGCCGGGATATGTGTGACGTTTTTGAGTAGCTACTATAGATGAGAATTGCTAATTTGATGAGGGATTTGGTGGGTTAAATCCTCCTTATTTATACACACAAGAATGCTCCAAGAATTATGACTTTTGAGGGCTTTGTTCAAAGGTAACTTGGGTCAAATCGGCTTGTAAATGACCCGTTTACATGATAATTTTGGTTCAAACGTATTTGGGTCAAATTGCCTTGTCAAAATGGGTAAATTTGACTTGTAAACGGGTCACATATATTTTGACTAGGTATTTGAATTGGTCTTTTGACTTGCCTTCCTTTACGTACGTTTTCCATCACCCAAGCTGGAATTTCTTTGTTTCGTTAGCATACCTAATATTATCAACGGAAAATTTTATCCATACGATAGGCAGGGTTAGGATCCTAGGATCAGACCGTCAAAAATACTCGGAATGGAATTATAAGTTCGGATCGCTGAATATTATATATGTAATTTATCTGAGTATTTTTCATCATGAGTTTTCATTTTTTTAGCTTGTTAATTTGAAAACTTATATGTTATGAAAGTAAAATAATTACAAGTATATCTTGCATTTATCGATGACTTATATATGCAATTTCTTTTGTAACCTTGGAGATGAAATTTGAATCCCAACCGTCTTATAGTTCGCACGAAATGTGGATCGACTATCGATCATACTTACCTAACTTCTAAGTCAGGAAGTCACACATGAAAAGCCAAATTCATGGAAGCTAGCTAGTCCTAAAAATTATAAAGGCGACATGTATATCCAGTTGAATTGGTCTCCATTCATCTTTGAATTGCCCTGGAAATTCCCAGAGTCTCTTTCTTTTACTACTAGAATTCCATGCATGATCTACGTTCGAACATCGATCCACAAAATGAAAGCAATTACATTATGATGATTTCGATGGTACACATGTCAGCTTTTGAATATGAATGGCCAAACACATCATACTAAATCCAAGAAATTACATTCCAACTTGGGAGGTCTATAAAATCTTTAGATTAAGGTAAGAAAAAAAAATTAAAGGTCAACATGAAGAAGCTTTGTTTTGCGAAAAAATGACAAAAAAATTTGGACCATTTTCTCGATTTGTGCGTGTCATCCTTGCGCAGGGCCATGCTAATCTTCTCTGTATCGTTCCAATTTTATCAGGTGTCTCCGAAGAGACATTCAAGCTTGCTTATATCCATGCTCTTCTACGTTCTGATAATCGATGTGGGAGGAAAGTCTTCCAACCCTGAACAAAAAGGACTTAACATTCGGGCTTTATCAGGAAGTCAGAATAAACCAGGCCCAATTATCCACAAATCTGGGCTTCAGGATAAATCAGGCCCAAAAGACCACTGTAAATTCCCTATTTTTCGGTCTGTGCGACCTACAAAAGTGTGGCCCAAAGTTTGCTCCACTCAGTTTTTTTTAAACCCGAGGTTAGATATATAGAATAATAGAAATTCTTTCATTTCCAGTAAAACTTCGTAACATATGTGGTCAGGTTGTGCATTAACCAAGTTGAACATTAATCAATTTGTTCCTTGAAATGTTAAGACTATAGAAACAATCAGATTCCTATACAAGAGTCGTTCGTGCATTCAACAACTTTATAAAAATTAACAGTCTAGAGGACAATTAGAGGTAGCAAGCAACTATTAGTAACCAACAAACCTTTGGAATTGATTAGTTGGAATTCGGTCTGCCGCCCTCCATCCTACGGGCGTGTGGGGATTGTCAAGGCAGAAGAGATGACCAAGCGCTCTAAATAAAATTTCTATGGAAAATTTTAGCAGAACCGAATAATCTTTGGGTCAAAATCGTTATCGAAAAATACCTTAAAACTGATGGACTTTTCAACTATTGCAAAAAACATAACACATCCTGACAATGATCCAAACTAATTAGCCACCGAGATCTATTCTTCAAATGCCTTATTTGGCAAGATGGGGATGGAAGAACCATCCGCTTCTAGAAAGACAATTGGACCGGAAATGGTCGCCTGCTCCCAAGGCCAAAGAATAAAAACAACATTAATTGGGAGGAACATGTGTCTGAATACCTCCATGAGGATAGTAATCGGAATATAGATAAACTTTGCACTATCTTTAAACCCGAGGATGTTGAATGTATTACCAACATCATTAATCCTCTTAACAAAATGTCGGACATGTTGTATTGGCAGCCAATAAGAAACAGTTGTATTCATTCCACTCTACAATGCAATGGATCCACAACAATAAAGAGGAACCCCGGATTGACATGGAATGGATTAACAAACTCAATATCCCTTCTAAAATTAAGAATTTCCTATGGAAAGTAGCACAAAACAGTCTCCCAACTAAAACCCGGCTTGAGGCTAACCACATTCATGTGCTACAGGGATGTGTCGCTTGCAATAACCCATATGAAGACATCAATCACATATTGCTCACCCGCAACCTCACCAAAACGACACTCATTTCAATAAACCCAAAGTTAATTTGGATTACCGACAAAATCATTCTGGTCGACAAAAAATCACACTAAATACTAGATGAAATTAGAGCGTTATCCTCTACAGAAAAAATGGAATTCCTTACAAGCTCTTGGTGGGGCATGTGGTACTCCAGGAATAAGCGAATTTTTGCTAATGATAGCAGTCTAAACACAGAACCTAGTTTATGAGAATTCAATCGCATCCAGATTACCGACTGGAAAAATGCTGATAAATTGTGGATTGCCACCCTTGTTCCGAAACGCCGAGTTCTAGGAGAAGGAGAAAGATGGCAAAGTGGGTAAAACCCAAAACTAACTTTGTTAAACTTAATATTGATGGTGCAGTTAGCTTTGATGGTGTGGCCTCTTTCGGTTTCATTCTTCGGGATCATGGTGGCTCCCTTATCCATTTTGATGGTGGACTGGTCGGCCGACAGTCTATTCCGATTTTCGAGGTCATCGCTCTTCGCCATGGGCTTATTGAGGCCATTCATCGTGGCGTTCCCCATATCTAGGTAAAGGGCGATAATTTACAGTCGGTCAATGTCGTGCTTGGCGACTGGCGTTGTCCGTGGGAGATTGAGTTGCTGCGGTTTGACATCCATTGCTTGCTCACCCGTTTTTAGAGTTGGAGCGTCTCTCACATCTTCTAGGTGGCTCGTTTCGCAAGGTCTCCTCCATCTGTCTCGTTGTTGATTCGAGTCTATGCACCTTCATCCGTCAACACTGGCGGAGGCACGTTGTTCCGAGTGGGGTCTATAGCCCCCACTCAATTTGGAAAGAAAAATATTTTTTATTTAAAAAAATTCTTAAAACATATTTTTTTTAAATTGAGTTGAACATATTTAGATTGGTTCGGTTTGATTTCGGTTTTATTGGTTTAAGATGGATAGAAGATTATATTTTTTTTGAAAATTTGAACCGAACCGAAATTGAAATTTGGAAAATCCAAATCGAAAACCAAAACGATATCGATTTTGGTTCAGTTCAGTCAGTTCGGTTTAATATTTGGGTTTGAATTGACTCATGTTCAATCCTTTAATAATTCATGTTATTATAGCTCTATAATTTTATATTATATATAATTGACTAGGAAACAAACAAATAAAACAAAATAAAATGATTTCTAGCCCCTATCAATTTTACCTAGGTTCTGTAGCCAGAAATTTGACCCAGAAAAATTTAGCCCCCACTGGATCAAATTTCTGACTACTTTACTCGCCGCTAGGATGCTATAGGGCAGTCACTAGCTTGCTAGCTAGGGTTCCTAATTCCTTTCCTTATAAAAAAAACTTTGGAATTGATCAATACTCCATGGATACATGTCACATTTATGTTAACATATGTACCTATCGAAAATCATGATTTTGTCTCTTGTATAGGAATCCTATTTCTCATATTTTAATTTTCTTGTAACTACTTTCTCAATTCAAGTCATTTCTTTCCCTTCTATTTCTCTACAATTTTAACGTTTTTTAAGGAATATTTTGTCTCTGGTTTTGTGCAATCTGTACACTTAAATTGCTTATACGGTGATATGATCATGCCTTGGTTTTACTAGATTTAGACATCCTAGGCTACGTTCTAAACACCATTAGATGAATAAATCTCTTGGCCACTTGATTCTTAAGATATAAATTTTGTGCAAGAGATATAGCGAGCCAACTTCTCCAAAATCACCCGGAACTAATAATTAAGGAAGATATAGACTCCAATTGGGAGACGACTGTACAATGTGCAACCAAAACAGATAAGGTAGATGTTGTAAAAGGCAAGATCACATCATGACACTAAGAACAAAAGTGGTCTCACTCCTAGGGATCGTATAAAGTCACAAGATGTACTCTGTGATGAAATGGTAATGAATTACTAAATACTGTACAAGAATTAATTGAGTAATAAATACTAATATGCTAGGTGTTTGTTTTTTACAAGGGAGAGCTGGGATATCGGCTCACGATGCAAGAAACTCTGACAAGGAGCTCTAAAGCAATCCATAAGGGAAGAACAAGAAGTGAAGATGCTAGCTAGCAACAACAAGAGATTGAAGCACAAGTCGAAAACTCTGTCGACTATTGTTGTTGCTACTTTTGCGACTGTTTTCAACAAGGGCAAAGCCACATTACGCCTCAGGCACAATTATAGTTTCCAAAGTAGGTTGATTGTGCCTGCTGTTTTGGTCAATTTCCGACCAACGACAATCACGAGTGAGTTATTTGGGACTGTGAGGATGAACTAGCCGATAAACACAAGATCTAACGAAGGACAATCGATTCTATTCGAGATTTTTTGCAAGTACAATCAGTTGGATCGATTACAATGAGTCTCCCCTTACATTTTCTTCGCCTCCTGTATTTAATCTCCACTACTGGCGTTAACCTCCGTCTCCCTGCTTCCATGATCGTGGCTCTTGTCTGCCACGTTCCGGGGCCCATCATCTGAGCGGTTATTGTCGAGCTTCAACCGGCGATCTTCGTCGTCTGAGAGGATTCCGAGCTGATTGGGCCTCGCAATTGAACTCCGCACGAGTGAGCCGGGTTACAGATTGAGCTGATAATTCCTGGGCCCAACAATAGCCCCAAAAGATTAGGTGAATTTTTGAATTCGCCAAATCTTTTCGTCTGTTGGTATCCAAGATCCTTGCCACCGCAGATCTTCCACGTGTAGGGTCTGAATTCTTCTACGCGCTTTAGAATTGCAGGCGAAAAGACGTAGCACCGCTATATTTACTGCGCTCCTCTGGGGTAATTCATCATTCACTGCTCTGAGTTGATCTCTCCCGAGGTACGAACTTATCACCCTTTCTTCCTCCTTCTTCGTTTCCCTAGCTTCATCTTAATTCCTTAATGGCGAGAGACAGAGCGGTCTCCAAGCATGGCTTCTTGCCTTCGTGTATACTCCAAGAGTGCGATAGAGTTCCAAATACAATGACCTTGGAGGAGGTGAACCAGACTATCCTGGAGGGAGGGCTCCCTGGGGGTGTAGTTGCTCTGTGTCCCGATGTCGAGCGCTCAAACTGGGTTCGTCTCGGTTGGGTTTGCTTTTTTGAGTTTCCTTTCACCATATCATGCCGATTCCCTTTCCCTCCTATAGTTCAGGAGTTCTTAGCCCGATTTAAGCTTTCCCCTGCACAGCTACTTCCCTCTGCTTGGAAAATCCTCTTCTGGGTGAGTCGGCCGGCGGAGGTCACGGGTGTGGATTTTACGGTTTTGGACCTACTTCAGACCTACCGTATTACCACAGTCAGGAAGGGACATTTTATTTTACAATCCCGGACTGCTCGCCAACCTCTCGTCTTGAATACCAAGGTTAATGGGAAGGGTTGGGCGAACCGTTTTTTCTTTGTTGAGATTGCATCATTGACCCCTGAAAGCCGTCTATTCTTGCATGACAAATGGAACCCTGCTAGTAAGGATTTCTGTTCTTCTTTTGTGTCGATCTGTGAAGCCATTTTAACGCCTATTTATCCTCTCTCCCTTTGTTTTGCAGGTATCCCAGATAACGTCGAGCTGCCGAGCAGTTCGGAGAGAGTACTGTTGAAGCTTTTCAAGCTCACTTCTGCGCAAAGCACGTTTGGAGCATCTCTTACTGAGCCATCGGATGGGTCTTCGGAGAGCAAAGGTAGTGCGACTTCATCAGACTCGGAAGGAGATAGCAAAAGGGTTCGCCTCCCTGTTGTTAGGATGTTTGTGGTGCCAACTTCGACCAACGCTTCTGGTCCTTCTGTGGGTAGGTATTTCACTTGATGATTTTGTGAGGCAGCCTTTATGTCCACTGATTTGTCCTTCTTTCCTGTCTTCAGAAACTCGGGTGTGCAAGTCGGGTTCCTCCTTTTCTACTTCAGACTTGATCCTTAGGAAGACTCGCTCTAGCGATTCGAAGCCTCCAGCCGCTCCTGCAGTCAAGAAAGAATTGACGGACGCCCCCAGATCTTCTCGCAAGCGCCCCGCTCCGAGCGATGACGATTCTCTAGAACTCCTGGACGACGCGTCTTCCGATTGGCAATCTCTCCAGCGATACCGGGACCCCAACTTCAAAAAGTACTCGACCCCTGTTTTTGCTCATGCCATGGCAACCGAGGTAGGCTTGGGAGCCTGGAAGGTAACTAGTCTTTTATTTCGTCTACTTGTTGGTTGTGGCCGGCGGCCTGTTCGAGGTTGTGTTCTAACTTCCTTTCTTGTCGCATGCAGCTCTTCTAGGAAGTTGGCATGTTCATCGATGAGATGGACAAGGAACTCGTTGAGCACGAACGGCGAAAGCAGGAGGTTGCCAAATACCGCGAAGACATTGCCAAGGCTCGAGAACAGTCCGCTGCTCGGGCTAAGGCTTTGGCCGCTCAGGAGGAGGCTGCGAAGGTGCGAGTTGCAAAACTGGAGCGAGTGATCGCTGCTCAGGAAGCCAAGGTGAAGGAACTCGAGGCGAAGGTTGCTGGTGTGCCTTCTATGGGAAAGGCGGACGCGGAGGACATTGGGGCCTTTTTCAGTATGCTGGCGTGACTCGAGACTATTAGGGAATTTGAGGCAAGGAAACTCTCGGTTGGGGACGCGGACAAATTCAACAAGCAGTTCCTGAACTCCTTTCCCGGTGGTGTGCCCTCGGCTTGCATCGCGTCCCTGTTGGGTTCTCCGCCGACTCCAGAGGAGCAGGCGAACTTGGAGGATGGTGAGCAGATGGAGGAGACAGGTGCTTTTGGAAACCCTGCATAGTTTCTCTATGGATGGCAAGAAATCTGGCGGCTTAGGCCGTTTGTAAAAAAATTCTCAATCTTTTGGTTTGCCGTGGACGATTTGTAGAAGACAAGTAGTACCTCACGGGCGTGCCGTTTATCGGGCGTCTTGTTAGGGTTTATGGGTGGTGGCGAGGCCACAAATACATTGTTCCGCTTTTTGCCCCCCGTCAAGGGGCGGGGGTGTTATTTACTTTTATGTTCTTGCTTGGCTGTTGTTTTTGCTTGTGCTTTTTGCTGGCGTTTTTGCAGGTGTCTCTCTGTTACGTGCCGACTGGTGTCCAAGCAGCCCCTGCAGAAGGCTGATCGTTTAGGATGTGCATAGCTATGGCTCGATGGGTGAGGAAAATCTCGACCAGCGTTGGGGGTGACTCGGGGTTTATCCCCGAGCCCGAAGATTACCTACTTGGAAGGCGTGCGAAGGACGGTGTCCGTCGTTTCCCGCAGTGCCCTGACGATGACCGTCGAGAATCTGGCGTTTGCTGGTGGAGCTGGCGACTTGGGGGATGGATCCACGACACCGATTGGTGAGCTTCTGGGAAGCGACCTTTCGAAGATTCCCATGGCTGGCGATTCTGCCGGATAGCGAGCGTCTAGGAGATTATTTCCTGTGCCATGAAACAATTTTGTAAAAAACTCTTTTGGAATACAAGTGTCATATTTGTAATTTCGGAGCATTCGTACCGCTTTATTATTTTCTTTTTCGCTGTCTGGTGTACCGAGGTTTCTCTTTTCTGGCGGTATCTGCCTAGAGTAACTTCTTCGGAGTGCCTTTCTGGAGAAATGTAACACGAACGTTTTGAATTAAGATGTTTGTTTGATCAAGTTTTCTCGAAAGAATTCGTATCGTGGCTTGAGTCTTACTCTAGTTTATTCGGCCGTTTCTGGCGACTTGGATACTTCTTTAGAAATGGTATTTCCGTAGGTGCGTAGCATTCCAGCTACGCGGGACGGATTTCCCATCTCTAGACTCTAGTTGGTAAGCCCCTTGTCCGGTGATGCTGGCTATCCTGTAGGGTCCTTCCCAGGCGGGAGCAAGTTTCCCCGCGTTTGTTTCAGCGGAGTTCTGGAACACCTTTCGAAGGACCCACACGCCGATAGCGAAAGCTCTGATCCGTACGTTCTTGATGTAATTGCGAGTCACCTGTTGCTGGTGCCTAGCTAGGCGCAATCGTGCTCTTTCTCTTAGTTCTTCCAGAGTATCAAGATCATCTGCTAACTTGGCGGCGTTCCGGTCGGGCGTCTGTAGCCCGTACCGCGCGGTCGGCACGGTGACTTCGGTGGGTATCACTGCCTCGCATTCGTACACCAAGGAGAACGGTGACTGCCCGGTGGCGGCCTTTGGGGTGTTCCTATCGGCCCACAGGACATAGGGCAACTCGTCGACCCAACGCCCCTTGGCCTTAACAAGCCGCTTCTTGAGATTGTTGATGATGACCTTATTGCTAGATTCTGCTTGTCCGTTGGCTTGTGGATAGTGGGGAGTAGAGGTTATTAGGTCTATGTTCCACTGCCGGCAGAAATCGCGGGTTTTCCTGTCGATGAACTGCGACCCGTTATCACAAATGATCTCTGAGGGTATCCCAAAGCGGCAGATAATATGCTTTTTAATGAACGCCACCACGTGGGATTCCTTGATCTCTTTGTACGCCTCCGCTTCGATCCATTTGGAGAAATAATCAGTGACTGCTAGGAAGAACACTCGCTAGCCAGAAGACGGCGGAAATTTCCTCACGATATCCATTCCTCACCTCATGAACGGCCATGGGGTCAGCGTTAGGTGCAGTGGTTCTAGCGGCTGGTGAGGGATTGGAGCATGTTTCTGGCAAGCTTTGCACTTTTGAGAGTATTCTGTAGCATCTTGGCGCATGGTAGGCCAATAGTACCCCAGGTTAAGAGCTTTGTTTGAGAGTCTACGCCCCCAAGAATGGTTCCCACACTCAGCTTCATGAAGTTCCTTGAGTATCCCGGGTACCTCTGCTTTTGTTACGCAGCGGAGTGAGGTTCTCACTGCAGATTACTTGAACAAAACACCGTCCTTTACACTATAGAGGGTGGCTCTCATTCGGAGTGCTTTGCTTCGGACTTATCCCCTGGTAGTTGCCCATGATCGAGCCATCGCATGTAGGGTTTCGTCCAACATTCTTTGTTTTGGGAGGTATCCGTCGTATCGGCTGTTGGATTCCCACCGTCGGGCGTCTCTACCCCTTGAAGATCCTCGATGTCCGACTTCCCGAGGTCTTTGTTGCCAAGAACTTCCCGCCGCCCAAGATCCTCATTGTCAAGCGTCTCTCGGGGATGGCGACTTTCCAAGAGTTCTACCACTTTTTCTTTGGTTGTCAGCGGGTCATCCTGTGTTCCCTGTTTTGATGGATCAATCTCCCGTTTAATTGCTGGAACTAGCACGTGCACCAAGGGGATCGATGTGAACTCCTCGGGATCTAGGGCGGAGGCTAAGTTGGCTAGGGCATCAGCCTGTGCATTTTCTTCTCTAGGGACCTGCTGGATAGTGAAAGTCTCAAACTTGCGCATGATTTCGTTGACCTTTTCCACATATGCTGCCATCTTGGCGTCTCTACGATGAAGATCCCCAGAATCTGATTTACGATCAATAGTGAGTCACATTTTACATCTATTTCTTTGATGGTCAGGTCCTTGGTGATCGTCAGCCCCAGTATCAGCGCCTCACACTCCGACTCATTGTTGGTGGCCCCGAAGGTGCATCGTACTGCCTATGCTATCCTGTCCCCCCTAGGCGATTTCAACACTACTCCAATCCCTACTCCTCGGCTGTTAGAAGCTTCATCCGTATGCAAGGTCCAAATTCCGGAATTCTCGTTTTCTATTACGAAGGCTTCTTGCTGTCTGGCTTCTTCTTCTAATGTAGGGCTGAAATCGGCCACAAAGTCTGCTAGCGCCTTGGCTCGGATTGCTGCTTTCGTCTCATAAGCGATATTGAAACCGCTCAGATGTATTGCCCATTTGGCCATTCGCACGGTGATCTCTGGTTTCCTCAGTATGGCCTTTAGTGGGTAGTTTGTGCGGACGGTGACTGGATGCGACTCGAAGTACGGCCTTAGCTTCGTGGAAGCCATTACCAGAGCGAGAACTAGCTTTTCCAAAGGTGAATACCGTGTCTCCGCTGCAAGCAGGGTGCGGCTGTTGTAGTACACTGGCAGTTGGTCGCTCTGATTCTCACGCACTAGTACGCCGCTGATGGCAGCTTCGGTAACCGCCAGATACAAGAAAAGATTTTCGCACTCCTCGGGTTTAGATAGCAGCATCGGGTTGGACAGGTACTGTTTGAGCTGTTGGAAGGTTGTCTCGTGGGCTGGAGCCCACTCAAATTTTTTATTTTTCCGCAGCACATCGTAAAACAAGCGGCATCTATCGGATGATTTCGAGATGAAGCGATTCAAGGCCGTCGCTCTTCCCGTCAGTTTCTGCACATCTTTCACACATCTGGGCGATCGCAGGCTTGCTACGGCTCAAATTTGATCAAGACTGGCTTCGATCCCGCGCTGGGTAACCATAAACCCGAGGAAACGGCCAGAGGTTATCCCAAACGCGCACTTTGCCGGATTGAGCTTCATACGGTAGTTGAGCACGGTCCGGAAGGCCTCCTCTAGATATTGGCTATGGTGCGTGGCTTGTTTTGACTTGACGAGCATATCGTCAATGTATACTTCCATGGTCCTGCCGATGTACTTTTGGAACATGCGATTGGCTAGTCGCTGGTAGGTAGCCCCAGAGTTCTTGAGCCCAAATGGCATCACTCGATAGCAGTATGTTCCTTGGCTGGTGATGTTAGAGGTCTTCTCCTGATCGTCTGGATGCATCTGAATTTGATTGTAGCCGCTGAAGGCATCCATGAAAGTGAGCATCTCGTGGCCGGCGGTGGCGTCTACCATGGAATCTATATGTGGTAGGGGAAAAGAGTTTTTTGGACAGGCCTTGTTAAGGTCCGTGAAATCGATGCACACCCTCCATTTCCCGTTTTTCTTGCTCACGACCATGGCGTTTGCCAACCATTCCGGGTATTTCACCTCCTTGATCTTCCCCGTCCGGAGTAGATTCTGCACCTCCTCATCGACAATTAGGTTCCTCTTGGGTGCAAATTTCCTTCTCTTCTGTTTTACCGGTGGATGGCGGGGGTCCACATTCAACCGATGTGTGATAACTGTGGGATCGATCCCCACCATGTCTTCATGCGACCAAGCGAAGCTACTGTTGTGTTCCTTGAGGAAACCGATCAATTCAGCTTTTCTTTCGAGAACCAAGTCCTTTCCGATCCTCACAGTCTGCTCGGGCTTCTGGCTGTCGAGGACCACTTCCTCGATTCTATCGGCCTCGGGGTCCCGTGTTGGAGTGGGCCCCTTGGCTCCTTGTAATTGCTATGCGGTGTGGGCGACGGTCGCCTTGAGGGCGGACTTTTAGCATTCCCTGGCTAACCTTTGATCCCCCCTGATCTCCCTGATCCCCCACGGCGTAGGGAATTTTATGGTTTGGTGATAGGAGGAAGGGACCGCCTTCATGTCGTGGATCCATGGTCGTCCCATGATGATGTTGTAGCAGGATGGGCAATCAAGCACGGAGAATCTGACCTGTAAGTTGACTCCTTTAGCGTAAGTGGGGAGGTTTATTTCACCCAGGGTATGAGCGATTTCCCCGCTGAATTCCACCAGCACCACCGATTTTTTGAGGATGTTTTCTTCTTTCAGCCCCATCTCCTTGAGGGCGTCGAGCGTGATCATGTTGGTGGAGCTCCCAGTGTCGATGAGGATCCTCCTCATTAGTACGTTCCCCACCGATAGAGATATGACTAATTCGTCGTGGTGAGGGCCTACTAGACCAGCTGAGTCGGAGTCCTTGGAGGTAATAGTGCTCCCGAGATGTCCATCAAACTTGCGGATATTTGCTATCAGCGGTCCTTCCAAGTGTCCTCGCGCGTGGCGTTTGGCCGCCGAGTAAGTAATTTCACAGATATCCGAGCCGCCGCTGATAACGTTGACAACTTTGGCATACTCCTGAGAGGATGGGATATCCATGGGCTCGGATAGATTCTGGCTGGCGGGCGTACTCGGGTTCGCGGAGATTTCGGGCAGCAGGCCTCTTGAATGAAGGTACGCCAACTCTTTTCTGAGGGAGAAGCACTCATCCGTCTCGTGCCCGTAGTCCTCGTGGAAATCGCACCACTTCGTCTTATCCCTCTTGGGGTTTGGATTTTCTGCCTTCTTAGGCCATCGGATACGATCCCCGAATTTCTCCAGGCCTTTCACAATCTCCGCATTCCCCAGGCCCAAGTTGTATTCGTGGACTTTCGGCCGGTTGGTGACATCTTTCTTTCCGCTAGACTGCCTGATGTCGGCGGCATGGACCCCTGACGCTTCGAGTCGGTTCTTCAAGTATGGATGACCTCGGCGTTCTCTTCTCTGATCGGAAGAGACTTTCCTCTCGACCCGATCAAAGACCGACGCGGCCCGTACGGGGATTTCGTCCTCCTCGAGCCGGATGTGTGCTAAAGCCTTCACCTGAACATCCTCGAAGCTATGGAACGGGTACTTGGTGAGTTCCATGTAGAGCTCGCTGTCTGGCAACAAGCCCCTCCGGAAGGCTTCTATTGAAGTGGGCACGTCGCAAAGCGGGATCGCTGCCTTCTCCCGATTGAACCGATTCAAGAAGGCGCGTAGGGACTCTCCGGATCTTTGGGCCACTCAGTACAGGTCATTGGATTGTTTCATCAGTTTCCTGCTGCTGGCGAACTGCATCCGGAAGGCGTCCACCAACCCTGCGAAGGACGCTATCCCCCCCCTGGGGAGGTCAATGAACCAGGTCAAGGCTGCGCTAGATAGAGCGGCATTGAACCCCTTGCACATAATTGCTTCTCTGGATTCTCGCGGTATTGAACTGGTCATCATCTTTTGTTTAAAGATGGCGACGTGCTCGTCGGGATCTCTTGTTCCATCATAGGTAGGGACTGTCGGGACGGTGAATCTCTTCAGGATATCCACACTGGCGATTGGAGCCGTGAACGGGGATTCGTCGTAGCCGTCCGAGGCTTCCTTCTCGAGGGGAGGGGGCACCCCGGGTATTTGTGCAATCTTGTCCTCTAGTCCCTTGAGCCGATCCTGCATGTATTTATTGAAAAGTACCTCTAGGAAGGGTTCTGTGGGGGGTACCTGTCTTTCGAGTCCTTCGCTATACATCGGGTGAAAGGCTCCCGTGCCCGCGGTCCTATTCCCGGATGTCGGGGCATTGGGCACTCCTGGGAGGGTGGCCTCCGGGGTATATGTTCGCCGTCGAGGATGGTCTTCCGACCTAAGAATTGAAGGTTTCCTTTAGGTTGAGGCGGACAGTGGCCTCCCTGACGGTTCCGATTGGGCGGGATCCGCTGTGCGACGCCGAGGCCGCCTGCAATTGCTCGTGAAGGCTGGCATTCTCCACAGTGAGTTGGGTGATATGATCCATGTGAATTTGGTTGCGGTCCTTCTGGTTGGTCATGTCTTGCTCGAGGGCAGCTATCTTGGCTGCGAATTCGTCCAAGACGTTGCGCAAGTCCGGGACTTCCTCGGCGCTGCCTCCGCGAGTGTCTTCCTCCGGGTGATCGCCCCGGCTTCCTCCAACTCCTCCGTCGGCGAGAAGGGATGGTGGCGGATTCGTCATCTTCCTGGGCGAGAACGTTCCTGCTTTGATCGAGAAAGCAAGTGAAACCGGCTAGGGCCCCACGGTGGACGCCAAATTGTTTTGGTCAATTTCCGACCAACGACAATCACGAGTGAGGTATTTGGGATTGTGAGGATGAACTAGCCGATAAACACAAGATCTAATGAAGGGCAATCGATTGTATTCGAGATTTTTTGCAAGTACAATCAGTTGGATCGATTACAATGAGTCTCCCCTTACATTTTCTTCACCTCCTGTATTTAATTTCCACTACTGGCGTTAACCTCCGTCTCCCTGCTTCCATGATCGTGGCTCTTGTCTGCCACGTTCCGGGGCCCATCATCTGAGCGGTTATTGTCGAGCTTCAACCGGGCTATCCCGTCGTCTGAGAGGATTCCGAGCTGATTGGGCCTCGCAATTGAACTCCGCACGAGTGGGCCGGGTTACAGATTGGGCTGATAATTCCTGGGCCCAACACCTGCAAAGGTCAAAATAGGATAGAAAAGCAATTAGCATTTCCTTGTTGTTAAGAATATTTTGAATATGAGCAAACCCCAAACAAAAAAAATGTCTCAATTTTGGAATATTGGATAATATCGCCCACCGTGGGGCTCGAACCCACGACCACAAGGTTAAGAGCCTTGCGCTCTACCAACTGAGCTAGACGGGCTTTGGTGGTCCCATTCTTAAAGTATACACTCAAATCTATTAAGAGCTCGATCGTGATCAATTTTTTTTTTGAACATTGTATCTTTTGTGATTCCACCATATGAAGTAATAAATTTAATTACAAAGTAAATAGCGAATTTTATCTACAGAACTTGCAAGATACATTGTTTGCATAAACAAATTCTTTCGTTCATGGTGGCATGAGAAAAATTTCTTCAAGTTCCAATGGCCACCTTAATTAATTTATTTTAATCACTAGAATGCAGGGGGACAATGGAAAACATGAATGCATTATCATAATATAATCTATGTTATTAAATGGTTCGTTCAGTTTACTTCTGTGTAATTTTTCCCTCTTTACCTGAGTGTCAATGGAGTGCGAGACACCGCTTATGAGCACAACTGCACCAGGAAAACAAGCTACTGGAAGACACTGCATATCCCACATCGATGGTCAGAACAAAGAGTGAACGTAAAAGGGCATATAAATGGACCATTGAAAAACAGTCATAATCATACCTTTCTCGGCCTTTTGGCTAAGATCAAGTGTAGTATCTGTTCTTATCAGTTTAATATCTGATATGTGGGCCATTGGTCCACTTCGATATTAAATTTATTTCTTAAGGGGGAGAGCCCATTAGAGTAGCTTGCTACTTGGGCTCTCACGAGTCGCCCATGCGTTGCACTATTGCACGGGCCTGGCTCGCCTCATCAAACCCAGTTTAAAATTTTTTAAGTCTAATTAAAGATCGCCCCATCAAACACAGTTTGAAAACAATTGAAGAAAAATGATGTGTATATTTCAATGAGCAAGTGCAGTCTATTTGTATATGTTTTCCTAACATTCATTTCAGTTTTTTGAATGATTAGTACTTTCTTCGCTATTGTACATCTAGGAGTAAACAACATCTATACTAATTTTGATGTGTGTCTATATAACAAACCTAACTTAACAGGACGTAGAAACAGATCGATTTGTGAGACGAACAGACAAACAAACTCTTCACAAGTGAGGAAAATAAGAAAGAATATTTATGAACTGGGGTTTTTGGAAGCTTATTCTTCTTTCTCACTTCCCCTTGCTAAGATTTGCTATATGTTTTTCTTGTATCCGTAGATCTGTTATTCGACAAGTTGACATGGTTATATAAATTAATACAATTTCCCTTCGTATAGAACTGGGGCATGTTACTATAGATTACTAGTCACTAATCTAGACTATAATAACATGCCCCAGTTGTATACGAAGGATGAAGAATGCCCATTGCTCAGCTTGTTCCATTAATTGCGACTAGTAATCTATAGAGGTTTATCAAAACTACCATATTTGTAACCCTCATTTTAGTTAGTGATCGGAATCCTTCCACACAGGATGCGAATAATAGATTGAGGACGAAAATAGGTAGCTGTAATGTGACCTTAAACAATCTCTAAAGAATTTGCACAGGCCTCCTCTTTTAGTGCAAAAAAGTTAGGGGAAAAAGATCCGCCCACCGTGGGGCTCGAACCCACGACCACAAGGTTAAGAGCCTTGCGCTCTACCAACTGAGCTAGACGGGCCTTGCTGGTCCCACTCTTAAAGTATCTACTTTATAACAAGCAAATATTCGTATACAGTGATATAGCTAACAACTAATCCATAACATTTAAACAATCTATAAGTTTATACTTTATAAACCAGTTGCAAAATCGAGAGTACAACCGTTGTGAACTTAATCATAATCAAAAGAACACACAATTGACGATCGCATAGTTATAATAGAGATTTTATAAATAAAATTGATCATATGGTAATTAATATGGTATACCATCAAATTTGTATAGCAAATAGCAATGGAATATCACTTATCAAGCACGTATATACGTCATTCAACCCTCCCTTTCTCATGCATATTTATGAGGTTTAGTATCATTCTGGAAGAGTTCGATAGATGGGTTGCTAGGGCTTGGATAAGTTAGAATTCAATGATACTTTTGGAGGGGGTCTTCATGAGCATAGGCTATATAAAGTTATTAACACTCATCCAACGTAGTTCTAGCTGAGCATGATATCGGTCACCTAAAATGAAAAAGAAGTACTTAAGAAATGGTATCAGATGACTATAATCAATGAGGAAATTAAACTTAAACTTGAAGAATTAGCTATTGTTTGGAACCATACTGACCGTAGCTCCTTCCTTCCCTTCTAAATAATACAAACAAATTCAAATCTATAGTAGTACAGCATACGTTTAGCAAATGCAGAAGGAAAACACAGTTCTACCAAAAAAAAAACACTTGTAAATCAAGCAAAACCCAAAAATCCAAAATCTTTCACGAAACACAGCGTTTCCACACAAACACCCGTGCCCGTGCCCGTGTTTATTGGAAGTTTGGAACCATACCAACCATACTCACTCATCCATTCTCTTCGCGGGATCCCAATTCCCAAACGGCTTCCCGCCCCCTTACTTAACACGTGTCACCAGATCAACGCACCCCGTTCAAATCCCGAAAACTCTTCTCCTCGTTTAAATTACAGCGATCTAAATCCCGTTAATGTGTATCTTCTTCGTTGCCTCAGATCTCACCGATAACAAACTTTGCTCCCCTCAAATTCCAATTCAAATAAACCAAACAATCCCTTCCCACCACCCTCGATTTCACTCCGGCGAGCGGAAATTCCCGGCCATGGCGTTGAGAATGACACACCAACTTGGGGCGCTCTCCGGCACCCCAATCGACTCCAGCAACGCCAAATCCACCCGAGAATCAAGGGCGACGGTGAGCGCGAGCGCGGTGTGGAAGTCGCCGTCGTGCCGGTCTCCGTCCCCGGTCGGGCGGTGCCGGTCACCCTCCCCGGTAATGGGATGCAGATCGCCGTCGCCTGTGTTCCGTTGCCGGTCGCCGTCGCCTGTACTCGGCGGGATCCGTCCGGATCTGTCCGTGGCGTGCCAGGCGTTCGCCACGGAGCGGGAATTGGCGCACGATAGCAAGGAGGGAGGCGTACCGGTTTTCGTTATGATGCCGTTGGACAGCGTGACGATGGGGCACGGCGTTAATAAACGGAGGGCGATGGAGGCGAGTCTGCAGGCGCTGAAGAGCGCCGGCGTGGAGGGGATTATGATGGACGTGTGGTGGGGCCTGGTGGAGGGCGACGCCCCCGGCGAGTATAATTGGGGAGGTTATGCTGATCTGATGGAGATGGCGGCCAAGATCGGGCTTAAGGTCCAGGCCGTTATGTCTTTCCACCAATGCGGTGGAAACGTAGGCGACTCTGTTTCGTGCGTATTTTACAATTCTGTTTTTGTTGTTGCTATCGTGCACCGTTTGAGTTGCAATATTGGATGAAATTAATTATGCTGTAGATATGAAGTATTTTCTCTAGGATAACAAAAACGATTAAGCAAAATAGAACTCAGCCATCATATTTATGAGTGATAGTGGAAGGAACTGAAATTGTTTTGAAATTGCAGGATCCCATTGCCGAAATGGGTAGTGGAGGAGATAAACAAGGACCCAGATCTGGCGTACACGGATCAATGGGGAAGGAGGAACTACGAGTACATTTCGCTTGGATGCGACACCATGTCCGTGCTCAAGGGCCGAACACCTATTCAGTGCTATTCTGATTTCATGTCTGCTTTCCGTGATAACTTTAAGCATCTCCTTGGCGACACTATTGTGGTATGAATGAGTCAAATTAAGGTGGAATTTGACTTATTTAATTGGTGAATTCTTGTAATTAATATATACTTCAAATTCCGAAGAACAAACACATGTTATAACTTTGTGCAGGAAATCCAAGTTGGTATGGGCCCGGCTGGTGAATTGAGATACCCATCATACCCGGAGGCTGAGGGAACATGGAGATTTCCAGGGATTGGTGCATTCCAATGCTATGATAAGGTACACACGTACAATTCATATGATCTTTCTTTAATTTCTAACATGAATATACATGTAAAGTTTTTTGTTAATGTAACGTTCAAAACTAACATTTGAGTTAAAGCGGCCTCCTGTTATATGCAGTACATGCTAAAAAGCCTGAAATCAGCAGCGGAAGCCGCAGGGAAGCCGGAATGGGGAAACACCGGCCCCACGGACTCCGGCGGGTACAACAACTGGCCCGAAGACACCGCCTTCTTCCGCAAAGATGGCGGTGGATGGAACAGCGAATACGGGCAGTTCTTTCTTGATTGGTACTCCAAAATGCTCCTAGACCATGGTGACCGCATCCTCTCCTCTGTTACATCCGTCTTCAAAAACACAGGTGAATATGGTTAAAATGATTTCATACATAAAGTGGGCATGCATGCAAATTAAACTAGCATAACTAAAGGTGATTTCGTATAAATTCTGTAATAAATTTCAGCCCCCAAGATCTCGGTGAAGGTGGCGGGAATCCACTGGCACTACGGGACGCGCTCGCACGCGCCAGAGCTCACCGCGGGCTACTACAACACCCGCTACCACGACGGGTACCGGCCGATCGCCCAAATGCTGGCGCGCCACAACGCCATCTTCAACTTCACGTGCATCGAGATGCGGGACCACGAGCAGCCCCAGGACGCGCAGTGCATGCCCGTGGAGCTCGTGCGCCAGGTGGCCCTCGCCACGCAGCACGAGGGGGTCCCGCTGGCGGGTGAAAACGCCCTGCCCCGGTACGACGAGTACGCCCACGACCAGATCCAGAGCGCGTCGTCGCTCAACGTGGACGGCGACTCGGGGGACAGGGAGATGTGCGCGTTCACGTATCTTAGGATGAACCCGGACCTGTTCCAGCCGGATAATTGGAGGCGGTTCGTGGGGTTTGTGAAGAGGATGAAGGAAGGGAAGAACCCGAGGCGGTGTCGGGAGGAGGTGGAGAGGGAGGCCGAGCATTTTGTTCATGTTACGCAGCCGCTTGTGCAGGAGGCTGCGCATGCTCTAAGGCACTAGTTTAAATGAGTGATTGTGATGAATGATTTGGGCCTCGTGGTGTATATATATCATGAGAGGAGGTCAGTTTTCTGTTTATTGTTAAAGAAAAAAATGAATTGCCTGTATAAAGGAGAAAGGTGATCCTTAAACAATGTAGATAAAAAGAACTTGTAATGTACATATATACATGTAGCATATGCATATCTGCATATGGCATATAATACAATGCAATGGCTATAATTTATGTATAAAAATAATTATATCGTTGACTTTGGTTCTCTATACGACTTTTTCTTGGTATAATGCAACGGTCCTGATCTTTGACCAATTGATCACTTTGACACCCCACCTTTGAAAATAATCGATTAAATACCTAAATTATAATATTATGACCTATTGAATACTTATACTAGCTGACATGGATAAATGTGTGTAACTTGGCTCCTAGGAGAGAGTAAGGTGCTCAAACTAATTAAAATTTTGATGACTTGGAAAATACCCAAATAAAGAAATTAAAAAAACTTTAGAAATGACTTTTTTCTTCGTCTACCACTTTCTTCTTACTAGTACCATTTTATTATTTTATTATTTATTATTTTCTTTCTTTTTCTTTTTTTCTTTCTACTAATCCATTTCTTTCTACAGTACCATTCTTATGATTTTGTCTTCGTCTACCACTGTTCTTCTTTCTTCTTCATCTCCAGCCACCGACCGTCGGCGGCACTGATTCTATGAGGGTCATCCTCTCCACCACATCTACGGGAAATTCAACCTCTGATCCACCCATTTCCGCCGCTTTCCACCTCCATCTCCAGACGAGGCACCGTCGTCAACCTCTTTCGTCGCTCGTCTACCGAGGCACTGCCACCAACAACCTCCTTCACCACCTTACTTTCACACCCTTGGCTCTCCACCATGTTGGTCAAGTTGATTAATTTGTATAAAAATTTCCAAATTGACTGTATTTAGATCTAGGTTAAAAATTCCCAAATTGATTTTTTTTAGATCTAAGTTTAAAAAATCCAAAATTGCAGAGGTGTGGTTAGAAGGGTGCGATAGTAGTTAAAGAGGAGGATTATCAACAAACAATGGCCAAAGAGGAGCCAATTTGGGAACAATGGCAAAGATTTCACCACGAAATTGATCTCCCTTTCGTTACGGGATATCTTTGGATTTGGCCTAAAGTTCTTTAAGAGGAAGAAAGAAATTCAGTTCCTTATGCGGGAAATATTTTAGCTTTGCATAATTTTCAAGCCGCGTGTTTGTTGTTTAGGTGGTGACGGTGGCGGCTATGGATGGAGTTGTGGTGGTAGGTAGAGAATCGGCGGAGGAGAAGAGCATTGGTACAGAGAGAGAGTATAACAATACACAGACACATAATAATAACAATTATTCATTGTAATATAAAATTGTATTATAATCTTTCCAAAAAAGACTTGTTGAGGTGGCATATATATTTATGATGTGAAAACCTGACATGACACGCGTGTATAACACGATAAAAATTTTGGTTAAACAGGTGTTTAATAGGTCGCAATATTATAATTTATGTACTCAATCGAACATTTTCAAAGGTGAGGTGTCAAAGTGACCAATTGGTCAAAGGTCAGGGGGGCGTTTATGTATTCTGCCTAAAAATAATTATATCGTTGACTTTGGTTCTCTATACGACTTTTTCTTGGTATTTTACTTATAAATATATAGGTGCTTTTACGCTACTTCCTCCGTTTTATTCTACTTGACACTTTAGAACAATTCACACATATTAAGAAATTCATTGAAAATATAAGAAATATTATTGGAAATCCAAATTTTTTTATATGTATTCAAAAATTAATTACTAACTCATCCTTAAAGCCAATAGAATGAAATAAAAAAGTCAATACAAACACTTTCCAATATATTAATTAAATAAATACTAAAAATGACAAGTTTTAATGAACACGATTTTAGCTCTAAAGTATTAAGTAGAATAGAACGGAGTGAGTATTAGTTAAAATATGAAGGCCAGTTTGTAATTAGTTGAATTTACATTTTCTCGCATATAAGCTTGTTTTATTTACCTTTACTTTTCTGTGAGATTTGTAATAATCATTCATGATTTGTATGGATGAATTTTATACTTTTTGAGTGATTCAATCTTAATATTCAGAGTTTCATATGATTTAAGAGCGAGAGGCTCTCAAAATTTCATTTTTCTTTCAGAATTTTATCCAAATTCAAGGTCTGTAATCAAGAATGTCGATTTCACAAAGAAGAACGACGAGTGATCAGGCCCGGCCCAGAGGGTGGGGCAGGGTGGGCGCAAGCCCAGGATCCATAATTTTTAGGGGCCTAAATTTTTTAAAATATAGTATATATAAAAGAGTGTTTGAAAAGTCATAAATTACAAGTTGGTCTAGTGGAATAGTATTTTTATCTTTATTAAAGAGGTCTTGGGTTCAAATCCAACCACTTTAACTATTAATTTTTAAATGTGGGCCTTATTATATATATTTTATTTAATTTATCTTTCTTTACTATTAATCAATTAGTGTAGTCATGTATTACCATAGTTATTGTAAATGATTCTTATTTATATAATTGTCTATATTGGTTACTTTTTATTAGATTTAAAATATACGGCATATGCATTTAAAAAAATCTTATTTCTTTTATTCATACATTGTTATATGATGATAGCACCCAATTTTACGTATGTAATTAAGTTAAATTTAGCAAGTTATTTTATAAATTCTTCGTATCTTAATATTATAACAATAACAAATTTATATGAAAGTATTATAAAATTTTACAAAAAATGTCTAAAAATTATATAAAAAGGGCCCTTTTATTGTAATTCGCCCCGGGCATCTAAAATATATGGATCGGCCCTGCGAGTGATGATGATCAGGAGAATCGTGGGGATTTTGAGCGTAGAGGAAGAGAAGCAAGGTGTCGTGATCAAGAGCGGTGAAATCACGATCGAGAACATGGATTAGCATCAATGATCCATTGAGGCTTTCCACCTCTGATCAACTTTGGGAGGAATTAGTCGAGCTTTTTGGACAGATTAATGGTCAACTGCTTTATCAATTAAAGCGATCCCTAGACACATTTGAACAAGGTTCAATGTTTGTGAGTACTAGAGGTGAATCAAGAAATTGTTGGATGAATTAAAGGTCGTTCGAGTTGTTGTAGACAGTGATTGTGTAATTTGGTCACATTGGGATTGTGATTATCTTAGTAGAAAACTGGGCCTATCCCACATCGAAACTTATTAACAATATGGTCCACCCCAATGCATATAAATATCCAAAGAAGGCAAAATGGATGAGGGTAAAAAAACATCGCTAGGTCACAACAATTCACTAATTCAAAAATTGTTTTGGTAAATAATATAGGGTTGCGCAAGACGGATTATCTAAGTGGTAAATAATAATAATATAGAGATTATCTAATTACAAGGTGCGAATTTCGAAGACGGATTGTCGGATTGTAAATAATATAGGGTTGCGTAGTGGAATTTCGAAGACGGATTGTCGGATTGTAAATAATATAGGGTTGCGCAAGATAGATTATCTAACTACTAAGGTGCGAATTTCAAAGACGGATTATCTAATTACGTGCGAATTTTGAGGTGTGGCAGTGGAAGCCCGCCTAAGAATTCATAGCAACCTGAGGCCATTGCCGCCTTATACAAATCAGGTTGGCACCTTCTATTTCTACCACAATCTGTAGAAGCCTCTGCTACCTGGCTGGGGTCATGATATGTCCATAGATTCTAGGGAATTTAACTCTCTTGAAACCATGCTGGAATGGAAATGGGCTAGGGAGTCATTGAAAGCGTTTCGATTGAGAGGGTCCAAAATTTCATCAGGCCAGAAGATTGGTCTGGTGAGTTGTAAAGGGTCAGTAGTAGGGCATAGGCCACTAAAAGTAATCCAATAGTAAAAATTAACCACTGAAACACATTAATTAACACCAGTAATGCCATACATTAATTCGGTATAGAACAAATCGATCAATTGGATAATTCACAACATGAGATGGTGAAATCTCATCAAGATTTGGTGAATGCATACAAGATCAATGATATGAAGCTCAAGAATTTAACGAAAACAGTGAGCAATATTAATCGGGAGTTAGCTTGTCTCTTCAGAAATGTAGAGGACGACGACGACCGATCGATAGAGCAGTAAATTGGATTCAAGGATTTTTGATGCAAAATCATATTCTTTTTTTGTACTGAATTTAGTGAAGTTGTATGCATAAGGTTCGGTGAGAGACAAGGTTTGTCAAAACATAGTTTAATTGTGCCATCAAAGCCTTACAATGTGACAATGGGAAAAAATTCAATAATATGGATTTTCGTTCTTTTTTACAAAAACACGGAATCACTTTTCGATTCTCTTGTCCTTGGACGTCTTAATAAAACATAAAGGTTGAGCGTACTATTTATACTCTTAATAACATGGTCCGTAGCCCGACAATCATCAGGTTACATATGCCTATATCTCGCGTCCAATAGTAAGAGTTATTAACAACTTAAGATAATTAGATCAAAATGGTTTGATTAAAATTAAGGGTAAGAATGTAATAAAATATGGTTTCGTACTATATCATTAAAGAAATTATACTTCAAGGAGAGAGAATAGGAAAACTCTTTTTCATAAAGACTACAGGTTTTGATATGCATTTGACTATTTTTTATGCACATCACATATTTTTCATATATATTTTTTTTTTAAAATACACGAATAATTTTCTAAAAATTCATGTATTGTATTCTCCATTTTTAAATAAATGATTTGTTAATCTCTTTCCATCCATCCAACACTGCGTGTTCTTATGTATTTTACATAGCATCTTTTCTCAATTCTCACCATATATCTACCAAATTTATTTGTTTTTCGGATTTTCTAACCTATGCTCAAAAGGGCATAAGATAAACATTTTATTTTGAAAAGATTTGTTATTTTTATTTATTTAGTGAATTAATTTTTTTTACTAAGGTTTAGACCTTTTCTTTTAGGATTTTAGTTTCCCAAATCGGTATGCTTATCCTACGTCCTAAAAACATAATTTAGAAAGACCGTTTTTTTTGTTTGTATCCAGTGGCAGAGGGAGGGGAAGTGGGTGGGTGCGGCCGCCCCCACCGGCGACCTGAGGTGCGGGACAATAGAGAGAGCCGCCCCCGAGATGGGGCGAGGGTGGGGCCAGAGAAGATAGGTGGAGGGAATGGGTGGAGAGCTGTAGGCATTAGGCAAGCCGGAAGCGGCAAAGTCGGAGTCGGAGATGAGACTGTCGTGCCCAATTTCCCATCGACGAAGTTGGAAATTGTTGTGCAATTAATTGAGGAAGAAGACACATTAAAAAATCAAATAATAGAAATAGTATATGGGCTATTTAAATTATATTGGGCTGGAAATTCATGGATTGATTTAACTTAAATCAGTTGGTTGTTGGACCTCTAATTTATTATTGGGCCTTCTATTTTAACAAATCAGAAATAAGTTATACTGTTATAGCTTGGTACTTGGTAGTGTATATAAGTGAGATATTAGAATTGATATCGAATTTATTTTGAAAATTTTGAATCGTTTTCAGTTTAAATACTCGTAAATGTCAATTGTCATGTAATAAAAAATAAATGTAGCTTGAATTATAATTTTTTATGTTAAATTAACTTGAATTTACTTTTTGTCTACTTTATATATTTGGTAAATCTTTTATATATGTCAATATATTAAGCTAGCTGGTTTTTCTAAGAATAGTCTGAAACCAAACATCCAAGTGATTGAAAAAAAGATTTACAAATCTTCCAAAATCTATGTATATATATAAAAGACGCAAGGAATAAGGTCACTATGTTGCGCCACCTAGGATTTTTCTACGTGTCGTTCCCACATTAAGCCACCTAGGATTTCGCCACATAGGATTTTTTATTTTTGAAATTTATATGTTAAAATTATTTTAGAATAATATAGAAATAGGATAAGTTAATCTAGGAAAGATTCTATCTAAGATAAACATATTATCTATTATATATAAGGAATTAGAATAGATCTAAAAGATTTTTATCTAAAATTAAAATAAATAATAGAATAATAGATATTATATATTAGGATAGATATATTATTTTAGTTTTTCCAATTAAATTTCTATCTATTATATGAAAAAAAATTAAATTCGCATTTTATTTATATCAAAAAAAATATTTATCTCTTTTTATTTATTTATGTAAAAGATTTATTTTAAATAAAATTTTGATAAAAATAGAATTTTTAATAAAGATATTATCTATAGATCTAAATTTTTTTATCTAAAATTGAAATAAATTATTGAATATTAGATATTATATATTAGGATAGATATATTATTTTATTTTTTCCAATTAAATCATCAATATACTATAACTAAAGTCGAATCCTTCTATCCTACGTGTCGTCGTCTTAACTATGCCACATAGGCGTTTTAATTTTTCCATTTACCTCTTTGCCCTTTGTTTATTTAAGTATTTACATTCTTATATTATAATAATATTCCTTATATTATTAATATAAAATTATATCTAGATATCTTAAAATTTGGCAAGTTGTGTTAGGAGGATAATCCATTATAGAACATTTTTATTGAATATAATAATGTTACTAATATACTAATATATTAAGAGATCTTAAAGTTTGGCACATTACATACTCTTCATTATGAAATAATTTTTTTATTACAATAATGTTACTACAATTATATTTAGATATCTTAAAATTTGTTAAGTGATAGAAACATAATCTTCATTATAAAATATTTTTAAAATATTAATATAATAATATTATTATTCAATTATTATTTTTAGATACATACAATTTATTTTCCTGATTAATTATTATTGGTTTTATATTCTAGAAAAAAATAGAAGATTTTATTAAATTAAATTATTTAAGATAACTTGATCTATTATTCAATTTTGGATATTAATGATAAAAAAAAGTATTCTGGAATCTAGAAAGCATTTAAATTTATCTTATTTCTGCAAATTAAAAACTAATTTGTGTTTAAAGATCGTGATTATTTGTCGCTAGACAATTGATGTATTTGAAAAAAATTATTATTAATTTTTAATCAAAACCCGTACAAGGTACGGGAATATAAAGTTAATTATGCCACCACGTAATAACTAAAGGGCAAGCAATTTCTGTCACCACGTTGTGCCACATCATCTCTATATTAAAATAATAATTTTAAATAGTTAATTATGCAAAAAAGTTATCTCCAAGTAAAAATAAAGATAAAATAATATTTATAAAAAATTATCCCGAAACAAACATAAAGATAAAATAATATTAGTAGATTTGACCAATATAGATAAAAAGAGTCATTATATTTATTATATTTGTAAAAGATAAATTTTAAAAAAAATATAAGAAAAAAATATGTACACGTGATCACAAATATATCTTTGAAATAAAAATAGTCATATCTATCTGTAACTATATATGTAATTTGTAACTTTTCTAACCACCACATTAATTCTATAACTATATATTCAATTTTTTAAAAATATTTTCAATAAAAATTTGAAAACATAATTAATAAAAAAGATAAAAAAAATATAGAATTTTTTTAAAGATAAAAAAAATCTTCGATATTTACAAATTTTTAAGAATTTATATTATTTTTTGGTTTTTATTTATTTTTGTATATTTACTTTATTAATTTTATATTTATAATATATTTAAAAATTTATGAGTCGTAGTCGTGTAAGACACGACGGTTACAACTAGTTCAAATAATAAGGGAAAGACAATCTTCCAAATTAAAGGCACCATATATGATAATTTCCTTGCACGTAGATTTTCATACCACCGTATCTCTAGTACTTCACATTGCACGAGCTATAAATCAAATCAAAACCAAACATGTTTCGACCAAAAAAAAATCAAAACCAAACATGACGTCGACTTCAACCCGAACCACACTCGCCAGCCTCCTCCTCCTCATCATCATCGCAACCTTAGCCGCAGCCGAAGACACCTCGCCGGCACTCCGGCGCGGCCTATTTTCCTTGACACCAAAAACCCACCTCATCATAATCAACAGCCTCACGACCGGGCAGAAGCTGACGATCAGGTGTTGGTCGGACGACGACGACCTCGGGATCCACGTGATCGACGTGGGCGCCAAGTACGAGGTTGTTTTCCACCCCAACATCTTCTGGACCACGCGCTTCGTGTGCGAGCTCGCGTGGGACCATGGCTTCCTCCACTTCGATGCCTACAGGGGGGGTCGTGACAAGAAGAGGTGCGGGAAGGTGTGCCAGTGGGTGGCTTCCATGAGCTCCGTTATCAGTGACGGCGTCCAACATATTGAGTATCCGTGGCAAGGTCTCCCTGCCCCTCCTCCTCCGGCTATAATTTAATTAATGTGTTATGTTTATGGGTTTAGATAGAAAGAACAAATAATTAATTATATATATATATATATATATATATATATGACTCTTGAATAATAGGTGTTTGATGTGAGATTAATTCATCGTCTTGCCTTGACAAATTTGATTATGATATTAGCGAATAATCTGAGTGACTTGTTTACCCAAGTTCTTTCAACTGTGTGAAGAAAGTTCAAGATCGAGAACACTATTTATATATTCACAGTGTTATTGGGTGGGTAAAATTTAAAGCAACGTTCTGATAATTTCACGGCATATGATTAATTACTCTGGTATTCTATATGTTTGAAGATAGATGCTCTTAATTAATTACATATGTGGTTAGGCATGGGATCGGTAAAAATTTAATCGGAATCGAACTGGCGGTTCAACACCGTAGCTGATCCTGTTTCCGGTTCTAGCCTATGTCGAAATGCCCGTTCGAAACCACCTAGCCGATTCCACCATTTTTTTTTTTTAAATTGACATATGGGAACAGCATCAAAAGGCTCAAACGTCTAGTTTTTTCCATCTATTTCTTATTCATTTTTACCTCTAAAATACCATATATCACCTTTAATTTTATACACACCAGTCTCATATTCGCTTATCTCTCTAATACTCACATTCATAATCTCATCATTAGACAAACTTCTAACTTCCAAGTTGTAAATCTCTTTTTAAATTCTTTATTAATGTTATTCCTAATCTTCTTAAAAAATGGAACACCACAGATATGTTGATAATTTGGTGAACAATTCAACTCTTTGGTATTGGTGGTTCACAAAAAAGTCAAGTTTATCTCAATCAACCAACAACTCCTATCCTTATCCTCCTATGCCTATGCAAACATCATTTCCCGCTTCGGCTCTTATTCCTAGCCAAGGAGTAAATGGCAATGAGAAGGGGGCATCTACGATAGTCACCCAAAGCTTAAAGGAGCTCACTTCCGATGTTTTCACAAAGCACTTCACCAAAGGCATTGTATTGGATGTACTAGACCGATCGATATGTCATCAAGTGCAACCATTGTACTGCAGAGTACAATTGGAGGTGGTATGGAGATTATGGCAACTTGAACAAGCATTTGGCAGCAAAGCAAAAAGAGATGTTGGGCATGATACAAAGACAAACACAACTTTATGGGTTTGCAACTTCTCATGACGTTTATGCTTTGTCTAAAACGCGCTATATGTTTTGATTTGGCATTTAAATTTAATCAATTGCGGAAAATGTGGGTCTTAATAATTAGGTCACTAAATATTTGCAACCCACTTATATATGAACAAACTACTAAAAAAAATTATAAAAAATGTGCTTAAAACATACATATAAGATTCGTAAAAACGATTTATCTCTCGAGTCTTTATAGAGTCTATGTAATAATCATTCATGATTTGTATATATGGATGAATTGTATGCTTTCTGAGTGATTGAACTTATGGCGGCATTGCTATTTTTCATCTTGTTGGTAGGCTTTAGCTTCCTGTTGATCAGGATTTTTTTAAATGGTTTGGTCATTTTCTTCAGTGTATTATTAACATTGTTGATCTTAATCACTTAATAGGTACAGCCAGCCCTTTTCTTAATTAAAAAAAAACGTTATAAAAAATCCTTAACTCTATTGGAAAGATTTCTGGTCGATGGCATGCATACTTGCTGGCGTAAAAACGAGGAAATATATTTCTCAAGTTCTTTCAACCGTGTGAAGAAATCTCAAGAGTATTATCAAAAGATTATTGATATAAATTGTGTGTTACTTATCACATCATCAAAGCTGGAATAGCTCAGTTGGTTAGAGCGTGTGGCTGTTAACCACAAGGTCGGAGGTTCAACCCCTCCTTCTAGCGGATAAAATTACACATTTTTTTAATTTCACTTTTTATATAATGGCTGAATTCAATATAATGGCCGGGGTGAATTTTAATTAAAATTTTCCCTCAACTTACAGTAAGTTTAGATCTCATCCATCCTATAAACTTTTTTTTATAGTCAAAGTTAACAGGAAATTTGTAACTTGTAAGTGAACTAATTTATTTACGGTTATAAGAAGAATAATCTTTAACCATGCATGTCTTTGCTTCTAATTAGATCAAGTTAATCTTCAACTTGATCTTTCCGTATGTTTGAAACTAGGTGTTGTCTAGTTATCTAGATATTAATTGGAAAATTTACCCCACGAGCTAAAGTGTTATAAAAAAAAACATATGGGACTTACTTTATTAACAGTGTAATTGGGTGAGTAAAACATACAGTAATTTTCTGACATATAACCGCCACATGCACAAAGCCTTGCTTTTCAGTACTAATTTCCTTTAAAATGGCTCATAGTTTTTTTTAATTTTAGTTGCACGCTTTGTAGTTTTTTTTTTTTAATTTTAGTTGCACACTTTGTAGTTGTTGTTGTAATTCAACTATGAGAAATTTTTAAGTTTTTATATGTACAAAATATATTTGAGTTCTGCTAATAGAATCTCAAACTTTGGGAGTAGTAGTTGGGACACATTGTTCAAATATAATGAATGACTACTTAGAAGTTGCTACTAGAACTAGGCCCGGCCCAATAGGTTGTTTGGATAGGAAAGTGGTCCAATTTAAAATCTTTGTTTTTTGACTTTTGAGAGAGTTTATTTTATCTATTTTTTTGTATAAAATGTAATTTTCGAACTTCTTAAATAATTATATTATAATTTTTCAAAAAAAAAATTATTTTTACCTTTCAATTAATGTAGTTAAATAATCCATTTGGGAAACTTGACAAAAACTAACTTGACAAAACTAATTTACCATAACAATACAAATATAAAATGAAGCCTTGTGGGTGGGTATGTGGCCGTCGTGGCTCAAGAATCAAAAGCCAATTAGCCAGCACATAGGATTCTCTATCCACATAACAAATGAAATACTAAAAACTTAGGAGATCAAAAAGTATATTTTTTTTTGCTTTTCAATGTGAGAAAGTAACGAACAACCTACAATCATAGAACTTAGAAGTACTAAAAAACAGTAAGATCGGTTAGAGACTTAGAGCTATTTATTACGCGTTGTCGTAATACTTTTGGACAGTGAAAGGTCAATATACATATACAATAAAATATAAAAATGTGATGAATCTCATTATCCAAAACCACATATAAATCGTGGATGTATTAAAGGCGTTAGGTATTGCCTATGTAGATGAAGCATTTTTTTATTGAAGAAACAACTATTAGGTGCGCACCCATTTTTCGTGGCTATTAAAGCTGCAATAATAATGCAAGTATCAAAAACCAGATTTCACATAAAACATAGCCGAACAAAATCTATTTACATTATACTCCATATTCAAACAAATAGAATAGATAGGAATCCTACCAAAAAAAAATAGAATAGATAGGAAGATAAGTGAGAAATAACTTGTACCGTTAAATTGAGGCTCCCTTCAAGGTATCTTCACCAAAAAAAAAAAAAAAAAAAAGAAAGATATTAGGGGCATGTGCTTAGTTTAATCTAGAAAGTATTTTTAAAATTAAACTAAAACATGCATGACCTAAACTCGAGTTAGAGTTTTTTTAAGTAGAAAAAAATTGAACTAAAACACAAATCAAGCTAGGAAATCCTTATGAATGAGAAAACCTACATAAATGGCGTAAAAAAAGCAATTGAATCGGTCATTTTATTACAGTCGCAAGGCACATGTTGGATTTGGACTGTCTCAAAAAACTGCAGAAGTGCCAAAGTATCGGCGATTGTCATCTCGGTTTTTCAGGGACATGACTTATTTTCTTTTATAGCATTTATAACAATGAGATTGTCGCCTTCTAATTCAACGTTCTTCAAGCTTCTCTTTTTAGCTTCATAGACGACATCATACATTCCTATTGCTTCAACCTGTAGTACACTCCAAAATTTATTGGAAGAGGCATGCATGAATAGAGTTTGCCCATTGTGATCCCGGATAATATACCCTGTTATCGCAATCTCATTTTCCCTCTTTGATCCATCAAAATTAATTTTAACGAAATCTCGTTCAGGTTTAGACCATTTCTTAAATTTTCTGTTTGACCGAATTTTGTGAAGTGTCTTTCGATCCAGGCTAAATTGTTCGTCTAATGCTTTTGATCTATGTTATAGTCTAATGTTAGATTTTATAAATTCTTCGATGTTTGAAGTTGGTCCCTCAATGGGTTGAATTAGTAATTTATGTGAGATGAAGATTAGATTGATCAACTTAATTTAATAGGGTAATTTTGATATTATTATGTCAATTTTTAAATAAATTCGGTGTAAAAAAAAGTTAATTTCGATAAGTTCGGGTGAAACATTGAAAAATTATCAAATTCCAAGCGTAAAAAAAAATCAGCTTCTTTGATCTGCAAAACTGCCGAAGTGAGCCCATTTCAGATAAACAATACATTGTTCCTGATCATTGGCTTCAAAATGGAAGAATCACCTAGCTACCCAGTTAAACAATTGTGGAATCACACAATTCCGTTAACCTGAATAATCTGCCTGTTGACCCACTCCCGGAGGCACAAGAACGTTCCCCGGGCGTTGACTTCCAAGACCCGGTCAAACTCCGGCGCCGATGTGTTGGCAATGTGGGAGTGGGTCGGGTCGTGCACGCTGGCAGAGGTGACCAGGATGTGGGGTTTGGCGGCGAAGGCCCGTTCGATGGCCGCGAAGAGGGATTTCACTTGGGCCGGGTCGGAGACATCACAACGCGCGACAATGGCGCGTGGGGGAGTGAGGGGACTAGAGGAGTTGATTTGGGCGGCGAGGGATCCGGCTTTGGCAGGGTTGGTGGAATAGTTGATGACGAGGCGCGCGGGCGCCGAGGGTGGAGAGGTGGAGGGAGATGGAGCGCCCGATTCCGCGGGAGGCGCCAGGGACTATTGCCACCCAGTCTAGGAGTGGTGGTGGTGGGGTGGCGGCGGCTGGTGGAGGATGTGGGGTGGCAGCGGCTGGCGGAGGATGTGGGGTGGAGGACTCGGCGACCATTTTGTAGATAGTGTTGTGGATGCACACTCGACATATATGGGAAAGGCTTTCTTTATACTGGCTTATCCTTCAATTTCGGGGAATTTTTGTGCACTCTAAATTTTATGTTGCGCATTTGAATATGTGCGGATTATAAACTCGCACATGTATTTAAAAAAAAGGGTTTTTCTTGAGCGGATCCAAAACGCGCACAAAAAAATAAAAAAAGGGTTCAATTTGAGAACGGGGAATTTTGGAGCAAAATTTGAGGCTTTATGGGCGGGTTTGAAACCCGCCCATAAATCCCTAGTTGTGCGGGTTTGAAACCCACACAACTTCCTTATAAAATTGCGCCGCACCATCGTCTTCTACCTCTGGATATTCCGAACTCTGCACATTCACTTCGTAAAATTCCGAGCGAGAGCGATTCACGAGAAATTGGTATGAAATCCTGAGCAAGAGAGGAGGATTCGGCGGTGGAGACGGTTGGCACCCAAATGCCTAGTGTTGAAACCCGATATAATACGCGCTATAAACGAGATTTTATTAAATACTAACTCTCGGGATTTCGTACAACCAAATGGTTTTCGTACATAGATTTCTCCTCCTCCCCACCCTTCAGCTGATTATTTTTGTACTCTTTACAAATAAAGCTTTTTGGACTTTATACCGTAAAATAGCGCGATCTCACTCAGAGATTCAACACTGGCTTCGTCTGTGGGAACTAGCTCTCCCTATCCAACCTACTCTCGGGAAATAATCATGTGGGTCGTGTCCTCTTCCCCTCCGTTCGATCATGGTAATTTTGGGCCAAAGAAGCGAGGTTGGGTCAAAGTTGTGAGGTCATGTTGTAACTTGTAAGGCCAACCTCCGTGGTCTACTTCAAGGCCAATCATCACGGTCATCCTTGGGCAAGCACCACGGTCTTCTTGCTCAGTCGTCGTTCGTGGTCTCCGAGCGAGGCTCGGGATAGTCGCATACAATCAAAAACAATCAGCTGAAGGTGGGGAGGAGGAAAAATCTACGTACGAAAACCGTTTGGTTGTACGAAATCCCGAGAGTTAGTATTTAATAAAATCCTGTTTATAGCGCGTATTATATCAGGTTTCAACACGTAGCGATTCCGGCAACGCACAACCGTCTTCGGCGGATTCGGGCTCCGACACCAGTCATTGGCGGGTTCCGGCCCCGCACATGTGTCGGCCACGGCGGTTCACAGCGGGGAAGGAGAAACGGAGGCGGTGGGGAGCAGGGAGGGAGAAGCTTCGGCTTTCGTGGTGGTGGGAGAGGTGGCGCCGACAGTGGTGGGGGAGGTGGCACCAGCGGCGGTGGTAGAGATGGCGCCGACGGTGGGGGGGGGGAGGTGGTGGTAGAGATGGCACCGGCGGTAGAGATGGAGGTGGGAGTGGGCCCGAGCGGATTGACAGTGACGGAGGATGCGGATCTCGGTCGTCGAGTGCATCAAAGGAGACCGACTAACGAGGTATTTTTTAATATCGAAATAAAATTAAATACATTTTATTTAGCAGAATTTTATATGAAATGCATATATTTTATTTAAAAATCGTACCTTAGAAATAATATATATATATATATATTAGATTAGAAATTATATTATAGTGAAAAATTGTATGATAGAAATTAGAAATCATGACATAAAGTGAATATATTTATTAGATTAGAAATTTCATTTTTATGTGGTAACAATCGTAAATAGAAATAATAAAAATTATGATTAGTTTGAGTGAAACAAAATAAATGAGGCAAAATTATTAAATTATTAATAATATATTAAATAACAGGAGGTAGTAGAACACATTCGACAGTCTACAACTGATGGTAGACGTCCCGAGAGTCGTTTTGTCACGGCTTCGGGTCGCAAGAGGCGACACGAAGAATCGACCTCCGAGCCGGATGCTCGTCTTGATTCTGCTGCGACAAGAGAGGATCAACCTCTCCATGATGAGGCCCCACCGACTCGGTTCGAGGATATGATGGTTGATTCCGTTGAGACGACAAAGACTTGTCGGGATTCTGTTGGGACGACAGAGGCTCCAAACGAGCCGTCGTCGTCATTCTCGCATCCGCCCCAGTCCGACCCTCCGCAGTCTAATACTTTGCCATTCTGTTGGGGGGACAGAGGCCCAACCTCCACAAGCCGACTTGCCCGAGCAGACACCGTATGGGCTCGACGATCCATTTGTATTACGGGATTTCCATGGACATATCGCCGACTTGATTTGGAGGTCACTCGAATCGTTTAGGAACGATATGGACGAACTTGTTCGACGTATTACGTGTCATAGCAAACCGAGGGAGTTTGCCGAATGGAGGGCTCACATTCCGTCGGCCGGTGTTGATGTTGCAGAGGGTTCATGGTTATGGATGATTCGACAGACCGGCCTGACACATCTATTGGACTTTGATTTCGGCAACGTCAACCATGGCCTCATTTCTGCTTTTGTAGAGCGTTGGCATCTAGAGACCAACAACTTTCATTTTCCATGGGTCGAGATGACGATTACGCTCCACGAGATTGCCATCATCCTCGGTTTGCCGATTGAGGGGCACAAGGTAGCTCACACGATCTCCTCTGTTGAGTGCGCTGATATGGTTGAGTATATGTTTGGCACGACGGACGACTATTTGTTACCCGGCCAACGTGACTTCCTTAACGGCCTTAGGAAGGGTCATCTACACAGCCGAGATTTCTTCGATCACTTACTTTTGATGATGGCTTCCGACGATCGCCAGAGTGCATAGCTGTCGGTTTTATGTGGCATTACTTGTCCACCAGCTTGTTTGTGGATTTATCCACGAACAGTGTAGATGTTGATATGTTGTCGTTGTTTGAGAACTGGGGTTGGGTTGTCGAGACTGCATGGGGCGTCGGCACGTTGGCATTTCTCTACCGCAATCTTGTGGAGGCTTCACGGGCCGGGGTGGCTTAGTTGGCGGGTTACTCATATCTTCTTCGGGTATTTGGTTGTTTTGATTGAAAATGTCTTTGTCAAACTCTTTAAAAAGTGAACTGATTTTTTTTTGGTGCCATAGATGTGGATATGGATGTATTTCATCTATTTCCTTGACAACCCAAACCCGTTGCTTGGAGCAGAGGACGATGAGAGGAGAGCATGTCGTAATCGGGTCGATCGCACACGGTTATAGACGTACGACACGTCGATCTCCTATCGGCGCATCTTCGACTGTTACTGCCCGGAGGATGTACGTATCCGTTTTTATATTTTTGTAATGAATCGTTATTTTTAAATTTACATTTCCCGACGTCATTTCTTTATATTTTAGGTAGGGATGTCAATTACCCTCGGGTGACCGACTCACCCATTTAACCCACCCGAAATAAACGGGTGAAAACCCAATCAAAGCGGGTGACGGGCGAAATGGGTTATGGGTTGGGTAAGGGTGAGATTTTATCACCCAATAACCCGACCCATCAACCGATCCATCACCCGTTTCACCCAAACCACCCATATAACCCATTTTAGCCCATAATTTCTAATATGTATGGACCTTTGAACTCATTCATTTAACTCATTTCGAGCCTTTGATAAATAAGCCCATTTAGAACCATTTTTGACTCCATTTTGATATTTATTGCTTATGAGATTTTTTTTGTTTATGTATGGATTATGGATATTTGTTTTAGTTTATGTATGACAATTTACTGATAGGCATAAAATACAACGCTTATACGGGTGAACGGGTCACCCATATAACCAGCGGGTGACGGGTGGTTTGGGTGACGGGTAGAACATTTCACGGGTGACGGGTGGGCCGTTTTAACTTGCGGTCCGGGTGGTGGAAGTGCTCCACCCACCCATAACCCGACCCATTGACAACCCTAATTTAAGGTTTGTTGGATCCCCTATACTCGGGTTGACCTGGATCTCCAGTATCCAACGTCGAGGTATCGGGGCACCATCCGATACCTCGACATCTACGAGTCGTACATGCTTGAGAGATGTGTGCGGAAGTGGGGTCGAGTTCAGAGTCGACCTTTGGACGTTATCGTACCACGCGTCTCTCATCGTCTGTGGTCGCTTAAGGGTCGGGCAAAGTACTTCATTGACTTCGACGACGAGTATTACGGGTGGGGTAGAGTTATGGACCACATTTGTCCTTTCATCCTCAGGTCTCCACGTGTTGTCACTCCGTGGGACGTCGACGACGAGTACTTGGACTAGTTCTTACAGATCTCGCATCCTTATGTTTGTCCGAGGGCGCCCGTTCAGCCGCGCATCGTTCGAGCCCCTCTTCCGGCTGTCGATTTTCACAGGGTGAGTGTGTTTATATTATCTAAGATTACTTTTGAATTGTGTTATATTACGTCCAATTGCATATGTCGTTTTATATTGTAGCGTTTCCAGCTGATTAGGGCACACGTGCTTTCGGTCATGGAGGGACATGCTCAGATTGATATACATTACTTGGGAGGTCTCTATGGGTTGGGCGATACACCGGTTGCTCCCCCTTTGAGTCAGGTAACGCAGAGGCCCCCGAAGTCGTCGAGGTCGTCCGAGAGCACGGATCGTGTCCCATCCATTTGGGAACGAGGGAGTTGTCGAGGATGGAGGAAGAGCAGGCGAGAGATCAGGCTGCGAGAGAGGTCCGGGGTTGGGCTGACCCGGACAATGACCCGGATTGGGCGGATCGATTATGTTGACATTTATGTTAGTTTCTTTGGATTGTTGGATTTTGTTTTGATTTAGTGTGGATTGTTGTTTTGATTTAGTTTGGATTTGTTAAAAAACACCTTTTCAAATAGCGCCTTTTCAAATCGCGCCAAACCGGATACGAGCGTTTCTATTAATGCTGCCAACCATGGGCACCAAATCGAAATGCCAAAATCGAACCACCAATAGTTACCCAAAATAGTCACTTTGTGCAAAAAAAGTTACCAAAAATAGTCACTTTGTGCAAAAATTGTGACAACAAATTGTCACAAGGGCGGGTTGTGAACCCACCCATGCATGTTGGCGCTTCTTCAACACATGGGCGGGTTGTGAACCCGCCCATCTTTTGCCACAGAAGCGCCAAAATTGGCGGTTCCCTTTTTCAAAAAATGCGCGGGTTGTGAACTCGCCCATGTTGATTGGGTTTAAAACTAGCACAATAGGGTTTAAGGTTTTGATTTATAATTAAAAGTTTTAAGGTATATAACATCAAAATAAGATCGAAATAATACATACATGAGCTTAAATGAATGGTTGAAGATCTCCCATGCCACTCTCCATACAAAACATACATGAGTAGATCGAGTCTAAGAGAAGTAAATAAATGGTTGAAGATCTTAATCGTTTATAGTTAGACATGAGATTTGAAAGTGACATATGAAGTTTGTGATAAAACGGAAATGGCTTATAGTGGCGTTTCACGCTTTCTCCTAAACATTGCTTACAATGGTTGAACTCTCCATATAGACCATTCGAACTAGCTATCTACTCATCGAGAAGCCATCAACCATTGAAGTCCACTATTACTTTGAATAATGGTTGAAGAATTATTGATGAGTGGTTCGCTAGTTGCAAATAAGATATGTGAGGTTTGAAATGATTATTTGATGATTGAAGGACACCATGGTGGTATTTATAGGTTAAATGAAATCCATAAACATCTTACCATCTTGTGCGGATTTATAACCCGCACAGGTTATTAAATTGTAATGTGAGAAAGCCCATTTTGGCGTGTTCCAAATTTGCCCAAATGGGCGGCTTTCAAATCCGGCCAAGACAGCCAGAATGCCCATTTGGGCGGGTTCCAAATCCGCCCAAGTCAACGTTTCTGCGTTTTGGCACTTCTACGCCACTGAGCAAAACATTGAGATACGCGGTTTGAGGCGGAAAAAACTTGGTCGCGATTTGTTCTATTTCGTTTTTAAATACTAAGTAGTAGTCAAAAGTGTAACTATAATATTGATGAGGTATTTTTCAGTCGTTTTACCTATTAAAGAATCCTAACTTAACCAATCTAAGTAGAATGGTAAGCAAGGGTCGATCCCACAGAGACTCGTGTATTAATGTTATTACTTATGTGCCAAGTAACTAAAGGGGGGTTTTCAGAATGATTATCTAAACTAATATGCAAGAATAAAACTAACTATGAATGCAAAGATGATTTGAATATATGAGAAACAAACGTGTTCAACTAGTTAAATCCATCATGATATTGCTTTGTTGATCATCGATTCTCTTGATTCTCTTCTCACTTGAATAATCTATTGTGGATAGTGATCCTATTAAGGATTAAAACCCGAACTTCATATATAGTTGATAGAACAACCAGTCTAACAACCCTAATTATTTAACAACCTAGAAGACCTTCTAGATTCAATTAAACAACAGCATGACGATTCAAGTTATCAATAGAAACAAACAACTTAGAGCAACCAGACATCTAAGTGACTTGTGAATTTATTCCCTACTTTAATCAACTTGTCCAACCGGTACTAAATTGATAAAAGTCTACTCTTGATCAAATTAACCCCAACCGGTAATTAATCAGATTCAGTTGTAAATTAACCTAGAAATTCAATTAGGTAGCTAATCTAATAAAACCCTAGAATAATTCTGATTCAATTAAGCACAGGGAATAAACTCTATTCAAGTTTGTTGAGAATCAATCAAACCTCACAACTACATACAAATCATGACTTCAATAACTAGCCAAACACAAGAGAAATTAGCAATTCATAATTGAAATTAAGAAAACTTACAAAGGTTCAAGTTTGCCTCTAGAGAGAAAACCCTAGCCTCCAAAGTTGATCAAAAATTATGAGAAAATAATCTATCATAAAGTATTTATATGTTCCTAAAAATATCCTCAAACACTACATCTTAAACCTCATACTCGGATAACACAAGCCCAAAAACCAACATGCCAAAGCCCAAAACCAATCTCGGCCCAAAACACTTGCTCGCTGAAAACTTCCGAATGCGCGGCTTCGACACCAGAAAGCGTGGCCGCGCTTTCTCTTGCAATCCCGTGCTTTCCCCATTCAGTTGGGATTGCGCGGCTTTGTTGCTCGGCTTCAGCCCGAGCACTTGGCTTGGCTTTTTTTTGGCTTATCTTCCTTGTCTTGGCTCTTCTCCTAGCATGTCCTAGCTTCCTTAGCTCCTTTGCCTCGTCCATCACCACCATAATCCATTTGAAATCGCCCCGCTGTTTCTCCTGAACCTAAAAACCTGTAAAACCGAGCAAACCAGCGCATAATACCCGATAACACAAAAACCTAAAAACTACATAAAAACTAACCTAAAACTAACTAAAACATATATAAAACATGCACCTAAACTACTCCTATATGCGAGCTATCAAATTCCCCCATGCTTAACCCTTGCTTGTCCTCAAGCAAGACATAAATCCAATCACACCATAGAAATACAATCATACATCCATCTCAAGTCAAACAAACATTTCACATATAATTGAAAACCTAACCAAGACTTCCTAACATGCATCATCATAAGCATAGAGCAAAGACCTAACATTCATTCTAGACCTCACCAAGGTATGTGTTTGCACTCAAACTCTCAAGCGTTTAAGGACGTGTTTCACTCAAAATCAACCATGAAAACTAGACTACCATATGCTTGCATCAGAGTTCTAAATCTCCACCGCTGGGAATCAAATACATAACAAAAATCATGAGGTCTTTTTTAAGGCTTGTAATGGGGCCAAGGTAAAGAGAAATTTGGAAGGGATAACATTTGGCATGTGGTGCTAAATCCGGGATAAAGAACTAATCTACCCAAATCCAACACTTTTTCATAACACTTCCAACTTCACTCCACTAACTCCTTACATTAACACGTAAGCACTTTGCTTCTTTTTTTCTTCTTTTTCTTCAAATCTTTTCTTTCACACTAATGAAGAATATTATCAATTAAGCTCAAATTTTCTTTCTTTTGCTTTGCACAAACTTTTCATCTTCATTTTTTTCCACTTTGCTCACACAAGAGTTTTATTTCCTCTTTTTCCTCCAACTCCCCCATACTTACATCAAACTCACACAAAACACAATCACAACCTAAAGTCCTAAATCCCGGATTATGGGTCAAGCTTATTAGGCTAGGGATCATTTTGTGGAGCTCATAAAAATAGGCTTAAAGCTCAAAGAAATAGGGGTGTCAAAAATATGGATCTTGTAAGGTATGAAGGGAAATAATAGGCTTATAGAAACATTGCCTCAATCATTTTCATGTCATGCATCCAATCATATAAAGCAGCCTTAAAATAGAGTATTAACGCAAGTTCTAGAGCTAGATAATCATGGTGATACACTCAAGAATGTAGAGAACAAATAATCATGAAAGGCCAAAAATCTCACAAGGCTAATTTTTGTCTAGAACTTCAGAATGAATCAAATACTCAAGCTAAATACATGCTCCATCCTGTAATCAAGGTAATCAATCAATGATCATGCTTATATCATATCAACTTCAGCATATCATGCAAATCATGGGTTAGAATTTATACTCAACTTAGAAACACAAGAGGAATCAAACAATGGGGAAATAAGAACTTAAATGCAATATTTTTGTATTTTTTTCTGATTTTTTTTTCATTTTTCAAAAATTTAATCAATGCATGCTAAAATTTTAAATATGACCTAAACTAATGCAACTACATGCAATGCAAACAAGTAATTCCCTTTCCCCATGCTTAAAACATACTTTGTCCCCAAAGTATAGTAAAAAGGTAATGAAAAGAGAAAAACTCACAAAACTCTAGTTGTGTGGCGGGTAGTACGGCGGGAAATCTTGTGGTGGCGGTGGCTGGTACTCCGGTGGATACTCTGGTTGTGGATGGTACGGTGGGATCTCCTGTGCTGGCGGTGGCTGGTATGGCGGGAACTGAGGATATGGCGGATCTGGAAAGGCATACTGAGGATACGACTGATGAGGCGGATAGCCTGCTAAGCTCCATCCATCCAATCTGGTGTTGAGCAGTCTGAACTGCTCATCCTGGCGAGCCTGAAAAGCAGCAAGCTGCTGATCCTGATGAGTCTGAAATGATGTGAACCTCTGATCCACATAGCCTCTCATGCCCTGAAAGCTCTGATCGATGTGAGAAGACATATCATTGTATCGTTGTGTGTTGTCCAGCTGCATCTGTCTCATCATCTCCATCATCTGGTTATACTAAACATCTCCGAGTAATGTACACCTCCAACAGGTCGAGACGGATCAAACTGCCTCTGCTGATCCTCCTCCTCAGACTCATCATCCTCATCAGTGTCAGCATCTTCAACAGATTCTTCCTCTTCTTCTTCTTCTTCTTCGGCCATGGTGAAATCCTCATCCATCTCCTCTTCATCAGAATCCACCACGATAGGAACTGAAACCGCCTTCTTACCCCTAACCGGGCCCTTAACGGTAGCCACATCCAAATCTCCAGCCTGAACCTTGATGAACCAGTTAGCTGGACTATCCCCAATCTGCACTCGATGTCCATCAGGAAGCTTCATTGCTCTCCCAGAATCACCAATCACCCAGAAGTAGGAGTTTATGTACTTGTAGAGAGCGCTCATTTTCTTCAACATGATGAAGTCAATAGGTGAAGGCGGAATATCAACATGTAACCTGCTAAGATCGATACCAAAATGCTTGGCTAGGAAAGTCACAATCCCGCCAATACAAATGGCTCCACCGCCTTTGTTCCCAACATGAGCCATGTGGTGCATCAGCATAGCACCCAAGTTCAACGGTTTCCTCTTCAAGCTCGCAGCCAATACAATGACGTCTTTCTTGGGACAATTGTTTCCCCCATCACCTCTCCCATTCAGAGTGCTAGCAATAAACCGCTGGAAAACCTTAATAGCGGGATGAGTGATGGGAGAGGCCTTTTCTCTAGACGGATTATACTGAGGTCTCCCTGTGATGGCTTTCCAGAAGTGTCTGTCAACCCATGTAGCACCTGCCTCTGTAAGCACCAAATCCCTATTGATAGGAAAATTACAGAACCCAAACACTCGGTTGACCTCTTTCAAGGTCATCTTCCTTCTAACTCCCCCTAGCCAAAACTTAATCTCCCCTTCACCTTTAAAATTGGTGGACAAGGTGCTCAGAAACTCCAAAGTTAACCCCTTAAAGGTCGGTTCACACAGCTTTAAGAACTCACGTATATGCAGATACGCTCCTATTTCATTCAACAGATGAGCTATCCCAATCTGGTTCATGAGATCCCAGTCAATGAACCGAGTTGCTTTCCATTCTCTATCTTTCAGAAGCTCAAACCTTATCACATGATTGTCTTTGGTCAAAGTGATCCCAAAAGTCTCTTGGGTGACCTCCCCCACCACAGCAGGGGGAGCTAAAGCGGCTCGCGATGATGAAGATCCATTAGTTCGACCTCTCTTGTTACCCATGATATCAGAATTTCAAGTAAACCTGCACAAACACCACACAACAAACAAGCAAGCGCAATTCCGTTGTCCCGGCAAGGACAACCACAACAATATTTCACAGATAATCACTCAAACGCTCTCTTCCCCCACTACCTAGAACAAATTAATCAAAATTTAATCAAATTCTAATTAATTTCTAGGTAATTTTCGGATTTGTATGCAAAGTTCAAATAAAACACGAATCTAACCTAGAATCATGCAATAAACAAACTTTTGTAAAGGTCTTAAGCCTAAATCCGAGCCTAAAGGGGTCAAATTTGGGTTTTTCTAATCAAACCTAGAAATCTAGATTTAATTCTACTAAAACCGAATTTTAAGAGGAGATTGTGAAAAACTTACTTGAATTCCGCTTGAATGTGAGTTCCTTGCTTGAAAATCCGCTTTGAAAGTGCTTGATTGGAGCTTGGAGTGGTGGCTTCAATGGAGGTTTGGGGTGAGGAAGGAGAAGGAAGGCTGCACGAGTGGGAGAAGGGGAAAAAGAACATCGGTTTTTAATAAAAGGGTTCACTGAAAAGCGGCCCATTGCGCGGGATTGCACGAAAATGCGCGGCCGCGCAGTTGCGATCCCGCTCAATGTGCCCCCAGTCGAGATTGCGCGGCATTGGGGCTTGGATTGCGCGGCCGCGCTTTCCCTTGCCCAAGCCGCGCTTTCTCCTCTGGGACTGCATTGCTCGGGATCGATCCCGAGCACTGGAGGCTCGAGTTATTTTATCCCCTGTTATTCTATAATTGCCCGAGTTATCTGAAATTTTTGAGGATTACTTCTATCTAAACTAACTAACAAAAACAAAAATTGTAAAACAGAAAGCAAAAATCAAAGCAAATCTATCCTAAAACAGGGGTTGCCTCCCAAGAAGCGCTTGTTTAACGTCTTTAGCTTGACGTAAAAAGGATATCAAGAAGGATACGAGCTATGGAATTCGATCTCCTTCCCATCGAATCCCATCTTCAGTGTGCCTTGCGGTATGTCAATCTTTGTATTTGTAGTCTTCAAGAATGGTCGTCCTAGCAACATAGACATCTTCCCAGCTCCCGATCCCATGTCCATCACTAGAAAGTCAGCCGAAAATTGCAAAGAATCCACTGTAACCCATATATCTTCAATTTTTCCTTTGGGCCTCACAGTGGAATGATCAGCCAACTCCACTATGGTTTGGGTCTCTTTCAATGGTCCCATACTGAGCTTCTCATATAAGGATGAAGAAATCACATTGACAGATGCACCTAAATCAATTAAAGCCTCATTCACCTTGGTGCTTCCAATCATGCAAGGAATGGTGAACATGCCAGGGTCACTGCACTTCTCAGGCAAACGCTTCTGAAACACAACAGACACATGTTCTTTCTTTTTGACTTGCTTCTGACATTTCTCCTTCTGTCCCCTTTTCAGAGTGCACAACTCCTTCAAAAACTTAGCATACCGAGGTACACTCTTGATCAGATTCAGCAATGGGACATTAACTCTGCATGTACTGAAGACCTCGAACAGCTCTTTATCATTCTTCAATTTCCGGGTTTCTTTCAAGGCTTCCGGGAAAGGTGGAACAGGTACATAAGCTTTCAGAAGAGATGCAGACGAATCTTCCAACTCGCCCAGAATGCGCGGCTTCGCATCCAAATGCGCGGCCGCGCATTTCTCCTCTATCCCGCGCAATCCCAACTGGGACTGTATTGCGCGGGATGCACATTGCTCGGTCGCGCTTTTAGCAGCCAGGCTGAGCAATCGGTCTTCGTTCTGTTCCTCAGTTTCTGTAACCTTTCTCAGCTGGCATACTTGTCTTGCCTCAGAAACACCATAAATGGAGATAAAACTGACATTTGCCCTCCGATTACGTTCTGTCTGAGACGGTAGCTTACTTGAATCTCTAGCTTCCAGTTTACTCACTGCCTCAGCAATCTGACTGACTTGGTTCTCTAAATTCTTTATACTAGACTTGGTTTCCTGTTGAAGCTGAGTTAGAGAACCATGCATTGTAGAAACTGATTGAGTCAACTATCGGACCATCTCCTCTATGGACATAGCATTCTGATTCACTCCCTGATGAGGTTGGAAAGGCGGTCTGTACTGAGCTTGGCCACCTTGATGGTTGAACTGCTGATTGTTGGAATTTCCATACCTCAGATTAGGATGATCGCTCCAGCCTGGATTGTAGGTGTTGGAGAAGGGGTCATACCTCGGCCTAGGTGGTCCATATCCTCCCACTGCATTCACCTCAGCATTCTGATCTTGAAGTGTAGGGAAAGAATCGGTGGGATGCATGTTATCAAAGCAAATTTCACAGGACTTCACCTGTTGTCTACCACCTTGCTGCAACAGCTGCTTCATCATCATTTTCAACTCTGTGACTTCATCTTGAATTCTTGTGTTAGCCACCACAGAGTTTGCAGCTTTCGAGCTCGTCTCTCTTTTGAACTGTCTTGTGCCCTCAGACAGTTGTGTGAACAGGTCAAACGCAGCATCAGGAGTTTTGTTGAGAACGTGACCTTGGCAAGATGCATTGACCATTCTTCTCTCATCATCCAAGAGGCCATTAAACAGATATAAGATTAGGTCTTGGTCAGTGTAGCCATGGAAAGGACAACTGGCTATCAACCTCTTGAATCTCTCATAGTATTCGTACAAGGACTCACTTGCTTCTTGTTCAATATTACTGATTCGCTTCTTCAGATCATTGAGCCTTGTAGCAGGGAAGTACTTCTCCAGAAAAGCTTCTTTCATCTTAGCCCATGTATCAATACTTCCCGGAGCCAAGTAGTAAAACCAGACTTTATCCTGATCCTTGAGAGAAAAAGGAAAGGCTCTCAGCGCGATCTGATCATGAGTTACATCAGCAGGCTTCATGCTCGAGCACACGGCATGGAATTCAGAAAGATGTTTGTTGGGGTCTTCACCACTATGCCCATGGAATGAAGGCAAAAGGTGGATCAACCCGGATTTCAGCTCAAACTTGACTCCCTTAGAAAGAGCAGGGAATTGCACCGCCAACGGTTGTTGTACCAGATTCGGTGTAGTCAACTCTCTCAATGTTCGGTCACCCATCTCGACGGATTCAACAGATTCAGATTCCGAGTCAGAGTCTTCAAGAAAGAATGACAATGCCTGAAAGTGATTCCGGATTTCCTTCCTTAGCTTGAAGAGTGTCCTGTCAATATCTGGATCAAACAACAAGGGAGATGAGTTAGTAGCACGGGTATGAAACATATAACAGGTTCACACCCAAAACAGCACAAAAGCAATAAACACAAATAGTGACGAGTCCCCGGCAACGGCGCCAAATTTGATGAGGAATTTTTTCAGTCGTTTTACCTATCAAAGAATCCTAACTTAACCAATCTGAGTAGAATGGTAAGCAAGGGTCGATCTCACAGAGACTCGTGTATTAATGTTATTACTTATGTGCCAAGTAACTAAAGGGGGGTTTTCAGAATGATTATCTAAACTAATATGCAAGAATAAAACTAACTATGAATGCAAAGATGATTTGAATATATGAGAAACAAACGTGTTCAACTAGTTAAATCCATCATGATATTGCTTTGTTGATCATCGATTCTCTTGATTCTCTTCTCACTTGAATAATCTATTGTGGATAGTGATCCTACTAAGGATTAAAACCCGAACTTCATATATAGTTGATAGAACAACCAGTCTAACAACCCTAATTATTTAACAACCTAGAAGACCTTCTAGATTCAATTAAACAACAGCGTGACGATTCAAGTTATCAATAGAAACAAACAACTTAGAGCAACCAGACATCTAAGTGACTTGTGAATTTATTCCCTACTTTAATCAACTTGTCCAACCGGTACTAAATTGATAAAAGTCTACTCTTGATCAAATTAACCCCAACCGGTAATTAATCAGATTCAGTTGTAAATTAACCTAGAAATTCAATTAGGTAGCTAATCTAATAAAACCCTAGAATAATTCTAATTCAATTAAGCACAGGGAATAAACTCTATTCAAGTTTGTTGAGAATCAATCAAACCTCACAACTACATACAAATCATGACTTCAATAACTAGCCAAACACAAGAGAAATTAGCAATTCATAATTGAAATTAAGAAAACTTACAAAGGTTCAAGTTTGCCTCTAGAGAGAAAACCCTAGCCTCCAAAGTTGATCAAAAATTATGAAAAAAAAATCTATCATAAAGTATTTATATGCTCCTAAAAATATCCTCAAACACTACATCTTAAACCTCATACTCGGATAACACAAGCCCAAAAACCAACATGCCAAAGCCCAAAACCAATCTCGGCCCAAAACACTTGCTCGCTGAAAACTTCCGAATGCGCGACTTCGACACCAGAAAGCGCGGCCGCGCTTTCTCTTGCAATCCCGCGCTTTCCCCATTCAGTTGGGATTGCGCGGCTTCGTTGCTCGGCTTCAGTCCGAGCACTTGGCTTGGCTTTTTTTGGCTTATCTTCCTTGTCTTGGCTCTTTTCCTAGCATGTCCTAGCTTCCTTAGCTCCTTTGCCTCGTCCATCACCACCATAATCCATCTGTAATCGCCCTGCTGTTGCTCCTGAACCTAAAAACCTGTAAAACCGAGCAAACCAGTGCATAATACCCGATAACACAAAAACCTAAAAACTACATAAAAACTAACCTAAAACTAACTAAAACATATATAAAACATGCACCTAAACTTCTCCTATATGCGAGCTATCAAATATATAACAATAATTACAATCCTAAGTATTAATAGGTCCACATCCCGAACTCGCTCGTCGAATCATATAGTCTTGCATTCGGTTCTCGTAGCGGTGGTGCATTTCCCATCCATGAACACTCGGTTGCTTGTACGTTGTCCATTGCCTAGGCGGGGGGGGGGGGGGGATTGGACATTCATCGTTGTCCATTGCCTGGTGCGTTTCCCTTCTTCCTCTTCGTCATCGTCTTCTCCTTGCCTTTACTATTCTCGTCGTCAATGTACTCCTCCCATGTCTTTCCCCTCTTAGTACTACTCTTCTTCTCACTCCCCCTTGGCCTTCCGTTATCGGCTTCACCTCGCGAGGGCTCTTGCAAATAAGCCGAACGGGGGTCTTCACACTCCACGACCTTTTGAGCGACCTTGAAGATAGTATCCTTGGGAATTTCCCCCGCTTGCAACTTGGACCAAAACTTCCCCAATATCTTCTTCTCGTATGAAACTTTGATCTCATCGTCGGGCAATCGATCATTCGCCCCCAAACCTTCTCACCGCACTTGCCTCCAATATATATCAACTTCATCGGGAACCAACGGGATGCCTTCTTCAACATATCCCTTGATCGTTTGGGGTGTAGGCAATCCATAGAGGTACTCCACCAACGATCTCGAGGACACACTTCGTCGGATATGTCCCCATCTTTCGCTCTTTGTACTTGTTTCAATAGCAATTTAATGCATTCTCTCGAACACCTTCTCACTGGTGGAAGAAAACCTTCTTCCATTCGGGTCCATCTAGTATTTCAACCGGTGCCACCGATCTACTCCTTCCCATCTCCTCTTGGATTCGACGAACTTGATCCATAAATATGTTATCCAAGTGTTGTATGATCATGTCAAAGCCTCCAACGGAAGATTACAACATGTCCTTTAGCATAGAGTGTTGAGCCTCAACACTATAAGACAAAAATAAATAAATAAATAAGTATAAATTCGGAGAAAATAATATTGAACAAAAGTGATAGGAGGAGAAGGTTACTGGTTAGTAGATCTTGTTGCAAAATGTAGAATATGATCGGACCATGCACTCACTAGCTTCTCCTTATGCAGGGTGAGCCATGTCTTCTCAACATATGACACCAAACCTGTTCCACCTTTGTCGTTCCATATAATCCGAAAATGGTCAAGTCGGGCCTCATACTCCTCCTCGGTGTGTGCCCTCATAACTCGACGAACGCTACTAGTGAATCGTTCCGAGTCTATTTGTTGTGTTTTTGCATATGCCCTCACGTTCCGAGCCACATGGACTTGACACAAGAAGTGGGGGGCCTTGAAGACACTCTTCACCGCCTTCAATGCTCCAAGCTCTCTATCCGACATGAAACAACGCGACTTTTGGTTGCCGAGTAAGAACTTCAATCGCAAGAGTGCCCATTTGAAGTACTCCGTCTTCTCCTTCCTCATGAAGACAATAACAATACAATACGTCAAGTTTGTGTATGTCATCCCTACAAACTCCAAACAAAGCCATTTGTACCTAACACATTGACAACAAATAGTTATATATCAATAATTAATGATCACTAAAACAATTCAATAACAAAAACGTGGTACATAAACGAGATGACATACCTATTGGTCTTGTACGTGCAATCCATGATAACGACATTCGGAAACATCCTCAACAAATGTCGTGAGTCCGGATGACAAATGTCGTGAGTCCGAATGACTAATAAACAACGCGCTCAACGCCGACTCCCCATCTTTTTGCCTCCCGCTCATCGTGTCGGTGAAGTATCCCTTCTCCTTCAACCACACCAAGGAGTATTGTGTCACATTCAATTGACCCATTGAAATCCTCCTTTGAGATGCCTTGAAATTATATACTTTTGTCCTCGATAGTAAGCTTTCGGGGTTCTTTTGGATAAGTTCCATAAAGATGGACTTAGGCTTTGTACCCGCCGTACTAGCAAATATTATGTGGTTGCGCTCCTCCACACTAAGACGATGTGCACCCCTAACCACTTTCAAATCCAGGGGAAGCTCATGGTTATGGAACCCTCTTATCACCGATAATGTCCAACGAGAGGGTGTATATGAATTCCCTCTCCTCAACAACCCATGCAACTCAAACGGACACTCGGTCTTCTTCGAATCCTGTGCTTTCTTCACCTCATTCTTCCTCCCCGATCTATACTTACCCGACCTTGAACATTGCAAAATGATATTATTAGGTTTGGACGACTTGGTCGTTATGACCATAGATATACCAAGACCGATAGTTTTAACCCATTGTCTCAAATCTTCCATTGTATCAAATCCATCATTTTTATTAAAGTATGTAGAGAAGTCGACTTCCGTGTGATCAACATGCTCACTATACGGACAAACCTATGAATAAAACCGAAAATCTTTAAACTAGGCCCGTAATAACTACGAACTTGCAAATATTAAAAAACATTCAAATAAAATATGATCATATCATCATTTACGAATTCAATTTCAATTTCATACTCCAAAATAGACACGAGGCTAGTAATCGACCGACAACCAATAATTTCAAGTTTCAACCTAAACTAAAATTGATAAATTCAAATTTCAACCAAAGAAATTGCAAAGTATAAACTAAACAAATACATTATAATTTAAGGCTTCAACATGTACTAAACAATTCATTATCAGGAAGATAAACATTGCCCATGGAAGAGGTTGACTCCGATGAATATGATGACGTCTTTGTGGACCCGCTACTCGAAGTCGACATCTCACGAGAATGCACTTTGTCGTATATGCTCTTTTGTTAGTGGAATTAACAATTGAAAAGTGAATGCCAAAAACCCACAGACTCCGTAAAAAAGACGCTTTCTGTCGGGTAAAAACGGTATTCATGTGCGGGTTTTGAAACCGCACAAGAGTACCGTTTTTTTAAAAAAAATTATCGTTTTTGAACCCGCACAAGATTATCGTTTCATGTGCGGGTTTAAAACCCGCATATGACCTTGTTTTCAAAGCCAATATTGGTGTGGGGCTGAGACCCAGCCAGATTTATGTGCAGGCTGGGAACCCGCCCATAGTGCCCATTTTTTGGGCGGGTCCTAAATCCGGCCATAAAGCCAGTTTTTTTCCGAAAACTGGTGTCGTTTTTTGTACGGGTTTACAATCCGTCCATGGTTTGGCAAAAATCCGGTTTTTGTGTGCGGATTATGAATCCGCCCATATCGGAGTGCGCAACATAAAAAATGAGTGCGCAAACGAACGACCTTCAATTTTGGAAAACAAAAATCAAACATCGGTGCTTCAATTAGGCTTGGCAATTTCACCTGCACCCGATGGGTACCCGAAAAACCGACCCGAAAAAACGGGTTTCGGGTGATCAGGTGATGGAGCGGGTACGGTTTCGGGTATGGCCTCACCCGACCCGATCACCCGGTTTTTTGTCCCACATTGGAAAATTGGTAGAAGGAGAGGAGAAGAGGAGCTTATAAAAGGGAGAGGAGAGGTGAAGAGGGTCAAGTGTTTGAAGCCTGACCATAGAGATGGGCTTTGAGACTTCTAATTAAATCTATTTTTTGGCTAATCCAATGGGTAGGCCCTATATATAGGTTTAAATTTTAGTTTATTTTGTTTACGGGTCATCGGTTGACCCGTTAATTTTAGTTTATTTTGTTTACGGGTCATCGGTTGACCCGTTGAACAAATGAACTTAAGGTTAAATTATGATTGAAATTTGAAAATTTTAACTTTTTATAACACCCGAAAAAAACTCGATCCGATCCGAAAACCGACCAGTGTTGGGTGGGTCGGTTTTGGGTGGAACCCGTCGGGTGAAAATATCGGGTCAGGTGGGCGGTTTACAAGTACGGGTCGGGTGGTGGAAGTAGTCCACCCGCACCCGACCCGACCCATTGTCATGCCTAGCTTCAATGCTTCATGCTTTGGAGTTAAATAAAAAAGGTAAATTTTAAGTGAAATATCGGTCCAATTGGGATGAAATTTCACTAAAGTCGCCATGAGGTAATTGAATTTGGGTTTCTGTATTATAAAAGGTTTTTTTGTTTTAAAATAAAGTAAAAGATGATTTTAAAAAAGGTATTTTAAAAGATGAATTTTGGTTAAAAAAACCCCTTTTTTATGAGGGTTTCAGTTGTAACTATTCGTAATTCTTTGGCGTTAATATTAGGAATTTTAAAGAATATATTAGTTTTATATAAGACTCAAAAATTGATGTATGTTTTAGTAGTAAGGAATGAGATCATTTTGTATTCTTTGCATTTTGTTGTTTGATAATTTTGTGTTAAGTTTTTTCATGTGTTTTTTCGTGGGTTGTATTTATATTAACATAATTGGTCTTGTCAAATAACTTTGTTATTATGTGTATATGAAGTCAATAATACAAGATCCATTAGAAGGTGAAACAAGCACTTCAAGTGATAAAACAAGAGGATTAAGTGAGAAAGAATAATCTAGTGCATATGTGGTATTGTCGTCTCAAAATTTTGATAAGTTGGTGCTTAAGAGTAAGGGTCATTGGATTGTGGAGTTTTTTCACCTTGTTATGTTCTTGACCTTTGGAACATTTCCTTTATTTTTCACACGTGGATGGTGCATTTGATCCCAAAATTTGTTTCTTATGCATGATTTCTCAATCTATTACAATTGTTAGCCTCATAAAGTTTGCATTTGTTGTTTCATGGCTTTGAGCAAATGTTATTTTCACAATCTTGTCTAAACTTATGTTGACAATTTACTACCACAAAGACATTGATGACAGTTGAATTTCGACTTACTTGAAGCATCTAAAATGATATGTATTTGATCTACTTTCACAATATAATATTTTTAGTCTATTAAATCAAATGGTAGAGCATTTAGCTTAACAAACAATGATGTGGGTTCGAATCCCACATAGACTTATTAATGATCTTTTGATGACATTTTTGGTGACATGTGTATGTGGTGATGACAAGTGATGAAATTTGATGACAAGTTAGTTTTTCCATGTGGGGATGGCAGTTTTTGATGTCATCAAGGCCCTTTAAAATCCTTTTGATGACACTTGATGATAGTTGAATGTCACCAAGTCTTTGACGACGATTGAAAAACGACATCAAAATGAAAAATGTCTCAAGTTTTTGATGACGGTTGAATGTCCTCAAGTCTTTTGATGACGATTAAAAAATGTCAATAAAAATGAAAAACATCATCAAGCCTTTTTTATGATGGTTTAATATTATCTAACCTTTTTGATGACATCATGGCGATTGAATGTTATTGTTTGGGATGACGTTAAGGTTTTAACTAATCCGTGATCCCTTGAAGTTTTGATGATGAAAAATCTTGTGGATTTTACGCTTTGTACTTGATGAGGTTTCAGGTATGAAATAACAAAGAGAATGATGCTAGGATCAATAGTCATGCATCAAAGGAACAAATGAAGTCAAAGAAAGTAAGTCATGTCTTCGTTGGTCCTTGTGGAACATTGCAAAGGTGCAGTATGCTAATTAAGGAAGGAGGCATAAGGAGCGCGCGTAAAGACTTCAGATGACTCGGCGATTGAAGTGATTAATGATATATTTGTTACGCAAGGAACAAATATATGAAAAGTATTATAGATAGATTTTATTTAGGGAACTTTGTTTAGATAGAATTATATCTATGTAAAGATGTCTTATCTTATATTTATGGAAGGATTAAAAGCTCTATTCCATAGTGTAAAAGGAGGGTATGTATAGGCTTAAAAAAAGGTTTTTACATACTGTTTTACGATTTGATCATAGAGTGTTTTTGAGAGTTGTGTGCGATCGAAGATAGAGACACGAGGATAGCTTTAGAGAGTTGAGTACGAAGTCAGGTTTGTGGGTCGAAGAAACCTAAGATTTGCGTTTGCAAGTTTGTTTCGTTTAATAAAGATAATAACTTTGATTTGGAAAACAATTGTTCTTAATTTACTTATTTGTTTATTCCACTCCCCAGTTCACTGATCTCTCAAGATCGGTGTTTGTATTCTAACACACGTCCGATCCAACAATTGGTATCAGAGCCTTGGTGTCCTAGATCAGTAGATTGTGTGTGTGTGTGTCAAACAGATGAACATGGATGAGTTCATCTAACTTCGAGGTTGACTCTAGGAACAACAAACATCCTTTGCTCACCCTTAAATTAATAGAATTCGACTCTTAAAACACACAAATTAATGTATGCATTATTTTAATCTATAACTATATATTAAAGTTGTCCCTTTTCGAGCCACCAGAACGATTCTAGCCCCACCTCATATTTACAAAATTAATTTTTATTTCTAATATTTTAACTTTACCTTATTATATTCTTCTTTAACTATTTACTTTTTACCATGATGTCTTTTCACGAAATTATTTATAGACATATTTTTTCTTTTATAATAAAAAAATTAATGTTAAATACTTATAATGTTTAAAAATAAAAAATAGGTAATATCTATAACTATATATTAAAGTTTTATCTTTTCGAGTCACCAGAATGATTCTAGCCCCACCTTATATTTAAAAAAATTTTATTTCTATTATTATAACTTCTTACTATTAAATTCTTTATAACTATTTAAATTTATCTCTAACATCAAAAAAATATCTATTTAGTATAATAATATTTTTTGAAAGCTTCCTTATACAAGTATTTAAAATTAAAGATAAAATATTTAAATATTAAAAATAAATATAAATATTTTATCATATATCTTTTGACGAATTTATTTATAAAAATATAGTGATTTTCTTTTATAAAAAATTATTGAATAAATAGTTAAATTTTTTAAAATTAATAAAAATGGATAATAAATATTTAATAGATATTGAAATATTTGATAAACTCTAAATTTACGTACATGAAAAGTAATAAAATAGGAAGAATATAAAATAAATTAATTATATTAAAGTTTATATTATATTTTTATTTATTTATTTATATTCTATTTATAATGTTTATAAAATATCGAATCGTAGTCGTACATGGTACGACGGGTAAAACTAGTTTGAATTTATAACTAACATCCCATTTTGAGGATATTCATGCCGACTCAAACTATTCCCAGAGCCATCGTTTGCTCGGTGCGAATCCTCTGTCCCTTGAATGTGTCTCAACTTGATGTCCCAATTTATCTATTGGACCACGTGGATAACTTTTGCCAAATTATCAATTTTTTTCTTATTTCAAAAATTCCCTAAAATTCAATTCTTTTTTAATTTTAAATTAAAAAACTAAATATTTTCATTCTCATAGTCCCATCTGCTTGCTCTCTGTCTTCTCTTCTCTGTCTTTGTTTCTTCCTCACCATGACACCATCTCTCAGTTCATCTCCATCACTCTCTTACCATTGCTGCAAAATACACATTTTAGTATAACATTGGAGCAAAGTACTGAACTAATAGTCTAATACTAAAATCAACTGAATGTTTTAGAACTCACTACAAAATGAAGAAAAATGAAAAAAGGGATAATAATTGCACAGTATAGAACGCACTGAAAGAAGGAGAACAAGAACAAAATAAATTGGTTTGCTAATTGAAACAAAAAATTGCATTCATAATTCTAAACTACAACTTGCAAAGAAAGAGAGAACGTATTGGAGAAATCATTAATTAGAAAGATTTGGGAGAATTAGAAACTCAAATTATGTTGAATTGGGGGAATTGGATTGAATTAGAAACTCGAAACCTAAACCCTAATTCTATATAAGGAGGAGAATAGACACGGTACCGTGGTAGTTGTAACAAGGAGTGGCGCTGGTGGCTCGGTGGGCAAGACTACAAGCGACGGAGCGCGACCGTCATCCCTGTCGAGGAAGAGAGTGCTCGAACGTCATCCCAATCAAAGAAGAGACTGTGAGGAAGAAAAAAAAAAGAAGGATAAAGAGCATCCAGGGGTGGTGATGGCGGTTCGGTGGGACGAGGGATCCAAGTGATCGATGGAGCGCAACTGTCATCTCAGGAGATGAACGAGCGATGGTGAGGAAGAAACAAAGAAAATTAAAAATGAATTAAATTTTAGAGATTTTTTGAAATAGGAAAAAAAGTTGATAATTTGACAAAGGTTGTCTACGTGGTCCAATAGATAAATTGGGACATGAAGTTGGGACATATTTACGGGACAGAGGATTCGACCCTCCTGCCGTCTCTTGGGGTTGAGCCATATTCTTTTATTTTTTAAACATCTCTTGAGTCGAGCTACATCGAAGCCGCAACCAAACGAGACTATATAAGTTATGTTTGGGCGGTAAAAAGACCCTTTCCCAAACAAAATTATGGAGCAAACAAATCATAATTATCAAGGACACCAATCCAAAAAAAATAATTTTAGGCATCAATCGAAATTCCCAACTCACACGAATAAAAATTGTCATAATTCATAAATAAATTAAAAATCAATATAAAAATATAAAAATTGTCTTACCTTTAAAATTTTATTTAATGATAAAGATACCGAAATATATTTTTTTAACTTTCGCGAAACTGAATGGAGACTCAATCCTTTCTATGAAATTTTTATCAACCGAAAATCAATTTTAAATTCTATTTTTGTTACTTGTCCAAGTTCAGCTCGTCAATTTAATACTCCTACACAACCTCCCCAATTCCCACAACTAATTTAAAAACTCGCAGTAAAATAAATTCAAAAAAAATCCTACATATAACGTATAAAAAAACATAAAAATTCACCAAATAATGATAATAGAATATAAAAAAACTGAAAAAGAAACCACTCGGTTGGTTGAATGGAAGGCCACATTTGCATGCTCCATAGGTTATTTTCGTATAAAAACACAAGAGCTTACGAACACCACCCAGAAGAGAGAGAAAGAGAAAAGAGAGAGAGAGTGGCTTGTGTGGGGATAAGCGTAGGCGTACTCAAGAGATATCGGCCTTCTCAGATGCCCCTTTGCCCTCGTTTCCTTCACCCTAACACTCAACGCCGACATAAATCCCCCATTTCCGCTCTCTTTTGAGAATTAGGGTTCTTATTGCTTTCAACGATCCGTCTAATCTTGAGAGAAAAATAAGCCCCCAACTCCAAACCCAGTGATTTTAAGCTTCTGGGTTGATGAAAAGAGAGGATTTTTTTATGTGAATCGGTGAAGATCGGACTCCGATCGTGCTAGATATTCGGACCCTTTTGTGAGTTCATCCGTTTGGGCCATTCTTCAGCTGTTGATTCATCCGAATCGGGGGAGAGAGACTCGATCTGTGAGTGTTCTTTGTTCTTTTGAACTTATCAGCAGGATAGCTAGTTGTTTTGATGATTGTGTTGAGGATCTGTTTGAGGGATTTTTGGGTGAAAAGTTTGCTTTTGCGATGATGGGGTTGGTGGGTTTGCTTTATTTGAATTCGAACTCGCTTGCACCGTTTGACGCCGTTTGTTTGAGAAAACGATGACGTTTGAATAAAATCTTGGTATCGGATTGGAATGAGGATTTAGGCTTTCAGACCATTCTAATGGAACTTGATACCCGATATCTGGTGATTGGCTCTAACTAGCATGAGCAAACCTGAATAAGGGGTGGGTATGGAACTTTGTACCTTGACCTGCATTTTCATGAGTTTTGCAAGATAGTGCTAGATAGTCATACAAGAAAGGAAACATGATACCTAAGTATCTAGTCATACAAGAAAGGAAACATGATACCTAAGGTCTCATTTGGTACCGTTATGATTTGTTTTTTTAGCTTTTTTTAGCTTATCATCATCTAGATTTCTCATTCTTGTGTGATTATTAGAGTAACTCTTAAAAAATAGGATAACTTTTATCTCTTTAAACTTAAACTTATAACTGCTATGCCAAACAAGGTCTAAGCTCACTATAGAATGTATTTTGTTTGTAAAAAACCTTAACCTGAAAATGCCAAACAAGGTCTAAGCTCACTATAGAATGTATCTTAGTTTCTTAACATGTAATCTACTGTGCTTTTTTAAATGTTCTGTTTAACTGCCATTGATGTCTTTTAGTTATAATCTTTGTTTTTACCATTTTGTGTGACTAATAATCTATTTTTTCTTTCTTTGGTTCAGGATTCAGAAGGGTTATGGTTTAATCAAGGAAACCGTTGGCATTGCATGGGTAGATGATGCCTGAGCTGCGAAGTGGAGCAAGAAGATCGAGAAGACTTAATAACGACCCTCAACCTACCGCTGAAGTCAACGATCAAGCCGATAATTGCGCCCCAGCAGTACAAAACAAGCCAAGGGGGAGAGGTGGTCGTGGTGGTGGTAGAGGCAGAGGAGCTAATGCCACAGCTGTAGCTAAAGGGACTAGGCAAACAGGCGTTGGTAGAGGCAGGGGAATTAAGTTGATAGATTTAGACCCTGAAATTCCTGGTGAAGTTGCTCCTCAGCTTGCTCCACTAGCCGCCGCTGATAACCGAGTTGAGGGGGCGGCAGATAAGAACATTGTAATGGAGAACAAAAGTGCTGATAAACCGATAGGGGGTGATGACGACTCGAACCAAACTCCAATTCCTGAAAAAGTATGTAATTTTATAATTTGAACTCTGCATCCTCTAAACAGGATTGTCATTTTTCTGCTGTCTTGTTCCCTATGGATAAAAACAGATTGTTTCTCAAATTTTGGTGCATTGTCTCTTGCAGGTGCAGGTTGGGACTTCTCCTGTTTATACGGTAGAACGGAAGTTGGGTAAAGGTGGTTTTGGTCAGGTCTATGTAGGCAGGAGATCAAGTGGTGGTGCTGGCCGAATTGGACCTGATGCTGTTGAGGTACTTGATGATAGTTTCCTGTCATGTAGTTGAAGTCATCAATTGAGATAATTAAGGCTGACCGGTTTATGGTTTTAGGTTGCTGTGAAATTTGAGCACCGGAATAGTAAAGGATGCAATTACGGCCCTCCATATGAGTGGCAAGTGTACAAGTAAGTTCCTGATTTTGCTTTTTAGTTTTATGTGGTGGATATTAATTGTCAATTTGTACACATATATATCTTGTGTGCTGAATTGTTTCTTCTTGGTTGACAAAGCAATCTGAATGGATGTTATGGCATTCCATCTGTTCACCATAGAGGCCGCCAAGGAGATTATTATATCCTTGTAAGTTTTACTTAGATATATAATTAACTAAATGAAAGAATTTTTTTAGTGATCTATTATGATTAACAAGTACTGGATGTATGTGCAGGTCATGGACATGCTGGGTCCTAGTCTTTGGGATGTATGGAATTCCTTGGGCCAATCGTAAGTCTTCTAGATTATAATATTTTTCCTATTAATGTTCTTTAGGCAATTTGACAATTGATAAACAATTTTCCATTGTAATTTATTGTTATTTGTGACAGGATGTCTCCACAAATGGCAGCTTGCATTGCAGTGGAAGCAGTATCAATTCTTGAAAAACTTCATTTAAAAGGGTACCTATATTATTAACTTATGTGTGTGTTGTTGGCTTGTTGCCATGGGTTACATTTTCTGTTTGTTTTTGGCATATATTTGAATTATGGATCATCTTTCTCTTTCAGTTTTGTGCATGGGGATGTGAAGCCAGAAAACTTTTTGCTGGGTCAGCCAGGGACCGATGATGAGAAGAAGCTCTATCTCATCGATCTTGGTTTGGGTATGTTGCCTCCCAATGCCTAAGATGTTATAAGGGTCAATTTGGAACTACTTAAAACATATTCATTTTCCCCCGATTGGAACAGCTTTCTGACCACTAAGGGCTAAATGTTACGAGTGTTTTATATTTTTTGTTTTCCAGTTAATTTCCATACTTGATGACAAGAACTTTATTTTTTATCCTAATTCTGGCGTAACTTGAAGTATTATCACATTTGTGACTATTATTTAGAAACTGATTTTTTTTTTTTTTTTTATTGGGAATGTGTTTGACATTAGCTTCTAAATGGAAGAATACATCATCGGGTAACCATGTGGAGTATGATCAGAGGCCTGATGTGTTCAGGTCTGTTTTCTTATCCTTCTATAGTTATGTAACTTATATTTTAGAAGTTACGATAGGATGAAGGAAATTGTTTTTTGATGGATATCAACATCTTATCAGCCTGTATTGCATCTTTTTGGCAGGGGAACAATAAGATATGCAAGTGTACATGCTCATTTGGGTAGGACAGGTAGTAGAAGGGATGATCTTGAGTCATTGGCATACACATTGATTTTTCTTATCAAACGAAGGCTACCTTGGCAGGGCTATCAAGTGAGTTTGTTTTCTCAGTTTGAGCTATATTGTGAAACTTATAGTTTATAATCCCTACTTATCTAATGTTGTTGCTTTGCAGGGAGACAATAAAAGCTTTCTTGTCTGTAAAAAGAAAATGGGTACTTCTCCAGAGCTGATGTGTTGCTTCTGCCCGCCTCCATTCAAACAGTTCCTTGAAGCAGTGACGAACATGAAGTTTGATGAAGAACCCAATTATTCAAAACTTATTTCATTTTTTGATTCCTTGATTGAACCTTGTGCCCCACTAAGACCAATCAAAATTGATGGAGCTCTTAAGGTTAAGTCTTGATATGATGCTCCTCTAAATCTCCTGTTTATATATGCTTTCAGTGACTTATGTGACTTTTGGCTTGATGTTTTTCTGTTTGTTCTCTCTCCATAGGTGGGACAGAAGCGGGGAAGATTGCTTATCAATCTGGAAGAAGATGAGCAGCCAAAGAAGAAATTACGGTCAGGTAGTCCTGCAACGCAGTGGATTTCAGTCTACAATGCCCGTCGTCCCATGAAGCAGAGGTAAATTCATTTGTTCTTCATTTATTAATCTTTTAACCTAAGTCTTAGTATATATACTATGACTTTATAACTAGATGCAAGATTAGATTGTGTTACGTATTTTTCGGTCATGCACTGCATTTTCTTAGTGCTTTTTAGGTCATGCACGGTGGAATGCTACATTCATGTACTTTAAGTTTCCATGCAAGCAAGGTGTATGCATCAAAACTAACAAAAGATATAAGTTTTTGAAACCTGTAAAATGCTTAGCTCTTGAAATTTCCATTTGCTGCATGTGATATTACAATAAACAACCATTAAACCATCTCCATCTGTCACCCAAGCACTACATAGGCCCCTTCTGGTTAGCATTCTGTTATAAAGATAAGGAACCCTTTCTATTCTCTACTTAAGGAACACTTTCTATTCTCTACTTTTATATATTTAGTATTGTGCTAGAATAGACGGGTTTACCATAATTTGTAAATGTGATGCTCTTGAGATGATGGTGTATAGGTGGTTTTTGTGTAAATTGAGACAATGTATTGGGTGGTTAGGTATAGTGTCAAGTATAGCAAACGGTGTTTCCAAAATACTCTTCATTTGTCTTGAGGTTTATGGCTGGAACATTAAACCCTAGAAGGACCAAATCTTTGAGATGATGGCCTTGATAAATTTGGACTTGAGAACCATTTCCTCTAACGTCATATCTTGATGAAAGTTTTTTTTTTGAACGGCTTGAAAATAAGTTTGTTCCCCAAGCATTCTATTTTCAAGATTTGTTAACTTCCACCACCCTGGAAATGCCACTAAGCTTCCATCTGATTGTCTTCATGATTCCTTTTTTGGTTGCAGATACCATTACAACGTATCTGATTCAAGGCTTCGACAACACATAGATAAAGGAAATGAAGATGGGTTGCGCATTAGCTGTGTTACTTCTTCTACTAATCTTTGGGCCTTAATCATGGATGCTGGGACCGGTTTCTGTTCCCAGGTGTGGGAGCTGTCATCTGTTTTCTTGCATAAGGTCTGTTTCTAAATGCTAAATCTTGATATACGTTATACTTCCAGTCACGCCATTGTAGTAGTACTATTCACTCACTGTTTTTTCTGCATTTTTTAACAGGATTGGATCATGGAACAATGGGAAAAGAATTTCTACATCAGTGCAATAGCTGGTGCAGCTAACGGAAGCTCATTGGTTGTAATGTCTAAAGGTCCGTCCCCATCTGTACTAAAGTTCGGGATATTCAGCTATTCAGAGTAGATATTAATACACTAACTATTGACATTCAGGTACACCTTACACTCAGCAATCTTACAAAGTGAGTGAGTCCTTTCCTTTTAAGTGGATAAACAAGAAATGGAAGGAGGGATTTCATGTGACCTCAATGACTACAGCTGGAAGTCGGTGGGGAGTCGTTATGTCTAGGAACGCTGGATTTTCAGATCAGGTATCTTAAAGATCAAATAAAATGCTTTATTGGGAGATTATCATGCATTATAAAGAACTTACGCATCAGTATGCATTAAGTTTTATGACCTTTTTACTTATATATTGATGTATCATAAAGAATTGATTTTTGGGCTTACCAAACAACACTTCAATTTTTATACTATATAATGCATAGAACATGCTATAATAATTAAGGGCGAGTTATTAAATGTCACTTTTATTGTTAGGTTGTGGAGCTTGATTTCCTATACCCAAGTGAAGGCATACACCGGAGATGGGAGAGCGGTTACCGTATCACATCAATGGCTGCAACTGCTGATCAAGCAGCTTTGGTATTAAGCATCCCAAAACGAAAGTTATTGGATGAGACTCAAGAGACTCTTAGAACTTCCGCCTTCCCAAGCTTCCATGTAAAGGTAGTTCAAGATTCAAGTCTTAATTTTATTTATCCTGGAAATGTATGACCAAATCTGATCATTTTTTCTGTGTTCTTGATAGGAAAAATGGTCCAAAAATCTCTACATCTCGTCTATTTGCTATGGCCGGACCGTGTGCTGACGAAACAACGTTAATATCAAAAGATGAAAGTCTTGTTCAAAGAGGCTTCAAGGGAAGAAGAAAAATGGGTTGTCTACAAATCCCTTCATCTTTTGTAAAGGAATTGTTATGGTATATATATATATTTTTGAAGGGGAAAAAAAACTGAGAAAAGCGAGTTCGACCTGAAAGAGGTGCTCTCATTATATGTGCCAATGTGAGCAAACAGAGGCGAAAGCTTATTGGTTTGCTGGGGAAAACAAAACGATTACGGGGATCCTGTAATGATCATCAGGTTTGATTTGTTGTTGTTTTGTATTTTTTTGTGTTCTTTGGGTTACTACCACTGAAGAATGCAAGCTAAATTTGGGGATGAGCTATTGTACTAACAAAGCTCTGTTTCCCTTGGCGAATGTCGTCTGAGGAAGAATCGAAAAAAAAGTCTTTAATTAATTTGTTTTTATGTTTTATGATCTGTTGTGGCTTTTGTGATGTGTATGATCATTCTGTTCCTTTTTTGATGTGTACAAGCTGAAGCTTATGCAGTTGAAAGTTGTACTATGCGATAATTTGAAGGCTTTTCATTTCTTATAAGATTACATAATTTGGTCTTTTTTAAACAAATGAGTTTATATAATCCCCTTGTTAAGAAGAGGGGGAATGTGGAAACAATTATATAAAGGCTCTTTCTGCATATATGTTATCACTCAACTCTCAAAAGTGATTGTTAGATAGATCAATCATCTTTATGAAGTATCTCTACTAAAGTTCTAATCATCTTGATTCTTGACCAAGCATTTTCTAAACCAATTTCTTCTGTCATGAAAGCTGGTATGGTTGTTCATTAGTATAGAATAATATTTTGAAGGGTGCTTTTATTTTCATATCTTTGAAAGCCTGTAAATTGTTTTATGGCATAAGGAAACTTCACATAAATTTCTTTTTAATAACGAGGAACTCCCCTTTGATGGTAAAACTCGAGTCCGTGAAATTACCGACAAAGCGTATGGACCAAGTAAACGGGCTTGAACCAACCGGTTTTAACTTCACACACATTTGGAAAAGGACCAAAGTGTAGTAAATTACTTGAAAGATGGTAATTAATTCAAACAATCTGTTTACCTCATTCCAATATTCGAGTTACAATGTTGATTTGTGGCGGAGGTTAAGTCAACACTCAACACTAACCTTTCGATATACTATTGGCTTGGGTGGGTTACAACTTACAAGCTTGCAAAACTACATGAATCATGTAAATGAACAATCATTTGTATAGTTTGATTGTGCTCTCAAGTATTAAAAGGAAAGGCCTTGTTTCACTTTCTTTTAAAAACTCATTTCTACCCAAAACCTACTTTTGATACTCTTAAAATCCGTACATCTCTCTACTTTTTACATTTTTCAAAATATAAAAAATAACTTTTCACTCAAAAACCACTTTCTTCCCGAAACAATAACCACCTAGACAAACACATTTGAGTTTGCTGGTCATGTAAAAGTGAAAAATGTAAAGGGTAAAGTAGTCATTTTATACAACCAATTTTTGAGGGGCTTCACTTCACTTGCCCATAAAACCCTAAACCCCGCCACCATCCTTCACAACAAACGGACGAAAGTATGGCAATTCCAAGAGGCGGTGGCGGCTTTAGGGGCGGACGAGGTGGAGGCGGATTCGGCGGCCGTGGCGGACGAGATGGAGGCGGATTCGGCGGCCGTGGCGGACGAGGTGGAGGCGGATTTGGTGGCCGTGGCGGTGGATTTGGCGGTCGTGGTGGTGGCCGTGGTTTCTATGACGAAGGGCCTCCTGTTGATGTAGTCGGTCCGTCATCCTTCTCTTCCTCTATTGCGATCGCTCTTTCTCTTCCTCTATTGCGATCGCTCTTTATCGACTTCGCATTTTGTATGATTTTCAATTCGGTTCGTGTTTGTGTATATTGTGCAGAAATTTCGACATTCCTTCATGCGTGCGAGGGAGAAGCCATAACCAAGCTTACGAATGAGAAGATTCCCTACTTTAATGCCGGCATTTACTTGCAGAACAAGACGAAGATCGGGAAAGTCGATGAAATCTTCGGACCGATCAATGAATCGGTGAGTCTATTCGATGAGTCGATGTTCTACTACTTCCTGTTCATCCAAATTGTATTCTTTTCCCGTTAGTAATTCAATGAAATTTTTCTAGAACGAAGTTTGATCTTCTCTCATTTTGTGTTCTCTGCTGTTTTTAGTTCTTTTCAGTCAAAATGGACGAGGGAATCGTGGCTACTTCTTACACTCCGGGCGATAAGTTCTATATTGATCCTGCAAAACTCTTGCCTCTGGCAAGGTTTCTCCCACAGCCCAAGTAAGTCTTCAATGTCATTTCTGTCATATTAAGTTAGCAGTTTAACTTATCATCACAATGTACATCTTGTGGTTAATCGAGTTCCTATTTATGTGCTTTATTCTTTTTGCATTTACTTGAAGATGTCATTTTTCTTGTTGTAATGTAAAGAATACATGAAACGCATCTCTGTTGTAGTTTTGGATTATTATTTTTTTGTAATTGCCTGTGTTGTGACATGATATTTTGGATAAATTTTCATTGGGTTGGTGTTATGGATTATGGATTGATGAATGAAGTTTGATTTCTAGCTGCTTATCTTGCTATAACCATTCTCCCAATTGTATCATTCTAGTCATAGGGTCATATTGATCTATATATATTTTTGTCTGTGATCTCTTAGTTAATGGTTTTGTGCTATTGTTCTTTCAGGGGGTCTGGTGGTGGAAGAGGTGCAGGTCTCGGAGTCAGAGGAAGAGGCCGTGGAAGGGGTGCTCCTGGCAGAGGGTTTCGAGGTCGAGGTGGTCCTAGTCCTAGAGGGAGTCGTGGCGGCTTTAGAGGCCGAGGCAGAGGGTACTAAGCCATGTTCTAAAGCATTAGGCTTTATTTATTTATGTGCTTTACTTGAATCTGTAGTATGCCGAGATTTGCGCTCTGATATGCTGGAGTTTTTGTTGCAAGAGATTTCTGGTTTCCAGTGTAATGATAATGATATTTATAAGAATTGCATCTGTTGTTTTAGAATGTTGATTGTTTGCATTTGCTCTTATTGTTGAGCCCTTTATTCCATGGTGTTCACTATCAAGCATTGTTCTATTACTTTCATAGTTATGTAAGCTTTGTTCTTCCTTTGTTTTCTTGCCCCTCATACGCAGAACACGTTTGGTTATTGTAAGAACTACAGTTTGCGCTTCAGGAACACTGCGTTTTGAGCTATGTAGCATGTATTCACCTCATTAAAACAGTTTCTAGTATCAGCCAGTTATGAGCTATCCCAAGTAATAAATTGAAAGAAAAAAACTGAATGTAATTTATCGAAAATTTAGCTAGCAACTTAATTTCATGCTATCAAGCTGAATGGGTTCATTCCTTCTAACCATAGAACTATAGCTATAGTTTGCGCCTTGGAAAGCACATGATTCTGGCCATTCGACAGGGAGATTCTGAAATTACGAGCATCACTTGGATGGTTTGTAGAAAGTCACATAATGTGGGAGGGAACACCAGAATGGGCTAATGAAGCTTGGGGGTCATATTGGAACACCAGAATAAAGGGAGTTTTTTTTTTTTTTTGAAAAACTCTGCTACCTCCTCCCTTCGAATCCTCTTAAAAAAGAAGGAAAAAGACACATCTTGAGGGATTTCATCCACAAACACAGAGTTTATGGCTAACTGATATGGCTCATCATCATTTAGCTATCACATTTATTTTTTCGCGTTTGCTTTTTTTATTTTTTATTTTATGAATATGAATTTTACTTGCACCGGTGGTTTTTTGATGACTTGATCACGACTGGATAAAGCTAAATGCAGATTTTGATGGGGATCAAAAGGTTGGATAGGTTATTTTGTGAAAGACGACAGTGTACAAAATAAACTTCCTAGAATGATGACCTGAAAAATATACAAAAGCTTTCTTTAGCCAATTTCGCCAAGACACAATTTTTTTATTCATTTCGGATGGTAAATATGTCTCAGAAATATAATGACATAATCTGTTTTTAACTGAATCCAACCTATGTAATGTTTGTTCTAATCAGAAACAACCTACAACAAAACTAAGTACATAGGTTTGTTCTAATCAGAAACAACCTACAACAAAATTAAGTGTTGTTTTGTTGACATAATGGGGTCTGACTTCATATTCATCTGTTTACTGTGTTAATCCATCATTCCATGCAATATTAAAGCTTGAAACATTGCAAGCAAAATATCAGAGTAATCATGAAACAAATCTTGACTTTCATTTCTCAGAAGAATGTCAATTCAATAAATGGCCATTTCCCTTCTTTCTAGAAAAACAATGCAGCAACACTCGCTGATCATTATGGAAAAAAAACCTACACAATGGGGGTTTACATCAAAGAAGAATGATCTCCATCCTAGCTAAAAAATGCTCCTTATAAATATAAGATGATTTTTTTGCTAGCCACTCCCAAGCCTTTATTCTTTGTATTCAACCTGTGTCTTACGGCACGAACCAATCACGCTTCCCAACCACGAAGCAGAGTCGCTCTTGCAACACGGTTTAGCCCGAGGCTGAAAGCTCCCATACGAAGATCACAGTTATGGGTCTTACACATGCCTTTGACATCCTTGAAACCCCTTGTCATGTAATTTTTCAGCTCATGGTTCACCTTCTCTTCATCCCACATAAACCCTTGAATGTTCTGCGGATTCAAAGGCACAATGCAAACAAGTTAAGATTATTGTGGGAGTAGAAAGTTGGCCCCTCTCAAGAAATAATAATGTGTTTGGATTTTGGAATACACTTGAAAATGCATCATATTGAATTAAATCTAGCATTATAATGCAATATCAAGGAAGAGTATGCAGATCTCGTACCTGAACCCACTCAAAGTAACTGACAGTCACACCGCCTGAGTTGGCATATATATCAGGGAGAATAACAACACCTTTCTTTCCTAAAATCTGGAAGGAAAAAAAAAAGAAGAGATGAGAAATCACAAGTGCCAGAAAAAAAGTAAATTTTAAGTACCCTTTGCTGATCAAATTCTAAGATCCAAGGTTATACTTACCTCATCGGCCTCTGGGTCGGTAGGATGATTTGCTGCCTCAATGATGAACTTGGCCTTGATATCTTTGGCATTATCTCTGAAATAAACGTTAAGATTACGAATTTGTACTTATTGTAGAGCAACACCATAAAAAAGTTATCGCCTTTATAGATTTATCTCCTTATGGGACAGCTTGTCACTTGTCAGAAGAAGCTTTGTGGTGTAAATGTGTAATTATAATTCATTCATTTCCTTGCCAGATGTTGCAAGTGAATATGCATGATTCAATTAAGGTTTTGCATGAAAAATATGAAAGTAAACCTGTTGATAACGCCTCCAAGAGCTGCTGGGAGGAGAATGTCACAGTCCTCAGTCAATATGGAGTTGGCCTCTATCGCTTCTGAGTTGCTAAAACCTTTGACACCACGGTTTTCCTTGACATATTCCAGAAGACTAGGAATGTCAAGGCCTTCACTGTTCTTAATGGCTCCAGTAATATCGCTTACAGCAACAATCTTCCCACCTTTTTCATGGATGAGCTTTGCAGCCCACGCACCCACATTACCGAATCCCTTTACAGATAAAAGAAATGTCAGTTCTCATAATGCAAAAAAAAAAATTCATAATGTTGAATACAAGCCACTTACATAACAGGGTCGCGCCCTTGAAAAGCTATTCTCATGAAGCGATAAAAGAAATAATGTATTACAGCAATCATGTTCTATATGTGTACCTGGATAACGTAGCGGTGTCCAGCAAGACCCATCCCATAATCATTTAGCAGGGCTTCTGTTGCAAACATGACTCCCCTTCCTGTTGCTGCTTCTCTGCCTAGAGATCCACCAAGATCCTGATTCCATAGAGGAGAAGATTATCTATCGGTGCTAGATTATAGATAATAACAAAAGGACCCAAGAATATAAAAGGACCAAATTGTCTCTACTCTTTGAATAGTAGGGCCGTAGGGGTGAACACTGGTTCGAACTCGAAAAACTGGTTTACTTGTTTATTTCTATTAAAGGATAAGGAGAAGAAAAACCTTCAAAAAAATTGGACCAAATTTTTTTTTGAACCAGTTATAAACAGAAAACCGATGATTTAATCACTAATTTAAAAAATATGAAAAACTTTTGGTTTAACCAGAAAAACTGCCAGTTTAACCAAAACCAAGTTGGAACCGAATTCATGTCTGGTTTAGGTTTGATCAATTTCAGCATGCAACATTGCAGTATATAAACAATGTAAAATTACTCCAGAAATTGTCACTTACAATAGGTTTTCCGGTAACTACAGCTGGAGAGTGGCCATGAAACTTGGAATACTCATCCAAAATCCACGCCATTGTCTATAAAACAAGGGAAAAAAAAGCAAGATCAGGTTCAGTTGTCAATGAGTGACAATACTTTGCTCAGAGTATGACAAAAGAGAAATAATGTATCATTTCCTCCTAACCTGGGCGTTTGTTCCCATATCAGGTGCTGGGACATCAGTGTGTGTCCCAATCAGGTCATGGATCTTCTGCGTGAATACTCTAGTCAAACGTTCCAGCTCCGAGAGACTTAGCTCAGATGGGTTACAGCCTATCCCACCCTTGGCCCCACCATAAGGAATGTTGGCGACTCCTGTCTTCCATGTCATCAGCTGTGCTAAGGCATTCACCTCATCAGGGTCAACCTGTAAATTTCCCAATCATTTTTAGAGAAAAGACGATAATTGTGGATATTATATGCAAATTTATTAGAACTTGAGTGCATGGAATGGGGAAACAACCTCTGGGTGATATCTGATTCCGCCCTTCATGGGGCCTCTGGAATTATCATGTTGAACCCTGAAACCAATAAAAGTGGCCAAAGTGCCATCATCTTTTGGTATAGTGCACTCAACCTGCATCCAATGGAAGTTTCATTAACGACATGAAACGAATTACAAATCTGCATTTGAGTGGCTACTAAAATCAAGAAATGCAAAAGCGGCGCAAATCTGAGACAGCTGAAGCAGAAGCAGAAGCAGAACTAATAACAGGTCAAAAAGTCAAAAAATGTGATTTCCTCGGTAACCAAATCTCAAAGACCAAAAAAGACAAGCATACTGATCCTGCATTTCAAAGAGTGTCTTCATTTTTTGAGATGAATAAAGGCTGATGAAATCAAAATGCAGGCAAGAAACAGATCCAGGAAATGCAGAATAACATGCTCAAATTGGACAAGGAATTTTAAATGTGAAAAAAGCAGACGTGATCAGACATCAGATTTGAGAAGGAGATGGCATCGGTATGGACAATAAATGCTTCCATGAGAAATTATGTAACCTAACCAATAACTAGATCAACTACATAACGAAAAATGCAAATGGATGCTGTAAAATAAAGCATGAAAAGAACTGCATTCACTACCTTGATCTCTCTAAATGGAATAAGAAGACTCTTTTCTAATTTTGAGTCCAACCCCAGAAGCCTACTTGCGAGCTTGAAATTTCTGTTGGTTGCGGCGAGTGCATTCATGGTTGAATCGCTTCAAAAGAATCAAAGAAATGAGAACAGAAATTCAGAGTACTGATCTGAGTTTGATCAACAATGGAACAATGGAAAAATGAGGGAGAAGATGAAAGGTGTTCAATTCCATTTGGAGAAGCGAAGATTATATAGAAGCAATGATAAAGTCAAAAGTCAAAACATTTTGTATTAAATATTTAATTCCTATCTACCAGTAAAAGATAAGATTGATGACAAAGAAATGTGTAGAGAAAAATGCCACCGTTTGTTAAGTTAGTACTATTAAAATTTTGAAAATGAAATCTGCAGGCCAATAAAGATAAATTATCCAAGATATGCATGTTTAATCATCAACACATTTAATGTGTGCAAGCTCATCAATAAAACTATTACTATTATCATTATTATCCTACTAAGACATTACTAAAAATATTTAGTCATCCATCAGTTAAAATTTGACAGCAAAATGTTTTCTATCATAGCTAATTTTGTTCAAAACTCTCGACATCACTGTTTGCTGCAATGATCCTGGTTTTGGCCTATCCACCATTTGGCAAAATGCAAATCAATGGGAGCAATTTTCATTGGAACCACCTAACCCAATGAAAATCAACAAAAAGGAATGAAGTCCATGCCTAAAAGTTCTTCTTTAACTTGCACTCTGATGTATTTCCAATTTATACCAGGACTTTTTCATACATAGCAGCCTACAACTGTTGCAACAATCCTGTTGCTTTGGTTAAGTTTTCTTGGTCCTTGGCCATTATATAAAAGCACGTTTAAAAAGGGAGCTTTAAACCATAATTGGGATAACTTGGTTGAGAAACGTACTACTTGTTTAGAGGAGGGGGGGAAAATCAACCAAAGCAACAAAAATCGTGAAAATGAGTGTTCCAGCTCAGAATATCAAAAGACAACACATAGACAGAAAACCAGGATCGAAAATGACAAGAAACACCAACATGAAAATAAAAAATAAAAAACCCTAAGACTTGTTATTGCAATTTCAAGTGGCATTATTATTAAAATTACAGGTCATGTGATCACACAAATAAAACAGTGGGGGAATGAAAGTTAAGCTGAGCAAGCGATCTCCTTTCCAGCATATCAAGCATACCCCCGATCAAATCGCCAAGCAATCGACAAATAATTTACAATTTCACATGATCATAGCTTAGGGCCCGTTTGGTGTAAAAGTATGGAAAGGAAAGGGAAAGGAAACAAATTTATATGAAAGAGTGATGTTGATTCTCTTTTTTTTGTATCTAGAGAGAGGGAGAAGGAAAATGATTAGAGGAGAATAGGGGATATGCTTACTCCATGTTAAAATGAAGGAAAAGAATGAGGAGAGTTAGCTCAAATTTTACATGAAAATTAGGAAAAAGGAGTAATGATTACCACTTTATCAATGAATCATAAATTAAAAATAGGCTAGATACATTTACTTAACCATTTCCTTTTCATATCTAAAACCAAACGGGCCCTTAATCACAAACACAATCACAGTTACAGTCTTACAGAAACAAAAATAAAATAAAAATTGGGGTTCGAATTGGATCTAGATCATACCGGAAGAAGACAAATTGAGGAGAATGAAAAATAGGAATCAAAGGGGGATGAAAAATTATTGAGCTCCATTCATACAGAATATATAGATCAAAATCAACAGAGGGGAATAAGTTCTTGGAATCCTAATCGGAGAAGAAGAAGAAAACCCCAGAAACCCCACAACCGCAGCACAAATTCAGTCCAAGTCAGATTCGAAAGAATCAAATTAGATAGCAATCACATAAGACGGACGAAGAACTTACAAAGATGATTGTAAATTGGCCAATTGTCCGTGTGTGAGAGGGGAATAGTGGGAATACGATACGTCTGTATTTCTGTATTGTGGGAGAGTAGGAAGTGAAGGGAATTCCGATTTTGCCCTTGATCGGTAAGAAGAAGTCTCACAATGTGGGGAGGGGGGAGGCGAATGCAAAACGTGTTACACGATTTCCGACCCGACCCGCCTACTATAAGCCCGAATCCAGTATGTATCCGTATCCGTATCCGGTAAGCTATGAACAAGCCGATTGGGTCTTCAATTAGGTTGATGAATCGAGTCACTTATGAGCTTTCTTTCTTCTTTCTTTTTTTGCAATAATAAATTGTGTTATGTTGTGATTTTTAGATCAATCTCATTATAAAGAGTCATTTTTTATGGATTAAAAAATAATAATATTTGAAGGTCTAATTTTAGATAACTTGTTTTTCAAGTTCAAAGAATGAGATCCAAAGTTAAAAAAAACTCCAGCCGTAGATTTTTCACGTTCAAGGAATGAGATTTATGGTTTGACATTATCTAATATTTGGTCCTAGTTGTTCGCTGGCGATGAGGTGGACAAAATGTGGAAATTTGCCATATCCAATGTTCTTGCGTGGCCGAGTTTTTTTGGAACAATATAATTAAGACAATTAATTTTCACTTTATTCCTAACATACATAATTTTTTTTTTGGCTAAAACAAGTGGTGCACCGCACAGTTTGGGAACACATGTTATTTTGATTAAATTACACCAACAAAGTGAAAAATCCTTGCTCTTTTTTGAAATTTTACGGTTGTAAAAGAGAATTAAAAGTTTTGGATAACTCCAAATATGTAAAAGCGGAAATGAGTGGTCTAATTTAGCAATTTTATCGGTCATCATCTCTTCATAATTTTTTATTTTTTCAAAATATATATTCTTTTAGAATTTACTCATTCTAAAAAATATTAACATTTCTTCGATAAAATCTTGATGAAATTTTACCAACATGCAATTCATTTTGAATTCCACGCAACTAACTTACACAAGTTAGGATTGTTTTCTTGAACCATTGTAAAAATGTTATTATCAAATAAGCTATAAGACATATTTCGATTATTATTGCGGATATTTCGATTTTTTTTAGATGTTCGAGATAAGATAACTTAGCCATATTTTCATAGAGATTAAAAAAGTGGTGAATTATATTAGGGATATGACAATCCTCAGCCATTACGCCACTCATGCAGCATGCATCTCTCAACAATCTTGAAAATTTCATCCATTTGAATGCCCAAGGGCTAGGGCATTAGGCGACCATTTATTTGTTTGCACAACATAATAGAGAAAAATAAGGGGATATATACATATATATTAGATGGATATATTATTGAATGTATATAAAGAAAGTATTTTTCTATAGAGGTAACCAATTTTAATTTAGAAAATAATTTAAGTATTATTTTTATTTCAATTATTATTGTGTGCATGTGGCCACACACTAAAAAACCCTACTCTCTCCGTTCATGAAAATATGATGTTTTAGGGTTTTTTTCTTGTTCGACAAAATATGATGTTTTAGTTATTTATGTACACATTTTTCCAGTTTTATCCTTCTGAAAAAAGAAAAAAAAGCATAGAAATCAAACCAAATCAATTTAGGAACATTAATTTAGGAAGTTCTACGTTAAATTTGATGAGAAATGGGAATGAGTAAATCTAAAGCAAATCAGAAATTATTCCATAATGTAAATTTAAGTAAAAGTAAAAAATTGATAAGAAGGGTAATTGAGTCAAATTATGTACTTTCTTAATTTTTAGGATTTAGATTAAAACATCATGTTTTTATGAACGGAGGGAGTATAGAACATAATCTGTAAATTATGTGATAAAACAATGTGATTGCTGGATGTATATCATCACCTAACAAACGTATCAATGATTACAACATAGACGGGTTGTTTAAACTGCTTCGTCTACATGTTGACCTTTCCGTTTTCCCTGTTCAGTATGCTAAGCAAAAATTTAAATACATCGTATGTTAGTACAAGGAATTTTATTTTCCAATAGTTGCTATCTCAAATCAAATTAAAATATTAGAAGAATAAAGGAACATGTGCAAACATTTATTTCAGTATTCCCTGCCTAAAGTTGTAGTATTGATGTCGAGAATATGGCATAATGGAATAGAACAAATCAGTCAGTCAAAACAAAAGCAATAATTTTAAAGTTAGGGCTTGACGTATTACTCCTTGCAATAAGATTTTATTTAAAAAAAAAGAGACAGATTTACTTAAGTTTGAAATTTGGACCAATTTCTCATATTACTGTCCTAAATCGGAAATAAGGGGTTATAAATGCCAGTATGCCACTAGTATGATATAGAATGGTAAAATCTTATACATTAATTAGATTTGTGTTATAAGCTAGATTGTAACCTAACAAAAAAAATACATCCCTAGAATATCCTAAAAGATGAGGTTCTTAAGACGCAAATTAACAGCAAGCGGGATGGAGGAGACGTGACGAAACGATCCAACAATATAGTTCGCCACAGAATTGCATTTCCTAGAGATATGAGACACACTTCAACTCTAAAAACGGTAGGGGTGTTCAACGGGTTGGTTCGCCCGCGACCCGCACTCACCCGACCCACAATTTGCGGGTTGCGGGTCGAATTTTTTTTTTGCGGGTCGGGTTGGGTTTAACCCGCGCGGGTCGCGGGCCGGCCTGCGACCCGCGATATTTTTAAAAATACATATATTTTTATAATTTTATTAACGATTTTTCTAACCTATGCCCCAAGGGCATAGGTTAAGACACTTGAAATGGAAAGATTTTGTTGATTTTTATTATATGGGGTAATTTATTTTTTTCTAATAGGGTTCATTTATTTCCATATAGGGTTTTAGTTTCTTAAATAAGAATGCTTAAGGGCATAGGTTAGAAAAACCGTTTTATTAATATATAAAATATTTTTTTTATAAAAAAATCGAATCGACCCGCAAACCCGACCCGGTCCACAATGACCCGACCCGCAATTACCCGCGACCCGCAAGTCGGGTTGCAGGTCAGGTCGCGGGTCAAAAGTAAATTTTTTGCGGGTCGCGGGTTGACCCGACCCGTGAACATCCCTAAAAAACAGGCGAGAAAACAATGAATGTTAGATTGAATTAACTCAATCTCCCACAAAGAACTGCAAATTATCACTCTTGATCTAGATATGGGAAATGCCACAATATGTAGCCTCGAGAATTTCCTAGTGCAAGATGATGGTCTCAGATATCAGAATAGACTGTCGGCCTATCAATCATGTTTCGAAATGAACCCAAATGAGGAAATACCAACGAAGCTAACTGAGCTTGATGTGATTATGTTTGAGTTTTTCCACTTTTCCTTTATTCTCACAATTCTTGTATTTGGTCCTCCTGGGCAAGTAGGGTCATCTAGTTTATCGTCATTTTTTCTTTCATTAACCTAGGCGCGAATAAAGTACGGAGTAGTAGATATTACTTTGGGGATTTGTGTTATGCCCATTGTTGTCAAACACTTTCTTATTCTTGTAGTACCATTCAACACCAAGATCCAAACCCAGGAGGTCCTAGGCCATGACGACTTCCTTGGCATAGGACTTAGTATTTATTGTGTAGTTACTATATTTATGTTATTTCTATTTCCGTCATTTCTATTTCAGTATTGCTATTTATGGGCATGCGATCTCTTAAGAGTCTGACCCAATATGCTAGAATAAGGTCCGTTAGGATTTCTTAGGGTTTAGCTTGCATCCTTCTTTTCTCTATTTAAACGGTTGTTTGTGATCAGTTTTAGCACCTCAAGATTAATCCAAAGTTTGAGTTAGAGTCAAGAGTTCCTCCTACCTTTGGGTCCGAAGTCAACTCTCTCTTTGACCCTATTTCCATGTCGTCGTTCTTCCCTTGGATCGACATTCCCATCCTCGCCAACGTGAGGATTAGAGGTCCGCGATGCCATAACGTTGATTTCATATTTATCCCGTGACGACCCGTCGGAGAAGATTAGGGCATTTCGAGCCTAGATCGGCTCTTAGTGATCGACCTGAACCCAAGTAGGGTCGCATCAAAGAGCTTGTTAAAAATTCCATTTCATCCTTTGAGAACATTGATCGAACTTCATCCAACATTTGGTGTAGTTTTTTATCTTCTGTGTCAATTTGGCCGATTATTCAAGCTATCTTAGGGTTGATTGAGTTTAGTGTTGTCTTAGTGAATGGACATTTTAGTAGGATGTGGTTAGTATCTTTGTTTTGGTTATCACATGCCATACAATCTTGTGGAATTAGAATATGGTTTACCACGAGCGTTGTTCCAAAACGGCAAAAACCTTTTCTAGGATCCGCCTATACGCTGGAAAGTTCTAACCCGCCTAACTGTCTAGACCGTTTAGACTGTCTAGGCGCTTGACGATCCCTCTCCTGATCATTAGTTTAATGACTTTATTAATACGATGTCGTATGTCACTAAAAATATAAGTTAGAAAATTTCAATAGAATAAAGGGCTTTAATTGGATCACATTTTAATTAAATAGACCTCTATTACTTTATGTTCCTTTTTTTTGTTTTTATGAATGGTTCCGCAATTTCAGCTAAATTGTCACATTCCAAATATTATTACTTCAATGTAGCTAATGTCGTATCCACTTTCATTAAAGTGGCACATTCCAAAGATTATTAGTTGATTTAGCTATTGTCACATTCAGTTCTACCCAAAAAAAGCTATTGTCATGCTTACTTTCACTTTGATATAACCAAGTCACCTTTCCATTAAAAGAAAGAGAAAACGATTGAATTTGCAAGATTTACACGCAAGTTTGTTGGGTTTAAATAAAAGTCAAATCTATTGAAAAATAACACCTAACTAGTCTATTTCTTACAAAACCTAATTTTAGCCGATTACTACATACTAGTGACTCCTCAATACCAGATTCATCACTCATTCGTTTCATCATTATCTTATGACTCGTGTGGTTCGTTCACTCAATACTGGTCTACATCCGGATTAGATATTTCATATATTAGAATCTCCTTATTAATATTTAAGGAGTTTAGCTTCACTTTGCTACTGGAACGACTATATATTATTACCTATATATGTCCTTAATTAGCTTGTTATAATCCATCAATTAAAAAGACACCTTGCACCAACGAACCAATATATCATTGACGAATGTCATCCTATCATATGATGACAGTTAATTGGATCTATAGATGGAAATGGACCGGGTGATGAGTTCACTTCCATCACCTGAATCGTGTGGTCACTACGTTCGTTATTTCGACCCATCATCCGTCATCTATGAAACTCATCACCCAACATCCATAGAGTTTTTCAGATGAGTTGTTGGATTAAATAAACGGGTGAGATATATATTTCTTGTGTTTTTTGGGCTGAACTTACAAAATTTGTATAAAAACTATTTTCTAACATATTAAATATATAAAATATATGCATAATAAATAAGTATAAAAGCTAAAACAATAAGAAAATACATTACAAAATATATAAAATAGTTAAAATTGTAAATTCATCACAAATATAATAATTTACAATAACATATCATTATCAAATAACTACTTATATACTAGAATGGTGAAACGGTTCAGATGGTTATGAGGTGGCGGATGGTAGGTTATACTAAACAACTTACTCTCGTCTAACACATATCTAAATGAGATCGAATTTTCATTCATTTATTTGAGCGAGTCAGATGCTCACATGAATAGGGAATACAGGAAGGATCTTCCCTAGTTATCCGTCTCACCTCCACGTAACGCCAATCTGGCACATGAAATTAGATGGTCGATCCTATATAACTTTTACGAAATGCTTAGGATAACCAAAATACTAAAAAAATAAACCGTCTTATTTGCGAGTCTACAAGTCCTATTTTAAATGATGACGGTTTCAATCTCACACATATGCAAGGAATAATTGGAAAGGGAAAAACATCTTGAAGAGAATTCCATATCGATCATGTGAGCATAAAAATAAAGTATTATGAAGTTGAAACTCTAATTATTTGTCGATCATGAGTGTTCCAATGAACATAGACTCGATCATGTAAATAATGGTAATAAGATATTAAGATAGTTAAGAAAACTATACAAAAAATTGAGCAAGAAAGCTTAATATTTTTTTTGTTTTGTTTTTTGTTCATAAAAAATAATTAGAGCAAACAATCGCGTTTGCTTGGTTGAAGACTTCTGGAGTCGGCTTCACGTTTGCCTTGGTTCATTCGATCTTGACCTTCGTTCAACTAGGCCCTAATTTTAAAATTTTAATAAAAGGTGATCGAATAAAAAGGCACATACTTAATTTGAATCCTCCCTGCCGGCTCAATGACTTATATTTCTAATCAAAGGTGCACAAAAGAATATATTTTTATTTTATCACAATTAAAAGAAAATTTTATTTAATACCCCTTAATTTTTGTCTTTTTCATTTGGTACTCTAAAAAAATTCACTTCTCTTGTTAATCTTAAGGTTTTGACTTTTTTCTGTTGACACTCATCGGTTTAAATTATTTAAATTCAAGCTCACTATTGTTTTTGTCACCCTTAAATTAGTAGGATTTAACAATTAAAATATCCAACTTTATAAACGAATCATCCCAAACTTTTAATTTTTTGTATTCTTAAAAAAATAAATTTTTTTAGATTTTATTTCTTTCTTATTTTTAATTAAAACTAATTAAATTCAATATTATTATTATGTTCCTCATTCTTAAATTAATAGAATTTAATTCTAATAACACTCAAATTCAAAATAAAACCTATTAATTTGAATTTTAAAATAATTCTCTATTTTAATTGTTTGTTCAGAAAATTGTTTACAGCTTTAAATTGGAAGAGTAATTTTTTTTCTAATAAAAAGTTAATAAATGATAAGCGTTGCCGCGTCGGTATTCCACATATAAAGAATTAATAATATACTTATTTTATACATATAACATTTATAATTGGGAGGACGGTGAATTCTTACTCTCTAGTCTCCTTCCACTTGTCTCATACTATTCGCCGCTTCACACGCATGCAAGGGCAACATCATTAACTTATTTTATTCGATCTCTATATATGCACTTCGTATTGATTTTTTTGACCATTGTTGGTGTGTGTACATATTATTACCTAAAAGAAAATTACAATTTAGCGGATCCTTAAAATTACAATTGTTTAAAAAAAACAATCGAATTTGTGGATCGTTTTTTTCGTTCTTGCCTTTTGGCTCGCCCGGTTCGATCGGTCGGACACCGTTCTACATCCGGACCGGGTACTTCGTGGCCCCATTTTGGGGAAGACCCTCCCAATATCAATTTTTTCATACATGCCGCCAGTGAGATTCGAACATCGAACCTCTTACATAACACTTAAGGAGTCTAGCACCACTTTACCACTACACCAACTGAGTATTGGTGAATTTGTGGATCGTTAATATTTGGTATTAAATTGTCTCATAACTAGTTTACAAGTTCTTCTGGTTTGATGGTGTGAGATGATTTTGAGGATATGAAAAATCTAATAGGCCACAAAACGAATAGTTAGCCTTTATCAATTCCTTCGTGGATATGAAACAAATGAAGTGGAAGTATGACAAGTTGGTCGAAAAGAACACATTTGGAAAATTTATGAAAATGTATCGAGAAAGAATTCTTGAACAAGGCTTTTTCTTAATTGTTTCCTTGATTCCTTCCTAAAGCCTAAGGCATTTTGATGTTTGCTTGTCCCTTCATTTAGTGGAGGAGACGAAAAAGAATATCGATTGGTTCCTTTTCGTCTCTTAAAGGATAACCTAAGGCATAGTGATAACTCATATTCATTAGTTGAGTTGGATACATGATGGGAGTTTGGTTAGTTAAATATTTAGGAGTCCAATTTATGTAAGAGTTGAAGATAGGTTGAATGAGAATTTCTTTTTGTTGGCAATCTTAGCCTTAATCTTCTCATGTATGATATATGTCCACGTATATCACACGACCCCAAAAATCGTCCAAATTAACATCAATGGATTACCGGATGTGTTTGGAGTTTAGACATATAAATTGTTTAACTAGTTGTAGTTAAAATTGGAGTTTTAGTTAGATAACAAGGTAAAATATGAATTAAAGTTAAAATAAATTAATAAACTGTAAATATAAAAAAAAACTAATTATAGCTAGTTACAAACAAGTTACAATTCCCATTTTTTATTTAAAAAAGAAGAAAACTATCTGTTACACTTTTTATTCGATTATTCTTTTTTCAAAATAATCACAAACAACCACTTAAATCTTTGTTTTTTGTAAGTAAATCTTTTTTTAATATAAAATTAGTTGATTAATTAGTAATTAGTTGATTTTGATTGGTCAAATACCATTTCTTTCAACTAATAAATAGTTAAACACCGTTTTCGGACATCTAGTTAAGTGGTTATGATTTTAGGGTAGTACTCTAAGGAAAAACTGTGAAAACGTAAGGGTGTCTTGCCTATAATTCAGAAAAACTGAAATTGGTCAAATTTGCAACCTGTGAAATATAAGCAGAAGTCCAGACAAGGCTCAGCCCAAATTCCCGGACGAGATAGCCCAGAACACCAATAAGCCCACAAATTATTCAGCAGCTACCACACTCACCCAAACACCCAAAATTGAGTGGTCCGAAATGACAAAATTAAGTCAAATCCGAGAATATACCATCCGAAACCGACCCGATTAACAATCAAGTATTACTTTAGAAAAATATAATGAATAAGATATAAATACTATAAATATATTCAACTACCTTGAAAATTAACCATATTCAAGTTATAAATTTTATAAATTCATAGATTTATAAAGTTGGTATAATCTATAACTATATATTAAAGCTATACCTTTTCAATCCACCAAAACAATTCTGGCCCCATCTTATATTTACAAAATTAATTTTTATTCTTAATATTTTAACTTTTTTCTATTAAATTTTTCTTTAACTATTTAAATCTATCTTTAATATCAAACAAATATCTATTTAGTATACCAATATCTTTTGAAAACTTCCTTATACAAATATTTAAAATTAAAGATAATAAATTTAAAATAAATTAAAATAGTGTTAATGTCTATATATGCCCCAAAAAAAGTTCAAAATAACAAAAATGCCCTCATTTTTTTACAATTGTATGAATGCCCGAAAAAAATAACAAAATGCCCAATTATATTGTACTCATGCCCGGATTCAAGATTTTATTTTTTTTAAAATAAATTAAATTCTTATTTTAATTAAAGTTTAATCTATTAAAAAACTATATTGTGGAATCCTAAATCTCGATTATTATAGGCATTTTCCGACAACATTTGCCTCCAGATTCCTCACAAGTCACAACAATGGAAAAGTTCGCTAAACATGAAGAACAATCGGCACTAGTGAAGGAGGAGGAGGCCAATCCCTCCTCGTTCCCATCTCTTGCGGATTCAACTTCGTTCAGAATCTCAGCGTTTCCCTCTCGTATTCAAATCTGACTCACATAATCGTCTCCGGCGACACGTTCTGGCGGGTTTCGACTTACTATTACGGGAATCTCACCACTTATCAGTCGGTTGAGGCGGTGAATCCGACGCTGATTCCGACGAATCTCACGGTAGGGCAAGATGCGAACTTTCCGATCTTTTGCAAGTGCCCTAATTCGACACAACTGAGAAAGGGGCTTAAATGGGTGATTTCTTATGTGTTTCAGCCTTTCGATTCTCTGAGCTCGATCGCGACGAAGCTCGGCGCGAATAGAGCGGACATTTTCGGGTTCAATGCGAGCTCGATTCAGCCTTTTGATGCCCTTTTCGTCCCCGTTTCGAAGCTTCCGGTGTTCAATCAGCCGATTGTGGCGAATGCTTCTGTGCCTATTGTAAAAATTGAGAAGAACAAGAGTGTTGTTATAGGGCTAAGTGTTGGGTTAGGATTTGCTTTGATTTTGCTGGGTTTGGGCTTAATTGCTGGTTTGTGTGTTCTTAATAGGAAGGTTAAGAAGATGGAGGGAGGAGAAAAGGGGGATTTGGAGAGGAGAGTGAGGAGTGATAGAATGGTGGAAGGGAGGGAGAATTGGAAGGATATGGAGGTGAATTTGTTGGCTGATGTTTCTGATTCTTTGGATAAGTATAGGGTTTTTGAGATTGGGGATTTGAGGGTTGCAACTGATGGGTTTGATGACAAGTGTTTGATTAAAGGGTCTGTTTATAGAGGAGTTATTGATGGCCAGATGTTTGCAATCAAGAAGATGAAGTGGAATGCTTATCAGGAACTCAAGATTCTTCAGATGGTATATATACTTCCTTTTCATGTCAATTTCTTATACAAATTCAATCTCTTTATCGCTCAAAGTGAAGAAAATATTGTTGGGAAGGTAATGTGATCTACTTTTATGCTCGGACTGTTTTCCTCAAAATAGAAAATTGTTGGATTTGAAGGGTCTGGTGATAATTTCAAAGATCCATCTTGTTGTGATTATTTTTCAGATATCCATGGAGCCAATTTAAGGGGAAAAAATTGAGCACAGTGGTATCAAAGTTGAGCTCCCGATGTGAACTTGAAAGAACTTGCTGTTGTAACAAAGAACTACAGTGGAGCAGAGCTTGAAGGTGTTGTGAAAAGTACAATTTCGTATGCTTTGAACCGTCAAGTAAGCATGGATAATCTGACTCAACAAGTTGATGAAGATAATATAAAAGTAACGATGGAGGACTTTCTGAATGTTGTGCATGAAGTTAAACTGCATTTGGAGCCTCCATAAATGACCTTGAACGTGCCATGTAATGTTGGCCCTTCATCTTCTTTTATACAACAATGATTAGTTTTTCTGCTGGTGCAATTTGTTACAGCATTTTGCCTCTTATTAGACCAAATCACTCTTTCCAAGTGGCTTATAATATCTTTTCAGCACATTTAGTTAAATGCATGCAATGACTAACATATGGTTTATGCTCTGGATCCTATTTTGAATGTTTCTCACCAATTATGTAGTATTTCAGTGACCTAATCTGTATTACTGATTGTAGGGAATGTATTTTGAAACATTGGGTACTAATTTCATTTAATCAAGACACTTTTGACGATGCTTTAGATGTCCAGCTATCCATGCTGACGATTGGTCCAAGTTTATCTCATACTAATCTGTTTCCTGATTGATGCTTGATGCAGGCTTAATGGCATGGTGGATTGTGGCTCTCGCCATGTGCATATCAGGCAAAGATTCATGCTACTGGCAGATCAAGTAAGATTGAGCAAAGGAAGTAAACTAATAACTTGTCTTCTAGAAGGCACAAGTGGCAAGTAGGCATTGTTTCTCTTGCTTTTTTTCCTGTTGTGTTTGACTAATAATTCTTTCCTTTACTAATCGTATGAATTTAACAGTATAAAAACTGCATTGGCTGCTACAGTTGGTATTGATAGAGATTTCTCATATGTTAAGATTGTAAGTTCTCTTCTCCTTGTCATAGACTCTAAATATAACTACTAGCTGGCACACTCATTGTTGGTTTAATTGCTTAAACATTTTCTTGTAGGTCTTTGAGGATGCTTACAGGTCTCCTTTGAGTGTTATAATCCTTGATGACATTGAAAGGTAACTCCTGACAAAAACTTTGTCAACTCTTTCTTACTTCTACTTTCACACTTTTGATTGTATTCGATTTGCTTTCTTACCTTCATTTTCTTACCTTCATGATATTTTGGTATACTGCATGTATCTTTGAGGTATACTGCAAGTGAGTGTCAGTTTATTTTTGAGATTGGATAGGTATACTTAGATTCTCTTTTTATATTTTGAATAAAGATACAGACTTGCTTCTCAATTTTGGAATTTCGCATTTCAGTTGCCTCTTAAGATAGGTGCAAAACTCATGGAGAAAGATGTTGGAGCAGCTATGTAATTTCTTCAGTCCAAGGCAAATTAGGTGATTTGTTTGGACCAGCTATGCAATTTCGCATTTCAATTGCCTCTTAAGTCAGTTTCCTCTTCTGACCTGTTTGTATTTGATGTATGTTCCCCTACAGCTGATGTGTTTGAGGACACTGCAACATTTACAATGGAAGGTACAAAAGAAGCTTGTGGAGTCAACTACTGGAAGGTAACAATACTAGGGTGACAGTGTACTTCAACATACTTTCTCTCTTTGTGAATGACTTTTGTAGTCCAACAAAAGTAAATACTAGAAGAAAAATAGCTCTTTTCTCTTCTAAAGCTAGAAAAATATATGTAGAAATCTAAAAAACAATCCGCATGAATTTGCAACATAATTATCCAAATATGAGGAGACCTAAACGAATTCCTTTTTGTTTTGTTTCAACCCGCTTTTTTAGCTGAAAACAGAGATATAACAGATCAAAGAAGAAAATAGGATGTGTTCTAATCAGAAACAGAAGCAAAAACTAGAGGGCTATAATCTTCTTTCTTACTTCAATAATAACTAATATTCAAACAAATAACAATATGAACTTAGTTCAACAAAACTAAAGGAAATATGTTCAAGCCCAAATATAAAACATAGAAGCAAAAGTTAATGGTTCAAAATAAGAAACATAAATGTTCTAGATAGTCCTCTAGTACGAAAATAATAGTAATCTGCTAAGAAATAATCTTCATCAGGACATTGGCCTTGAGTTAGGACGATGCCTTGAACAAGTAAGCCTGCTATGTCCCCTCACTCCGCAATTTCCGCATCGCTTTGCTTTTGCCCAATTCTTCTCCCAGTGAGCCTTGAACATGTTAATCCTAGGTCTTCCAGGTGGCCTCTTTACTAGTGGTGGAAGACACGACATAGCTGAAACTGAATCTGGAACCTCCCAACGATGAAATGGAGGCACAAGATGAATGGTTTCTTTATAAACTTCGTTCATCTTTTCATTCTTGTAAACGGGATTCACAAGGTCCGCAACATCCACACCTCTATCCTTTGCTACAACAATTGCATGGGCACATGGAATTTTGTCAATCTGGAATACTTGACAGTCGCATGTGCCAGCATGTAGATTCACTTCGAACCTATCATTACCATCAGATACCTCAGCTTCAAACTGACTGAGCCTACGTACCACCATTGTCAAAGCAATCAAGTATCTCGAATCAATGATAGACATTATTTCCTCTGTTACCACCTCATTCCATCTAGCTGCCTTTTCTCTCCTTTTACAGAACCATGATGCAGAAGTCTCTAATATCTTGTCAAACATTGAAACAATAGGCCACCCACGCTCTTCCTTGTACACTGAATTAATAGATTCTGCGTTGTTCGTGGTCATTATGTTGAACCTATTAGTTGGGAAGTGTGCCCTTGCCCAGTTGGCAAATCCAGCGTCCTTGACATATTTAGCCACTTGTGGTGCATCATTAGAGAGTTTTGCAAAGTGGCTATCAAATTCTTTCACTGTATAGGCCTTAGCTAGCTTATCCCATAGATTCAACAAGTCTCCCCTGTGGTATTTTGCCTTGAAATTTTGGTAAATATGAAACATGCAATTACCATGACCCGCTAAAGTGTAGCTTCTTCTCAAGCCCTTAGAAATGCTTGCATGGCGATCAGAGACGAAAACTACTTCAGAAGTATCTGGTACAACAGCTTTGAACTCTTGGAAGAAAAATGACCATGATGCATCATTCTCACTATCCACCACTCCAAATGCAAGAGGATAAATGCCTTTGTTTCCATCTTGAGCTGTCGCAATAAGGAGATGACCACCAAACTTTCCACTCATGTGCGCTCCATCCACTGAAATCACCTACAAGAATAATATATAGAACGCGCTCGATTAATATTTTGGCCGAAGTTTTATTATTATTGTTCATAATTGAAATTCCTACAAGATACGTACCTTTTTCAAATGTGGAACTGCGTTTATCCATGCACCTAAAGTCCAGAAGGCATACTTGAAAAGTTGATTAGCATCTCTAATAATCGTGGTGCGAGAGCCTGGATTTGACCGTTCTAACATGAACATCCATGAGTATAGCCGACTGTAACTTTGCTCTGCAGTACCTCTTATTATGTCTTGGGCAATACAACACGCTCGATTAGACTTATGGTAACTTGCATCAATTCCCATCTCTTTCATAGCTGTTTGTATTTCTCTAGCTCTTGGCCCATGTTTGCGACCTCCAAACCTAGCATACCACAAAACTTAGTTTTTATGTTACAACCGAACAAAATTGAATATCAACTTTGCTAAATTCAATAGAGCGTAACCCAATTTAAGTCTAGTTCAATCAAATTTAAGTCTAATTCAGTGAAATTCTGCAGTTTGTATGAAGTGAATATTAACTATACAGAACTGAAAATTCAGTCCAGTTCAAAAACAGATGCTGTAACTAAAGAACTGAAAATTCAGTCCAGTTCAAAAACAGATGTTGTAACTAAAGAACTGAAAATTCAGTCCAATTAATAACTTTGGTCTAGTTCAAATACAGAAAACTAATGCATTCCTAAGAACTTCTAGCACGAAGAAACAACCAGATCATAGTGTCCAGAAATCGAACAACAAATGCATTAGTACTTGCTTCACATGATTATAGTGTATAGAAATTGAACACTACAACTAAAAAACAGAGAACTAAGAAACAACTAAGTCACTAATAACTGAAGAAAAGAGAAGAAGCTTAATCATGACAGTAGTTGTATAAACTAAGATGAAAATAAAACTAGCTATCTAACTTCTATACTATAGATGAAAATAAAAGACCTATTTACCTTGGCAACATTTTTTGGGCAATTATGGTTGCAGTGACTTGTTTGTTGTGGTTGTGCCTGTATCTCATTCCGCAGCTATGAGCTCCCACAAACTTTCGCACCGTAAACATCTTAGTGCTACGATATAATTAACCACGACAACTAAACGTGCATGTATTGTCTATGCAACCTACCACATATCTTGTTTTGTCTGACTTCTTCACCTTCAATTCGAAACAACCTCACAATGCTATTGCAGTTACAACATCTTGCAACTCTTTTTTTGATTGAAAAATATCACCAGCACGTAGTTCATTTCCACCACTAACACCACCAATGACATTTACATCCTCAAAATTAGACCGCTCATCTTTCCTCCCATGTTTCTGATAATATCTTAGTTCAACCTCTTCTGCAGCGCTCACAAACTCGGAATCAAGATCATCCTCATCAAAACCATCTCCAAGGTTGGACTCATTAGTTGCAACATAATTCTCTTCATCATCGTCAGTAGCTACAATGATTTCTTTACCCTTATGTTTTGTGGCAGGCGCAATAACTTCTTCATCATTGCTACTTAATGACACAACATTTGATTTGGTAGATTTCTGACAAAACCATTTTCTATATGATTCACTTTTTCTTTTCGTGCCAGCTGTACTTCCTATCCTGTCACCCATTACTGATGATCTGTTATTTTCATCCTCGAACATTTCTTCCACTGTCATGTCATCCTTCATTGTGTCACCTTCCACCATAAAATTTTGACTTTGTGTTGTAGGCGGTGCAGTTAGAGGCACATCCATTTTCTGTCGATTATTGACAGCCTCATAATTGAAGGGTTTCTCCTCGAATTCTTGTTCATCCATGTAGTTATTGTGCTTTAATGTGAGGCTTGTGTAGATTTCTACAGCCAACACACCATCTCTAGCAGATTTGATACTCAAAAACATAAATGCAGCCAGATCATCATCATCATCAATATCGAAAGGTGGAAGATTTCGGTTCGAGGGTGACAAGTATTTCATGCAAAGTTGGTACCTTTCATGATCAACCGCCAACTTCTCGGAAATCTTATTTTTTAGCACATCAAACTTTATAGTATCTGACACCATCATTGCTTTTGGAGTTCTTTCCCGTTCGTACGACCAATTGTCCCCATTCTTCCTCCATTCACCACCAGTAATCAAAGTGAGCAAAAACTTAGCTACAAAATAAAACATGAAAGATTAGTGTTTATACATGCTTTAGTGATAAATCTGAATGACAAGAGAGATAATTCCTTCTCATAATTTGTTTAATTGCTTTGTGGACATGCTTTAGTGACATTAAGCTTGCATTGTTTGATCAAATTATAGTCTTTTCTAAGATTACTTTATAGTAGGTTGCATCAGTAGAACTAATGGAACTTGACTGTGCATTTTCCTAGTAGCAGAATCAACATTCAGCTCAAGCAATTCTCAAATGGCCTTGCTGTAAACACACTCTTTCAGCAGCTTAATCCTTGGGGTGACTTCGGCTAACCAGATTTTGGCCTAAACTAAGACATCAACATGGCTAGAGGCTGGAAAAGCCGCACTAGAGTTATGCATAATGGTGTGGTAGGCGCTCTTAACGGAATATTCCTCCCAATTAATCGACCTTGTTGATTGGACTAATGCTTAGTTCTTTTTGATGCATTTTTTTACTATCAACAGTTAAATAAGAAATTTTTCAAGGTTTAACGACTTACTCATGTCACCAACACGATCACCGCCGATTCTTCGATCCCGATGTTTTTCGATCTTGATGTTCTTCCACAGCAGAAGAGAAGAATGACAACGATACGACGCGAGAAAACAATTAGGTTTTAGGTTTTATATTCTAACTGTAAACAGTAAACAAAGATAACATTTGTTATGATTATATTTTTTCCTATTTTTTTATTGTTATTTTCTATTTAATATTAAGATTACAAATGTGAGTTTTTGATATGGTCCGTAGATTACATTAGATTGGATTCGATTCACCGTTTTATATTTAATATATTTATAATGTATTTTTTTATTATTTTAAGGAATGTTTTTTATTTTATAACTTAGTAGAAAATTAAAAAAAAAAAGTTTATATTGCAAAAAATGCCCAAAAGGGCACTCCACGTAATTTAACCTAGAAAGGGGCATTTACAATTTTATCAACTTTTTGGGGGGCATATATGCAATTTCGATAAATATCTTTTATCTTTTAGTATGATATTTTTTCACGAATTTATTTATAGATATAATCACAAACTGAGTATGGTCGCATCTTAAATTAAATTAAATTAATTAAATTTGAAATATTTTATATAATTAAATTATCTTTATCTTTCATATTTTATTATATCTTATTTATTAAGTTAACTATTATTTTTTAAATTCTTATCTCTTCCATATTTGAATATATAAATTTTTATATCCATGAAATATTATCAAAGAAAAATAAAAATATAATTATTTTATCTTAATAATATATCTTCATTCTCAACATTTTTATTGATTAAAGAAATTATACATTCTACAAGCACTAAAATTGCTTGTATTAAAGTTTATATTATATTTTTATTTTAATTAATATCCTATTTATAATGTCTATAAAATAACGAATCGTAGTCGTACATGGTACGACGGGTACAACTAGTTTGAATTATAAATCATACCCAAGTACATTAATATAATTTTAGGCGACAAGACAAAGCGACTCTCAAAGTTTTTTCAATATACATGTTCCTCATGTTGATAGCTTCAATGTGTTATATTATAAGCTAGAATTCAACACTCGAATAAAAAGTTATGAATGTTTGAAGGTTGAGCATACACAAACTACTTTTTTATGGTCACCCGTTCTCTCTTCGAAATTATTTCCTAAATCTAGTTGGTTTAATTTTTATAGGGTTTAGGTAACAACTTCTAAGTATATCTTCTTATCCTATATCTAATAATAATATACTCTATCGGTCTGCATGTCGGTGTTCTTAATCACAAGATTCACAACTAACTATGATCTTAAATCCTTACCATAAACCCTAAACTTTATACAGAACTACTTTGAGCCTTATCTTAAACCCTACACCCAAACCCTAGACCTTACAAAAAACCTCAAAATATAAAACCTATCCTAAATTTTGTACCCAAATCCTAAACCTCACCCAAATTCTACCCTAAACTCTAAACCATACCATAAACCATACCTCTTATTCCAAACCCTAACCATAAACCTTACTTAAAGTCCTACTCGATGATGAATCGCTAGTCATTGTATTGGCCCAATTGTTCTTAGTTGGAATAGAAGTCCTAAATACCTTGGAATCTGAATCTCATGAAACCCAATGGAATGAATTGAGCATTTCCGTATCTGAATCTCACGAATCGGATTTTTTTCAAGAGAACTAATCCAAGAACAAATCTCATGAACTTAAAAACGATTCAACGTCGTTTCTCATGGTCCTTAGGATGATAGTTTCTCGCTCTCAAGAACACAAAGTGTTTATCTTCTACATAAAATTGATCTCCCCTTACTCTAGGGTTCCATTCAATTAAAAACAAGAGTCTTACAAGATAAATCTTAAATAATAATAATAAATAAACTAGGATATAATTAATAAAAGCTAACAAGATAGGAAAAATAGATAAAACACATACGATAGGTCTAGGAAGACATAAGCAAAGCTTATGCAGTATAAGCAAAACCAAGTCCAGCACTAGAAGAGTGCGCACGACTTGAGGCATAATTTGGGCACTTGCGCACAATCGTGCGACATGGGGGCGCACGACCCAAGAAAAAACTTGATGCCATAATTCATTGATGCATAGTTTTGATCATTCGAGTTGGAATTTGGACTTAGAGTAAAATTAAAGATGAAATAGGTCATCAATTTAACTTTCGAAAGACACCATAATGATCTCCAAACGACAATCATAGCTTCTGAATGAAGTGTCTCAAGATATAGTATTAAAACCACAAGTTCAATGTCCGAACTCTTTTTTGGTGGGAAGCTAGGTCATTTTTTGGATTTCCATTAGCCCGGAATTTCCTATATCATCTTGAGTGTTTGTTCCTTTGAAGCTTTTAGAAGTGATCCATGTGACAAACCTCTTTCATACCACTACCTTAAGCCTTATCTTAAACCCTACACCAAACCCCAACCAAACCCCTATCTTAAACCTTTAAGAATTGCCTTAAAAACTCTATATCCAAATAATAACCTAAACCTTATGCCCTAAAAATATAAACTATATCCTAAATCCTTTACCCAAATCTATAACCTCATTTAAATCTACCCTTAAATCCAAAACTTAATCCCTACAAATACAAACTATATCCTAAATCCTATACATAAACCCTAAACTTCACTCAAATCCTACCCTAAGGCCTTAATCTAATCATAAACCCTAAATCTTACCCAATACAGTGACCCATAATAGAACCACCATTACCTCCTCTTGGTTTTGGCTGACTTGACCTTTTTCTTCGATTTCAGCAAGTGAAAATTCTTCATATTCGTCATCAATATTGTCATCCTCATCCATGAATATATCAACTAGATAACGACTAGCCAATGAATGATGAGCCATAGAGTATATATTTTAAAGTGAGATAAAGATGAAAGTAAAGATTATGTGACTAAAATAACAATTGTGTTGAAATGTAAATATTTTATTTCTTAATTAGTCAAATAATAGACAATTTATTATTTATTCAGTTAATATTCTAGAATATTTTTATTTTCTTATAAGTCAAATAACTAATAATTTATTATTTATTAGTCTAAGATTCTAGAATATTTTATTTGCTTATTAATCAAATAAAAAAATAATTTATTATTTAGCAGTATAAAATTCTAAATATATCATTGTTTCACATATGGAAGAAGGTGCAATTCGTTAGTAGATGGAAATTGGAGGCACAATCAAGCGATATATACAAGAGTGTGCAACAATAGGGTGAATTGCTTAGGTCTTTCTTGAATTGCTTCAACACTAAGAGGGTAGGCATCCTTGATTGTGACGCGCTTACTGCAGTAAAAGCTTTTCAAAGAGGAGTGCACAAGGGATTAGGTGTTTACAAAGATCTTACTCAGTATCCTTGTAAGAGTTTCAAAGATGTCTAAGCAAAGACTATGGAATAAGTACGCTTGGAAGAGGATGATGAGGTGAAAGAAGAGTCGGCGAAAGCTCGTCCCAAAAGGAAGGAAACCACAGATAACAACAAGGACATGCACTCTCATCTTTATTATATGGTCCTAACTCCCAAGAAGGATGATGCACAAGATACGTAACCAACACTCATAAATTTAGATTGGAAAGAAGACTACATTCCCCCTAAACTCTTCGAGTACAACTTTCGCCTGTCACAAACGAATTCGGCGAAGAGTCTAGATAAATTGGGAAAAGCGGTTAGATGGTCGAAAAAAAATCAACAATCCAAAAACCGACACCTCCAACTGGTGTGATTAAGGCTGAGCACGGTTCGTTTGAAACTGAAATTTTAGACCCAACCAACCAAACCAAACCAAACAAAAATGAAATAATTTCACATTCTCACAATAAAGAAAGAAGTACTTATGGATTAGAATTTAAGTAATTACTACTATTTTAGAGGAAGCACATAAAGTAAGACGAGTATAATCAATCATCCATGACGACTTATTTCTTGAATTGCTTAAATTAAGCTCCAAGTGTTTGTCGTTATCAAAACTTTCAAATCATTGAAAGTATGAAACCATTGTTCCTGTGTTACGAACTAACACAAATCCAACAAATAGAGTAGGCAAAGTCATGGCCCAAATATTAGGAGCCGATAATAAATATACATCCTAATAGTTGAAGAGATGTTGGAGCCAAACTCGCATCCATGTTCTTACTTTAACCACAACAATGGATCTCAAACGAGCCTTTAATATATAAGACCACAAATCAACGACCCTAAATAATACTAGCAATATGAAAAATAATATGAAATAATGAACAATTGTTAAATCTTAGCAGTAAATAAACCTATTTTCGGTTATTTAACAAACAAGCGTTCCTAACAATTAAAAGAAATTAAACAGAAATAAAAATTGACATTCAACAGAAAGTAAGAGAAAACCATCCACTTGCCTTGAAATTTGAGTTCACTCTTAAGTCAGGGCTAGGTTTGCGTATGAAGTCCGTTTCAAGTCCTCGGTCCTTTTGAGTCCACTCACGATTGGAAATACAATAAAACAAATTCTTATTAATTTATTCTTTATTGTTTTTATATGAATTCCTTGTTCAATAAAGGTGGGGTAACGACTAGTTTCTTATGTATTTAAAGAAAATATTAAATATCCTTTATTTTAACATCGTTTTAGGGTAAAGAATTGACAACATAACTTTCATATAAATAAAAAGTGTGCATTTATATCATACAAGTGTTGTATTAAAATTTGGGAATTAGCTAACGAAGCCTATGTAAGGGTAGAAAGTTATCTTGAAAAATATCATAGGAAACATGTGTTGTTCACCATATGCAAGTAATCTTTGAAGGTCATCACTAAACACTTCAACAACTATTGTGACAAACTTTGTGAGACTTTCAATAGTAGTGATTTCCCCAATTTGCATGTACTCATCAACATAATCAATCGGAACACCATATGCAACTGTCGAAAAATTAGTTTTTTACCTTTTGAAGTAATGACAACCCAAGGCGCCCAACACCATTCCTCTTTTCAAAAAAAAAAAAAGTATTGTGCGCAAAGATGGCGTCATGAATCCGCATAAAAAGAGCTTGCTTCATTTTGATTCTCCTTAGAAAGAGACGAGCCCCATATTTTGGAGGATTGGCAAAGTAGTCATGATAAACCTTTTCGTGACCTTCAACTAAATCACGATTAACAATACAGTGACCCATAATAGAACTACCAGTACTTCCTCTTGGATTCTAGTTGGTTGATCTTTTTATTCGATTTGAGTAAGTAATAATTCTTCATGTTCGTTATCAATGTTGTCATATCATCGATAAATGTATCAACTATATAACGACTAGCCAATGAATGGCAAACCATAAAATATATTTTTTAAAGTGAGACAAAGATGAAAGTAATGGATTATGTGACTTAAATAACAAATGTGTTGAAATGTAAATATTTTATTTTATTATTTATTAAATTAACATTCTAGAATATTTTTATTTTCTTATAATTCAAATAACAAATAATTTATTACTTATTAGTCTAAGATTCTAGAATATTTTATTTGCTTATTAGTCAAATAACAAATAATTTATTATTTATTAGTATAAAGTTTTAGAATATTTATTTTCTTATTGGTCAAATAAAAATTATTTATTATTTATTAGGTTCAGATTCTATAATATTTTCAAGCTCTCACTATTAATTGAATTCAAACTCTTTGAACCCGTGAATAGAACTTAATCTCTTTGAATCCGACAAAATAAGAAAGTTAAAATGTCCCACCTTCACCATTGCCTTGTATATACACGTACGTATTCATCTACATTCAAAAAACTACAACAACTTAATTCTCAAACATAAGTTATCAAAATTCGTCCACTTTACTTTTCATTATTTGCTTCTCAATGTTGACATTAGCTCAAAAGCCTCTCCCACTCCTACGATCATTGGTTCTAGTGCTCTTACTATTCACCATCTCACCTGCCATTTATAACGACGCCAATTATGTTGCTAAAGCACTCCAACTTAAGCCAAATACCGTAGTTCATATGAAAAATGACTTGGAGTCGCAGGTGAACCTTCAAATTCACTGCAAGGACAAGGGAAACGACCTCGGGGTCCACACAATACCGTATGGTGGGAGTTACGAATTCGGTATAATGTCACTTTCCGTATTCAGGACGACGCGCTACTTTTGCGGGTTCGTATGGGATAATAAATTACATTGGTTCGACATATATGTACAGTCTAGAGATTATCATTGTAGCATTTGCTCATGGGAAATCAAGAAGTCCGGACCTCTCTATATTGGGTCAGACAGTAAAATTACATGTTACCCTTGGAACACGGGCTTGTCAAATATCTAATGTATTGTAGCCTTCTCATTCATAGCCAATAATAATAATAATAATAATATATTTGGTTTTATATTTTGTAGCAATATATAGGGTGTGCGTCTGTCCGTTTACGTGAAATAAGTCGTCATAAACGATTATACTCGTCTTATCTTGTGTGCTTCCTCTGAAAAAGCATTAATTTTTTATATTCTAATATGTAAATACTTTTTTCTTTCTTTCTTTTGAGAATGTGAAATTATTTCGGTGCGGCTCTGTTTGGTTTGGTTCGATTTAGTCGTTTCGGTTTCAATCGAACCATGCTCAATCCTAATCACACCACCTGGAGGTTTTGGCTTTTGGATTGTTCATTTTTCCCGACCATCTAATCGCTCCCCCAATCTATATATGATTAAAACCTCTATGAAATAGAGTCACTATATTGCACCACATCAACATTCAGGAGCGGACTTATGTTGTGCCCAGTGGGGGCCACTGGGATTTTAATTTTTTTTTTAAATATATAAAAGACAAGATGACTTTTCACATGTTGATTTATTAACACTTGAGCAACAACTTGACTATTATATTGCTGATGTGCACTCAGATGATCGCTTTGTCAACCTTACAGGTATTAGTGAACTCTCAAGAAAATTGGTTCAGACAAAGAAGCATCGTGTCTATCATTTAGTATATCTTTTGGTGCGGTTAGCTTTGCTTTTACCTGTTGCTACAGCTACTGTTGAAAGAGCTTTTTCTGCTATAAAGCTTATCAAAACTTCATTACGCAATTGGCTCGGAGATGAGTTGATGAATGATTGTTTGATTGCTTATATTGAGAAAGATGTAGTGCGTTGTATTGAAACTGAAGATATTATTGTACGATTTTAAGATATGGCAAATCGAAGAATGTTATTGTAAGAAATAATTTATTGTAATTTTTTTATATTTTATTAAAAAGATAAAAAAAAAATTCCTAACTTCGCCAGAAAAGTTTCTGTAGTCGAAGAAATTTAGCCCCGTGAGAAATTTTTCTGCCTACGCCACTATCAACATTTACCACATGGTGATCTCATAAATATTTTCTCACTTAAATATTTTTTCTCATATGGTTTGAAGGGACAAACACATGTTTTATTTTAGAATGCAACACTAGTTTTAGTTCCCATATCTTGTATGAAGTTTTATAAAATTATTATATATTTATTTATATTTGTTAAATTTTAATTAAATTAATATATGTAAATATTTTTTTTTTGAAAATTATACGTATCTTATTTATAAAAAACTATCACTTTTAAAATTAATTATTAAAAATTGATATAGGCAAAGATATTTTAGTATATAGTAATGACGGAAGATTATTAAATTTAAATATTATGAAATATTTCATATATATTTTATAATCTTGTGGAAAGTTACATATTTGTAGAATTGGATATATATATTTTTAATGATTATTTTACTAAAAATTGTCAAATTCAAATCTTAAAATATTTCACATGGATATAAATAATAGTTTTATTATATGTGGGGTCTAACAATGAACGAACAATGAGTAAGAACAATCTCTTAGATGTGAAATGGCAATAGATACCATAGGATTGGTAATGTTGGGGTCAAATGATTATTTTGAGATGGATTTAAGCATCAAGTAATATTCAATAAGCTTTGACAAGTTCCTGTAACAACGATCCATTTATACAAAACTTGTACCCCAAACATGCATGTACACAATAAGCTACTGTAAATGCGATATAAGCTAGCTCTGTCAAACACTCTTAGAGATAACTATACAAAAAGATCTAATAAGATCAGAGAATACCTCTACAAACATGAATCAAAGGGTACAAGCACTACACGAAGTTGTAAAAAATCCTTTATAAAAAAAGAGGAAGAAATAACGGTAGTTTAATTCTAGAGAGTGGAGTGTACACAAAATGAGGCAACAAGTGTGGTGCATAGTAATTATGATTATATAGAAACCGAGATTTATCATTGTTCTTCCTATCGAGTCATTCTACTCCATTATATTCCTTGCAATAAAAGAAAACAGCAGACATATATGTAGGGTTACTTGTATGATTTTAACGATGATTACTTGCCAACTTACCATTTAATTAGTACGGTTTAATTGGATATTGAAGGATCGAATTAAAGTCTTTTTTACAGTAATTACCACTTGAAACCCTCCACCAAATTTTGCCTCATTTGGTGGTATTTTCTCATAATTACATTGACGATTCCGAATTCGGTTGAGAGATTAAATAATTTTAAAAGTGGATTTCATCGCCCAAAAAGCGTCAATACATGAAAGGAATTTTGTATAATGCTTATGAATCTCTCTATTACAACGTCCCGAAACCGAATACACATTTTGACCCGAAACCTGAAGTGAGGCCCGAGCCGAAAATCTTTAGAAAGACCACTTCTATTCTTATTTATTAATGCCTATATCAGGGCGACCGTAGCATACAAATCCAATGAGTTTATCTTAAAACTAATTAGCAATAGAAGGAATATCTCAAGAGATTATATACTAGGTAATTTGTATCCCAAACATTAGATGTGGGATAACTTCTGCCCACACGCCCCCTCAAGTGGCAACTGTTCGTCCCAATTGGTATTTGACAATTATATGGCCTTAGAGCCGACAACTCATCGACGGAACCAAAGAACTCCCCAAATCATGTCATCATAGCGGGCTAACCCAATATAACAGTTGGTTACATCTCATTCTCTTTTTAGCCAACCCAACCCAAATAAAGGGTGAACCACAGGTCAAACTCCAAATAACTACGAAAAAACAAATCAAATCTTGTATTCCACTTTTGTGTTTCACTTTTATCTTCCACTTTTACATATAAATGAAACACCGAAAGTACAACAAAGAATTTGCGTCGAGGAAACAAGACATAGGACCGAATCACTCTGATACCATATTGAAGTCCAGTGGGTCAATACTGACGGAGAAGGACTCTCCTAGCAAGCATATGCTTATAGGCGTAACATACAACTAAAATTTCGTCCTAAAACTAATAAATAAAAGCAATCTAATTAAAAACTTCTACAATAGATAATTTATGTCCCATATTTTAAATACGAGATAACTTTTAACTTATTGACCAATTTAGGTAATACAACAGTGACCCTATGAAAATTTGGAGCGATACACCACTAGACGAGTGATTAATGTTTCTCATCATGTCTGTCTCACCCCTAGAGCGGTGATGAATATTGGTAGTGGAGGCGGAGAACGGATTTCATCTATTCTATAAAACCCTAATTGGTTATATTTAACATCATCCAAACATTTTACCATACACTCTAAAAGTATTATTTTATATGTTCGACTCGCCAAAAAAATATTAGTATCATTTTAACCTTTAACATAAGTACATAACTAATAAAACAATTAATAAATAAGCTGAAAATTTATAAATTTTTTTGATGTTAAATTATAAAATTTTGATTACTCACCTTATTTAATTTGTAACCAATAAATAGAGAAGATTTGAATAGAAAAAACTAATAAGTACAAATTCCAGTAAAAACCTTTGACACAAATATCCTTAACAGTTTACTTTTCCCTCAAAAACTCGGTCCTACTCAAGTTTCAACCAAACGCGGCCTTCAATCCATCTCTCTATAGATACTCTTTGCAATCTCTGATGGAAGAAGTAAACCCATAGAATCTTTTCCCTTCTGATCATTTCCTAGCTCCTCTTTTTTTGATCGTAGGCTCTGAATCTCATTTTACCTTGAGCTTTCACGTACATATATATACAAAATATACAGGTACGGTCCATATATAGGGCATGCATGTTTATTTAGCCTCAATAACTAATTAATAATCATCCATCATCATCCATGATATGATAATATATACTCATCGATCATAATCAACGCTTACTTATATATTAGCAATCACGTACTGATTCTTAGATATGAATTGATCCATCACGCAATAAATTAATGATCTATTCGATGGTGTAGGAAACGTAAGTACATACGCACCCTTAGAGCTAGGTAGAGGAAAAAGATGAGAGTTGAAGGAAGTGTAATCATGATCCTATTCCTCATCATCGGTGCAGAGCTTTGCTTATGTGCAGATGCCGGAAGACTGGGCCGAGTTGTCGTCGATGAAGACGACGACACAAATCCCATGGAAGGAGGAGAAGGCGGAGGCAGCAGCAGCCTTAGCAACCACCATGAACTTTCCAGGCATGAATTTAGTAGCTACCTTCCACCACCCGCACCCTAATTTATACTACTTACCAAGTCTCAAATTCAAGGGTGGTGTACTGTTATATATATATTGCTAGTAAGATGGTACTATATGTTATAGCCAATAAAACATTTGTTGGTCTAGTTTAGAAAATATATGATAAGTGCGTGCTCACTATGTCAATACCAATGGAGAGGTTCTTGATTTCGACCCAAAAAAAATGGAGAGCTAGGTTCATGTTACAAATCAAAGGGATCGAAATCTAGCTCCCCCCGTTGTAAGTAAATAAAAAATATTTTCTAGAGCGGCGTGCGCTCTCTATCAATAATGGAGTAGCATTTCCTTATCAAAAAAATTTAAAGGAGTAGTAATTATTTTATTTTATTTTGGTTTTTTAAGGGCACTACTATCAGAGTTGAAGCGAAGATATTTGAGATCTCATAGTACTATCTTAAAATCTTAGTCGTTTGGCTAAATATCTAAAGGTCGGGTAGCAGTTATTTTGGTTGCTATGGAGTAATATATGCAAAACGCTATGATTTATGCGCAAATTAGGTCGAAGTTGAGTTATTAGGTCAGATTAAGGAATGTAAAGCAGGGAACACGAGATTAACCTCAAGAGAGACTACACCATTGCTATGTGCATGAAGAAACAATTGGCAATATATATCGGTCTTTTTCTACCTAAGGAAGAAGGTTCATAATTGTGATTTGAAAATTATTGCCCTAAATTATGGGAAAAAGTTATAAACAATTAAAATCATAAATATAACAATATTAATTAATCTTGATTCTTAAACGATGCCCGAAGTATATCGGTATACTAGGGGGACAGACCCGTGCATACGCACGGGGCAGGGTTTTTGTAATGATAGGGCAAATATTATAATTAGGGAAAATAAAGGATGCCTTGTGCAATATGTCTAAAGGCTTTATAAGCCGGTTTGTACTACAGGGAGATCTTTCTTTGAATGAATTGAAACCCAATTACTCTTCTACACTCTGTATCTCTCTCTGAACTCTCTATCTTCTTCTCCCTAATCCTTTCTTATTCTCCTTTAATCTCTCTTTCTTTCCCTTAATCTCGTTCGTTTACTTCCGGGACATGACAGTTTTTTTCATGTGTATTTTTTTAAAACGCTCTTTTCAACAATAATTATCAAGATTGTTCTTTATAAATTTTCATTGCACATGACATATACACATTTATTAATTAAGTATATATATATATATATCACTATAAAGGCTCTGTTCGGTGACATGCATATTTTCTCTAATAATATATTATAATGTATTAAAATTAATAATCTGCGTTTGGGCCATCTATCATGAAATTCATTCTTCTTTCCCTTCTACAGACTTCTACACACGATCCTACTAAAGTTCAGCTTTTTCAACCAATAAGGCATTTTCTTCAAAAAAATCTCTTATCACAAATAATATATATGTTCATACCGAACAGACCCAAAATGTTGGTTGCTATTATATCCCCTAAATTAATATTTGTAACTAAATTTATTTCATAAAAACTATGTGACTGTTTTCTAATTTAATTTATATTTAATTAGTTATATAAAATTTTCAACCCACAATTATCTAACGATTAAGGTGAAGAGTCTTAACCGATGTATTGCAAAAGCGTTTGGAAAATAATTTAATGATAAACAATGATGACCATAGTGTAGATAAGCCTATGGGTATTTGTAAATTATTTATAACTTTTTTGTGTAGTTTTGGATCAATTTTATAGTAATTACACGATTACGTTATGATCTTCATAAATTTTTATTGCATATGACGGGACAATTTTTTTTATATTCCCATTTATATTTGCATGACAATTTTCTTAATGTATTCTTTTTTTTTTTTGCTAATCTATTAATTTTTTGGCTATTTTTTGTTAGTAGCGTGGAGTATGTACATAACTTGGTTAAAGAGTAATATAATGGAATTTTGTTGGAAAAAAATATACCAAAAATAAAAGTTAGAGAACCTTTTTCGAGAAAGACTCTTTGAGAAAGAAACCGCAAACATTACAATGGCCATAAATAGGAGCGAGAACGAAAAATAATAATACAGAATTTACAATTCTTAGATTTTTCATCATATTATAAAAAGGTAGAAACCATACTATAAGTAGATAATTTTAAAAGATAACCATATTTTACCTCTTCAATAATTGAAGATGGAGAGCTCGATTCGATTGAGTGCTTTAGCCATTGAACACTATTTTCTGCCAAATGAAGCGAGATACAAATAAAAGGTTTATAATATTCTTAATATTTAAGATTTAAGATACACTATCTAATATAAAATTGATAAGAGAATAAAAAACAATGATAATAAAGAAATAAAAATTAAGAATGCATACCTCATGAATGTTTGCATTAGTGACTTGACTAAAGAAGTAGAGCTAATCTAGAAGATGTCTCCTTTCACTTATATGGTATTACTTATAGACAAAATGAATGTTTAAGTGTTTATAGCTATGATTTCTAAACAAAATTTATCTTAATAGTGGAAGAATAGACACTATGTAACTTTATTGCATTGGAAAAGACTATAATTATAAAAAATTAATAAACGTTTTTCTTTTAATCCACCTATGAAAAAAGAGGATTTTGTGAAATCTAGGGGTATGATATGAGTTTTCAATAGAGGATTTCTCCATTGAATGTTTTTCTTTTTTTTTGTTAAATTTATTCTATTATATTTTTGGATTCATGATAATAATTATGATTATGTATGTTACGTATTTGTAATGTACTTATTTGTGAAAACTCTCTCCCTCATAGCATATTGTATAAATAATATGGTAGCAAATAGTATTCTAGCTTTTTTGGCAATGAATATCATAATTAACAATTTTTCATATAAAATATACGTTGTTGTGAATTATGATATGAAAGGACTTTAGTTTTAAATTCTTTTTTAAATAATATGTAAATTGATTGCCAAAAATATATATGTATTATAGATATGTGTAATAATATGATATATATCTATTTTATATAAATCACATTTTGAATAAGTCAAATGATCTTTATAAACTTGAAATGCATCGCAAGCTCATTATATACAATTTATTAAGGGGAATAATATAAAATATATACAAAATATTTTGATTGGATGGGCATGTACACAACTTTATATATGTAGTACAGATAGATTTACAATTGAGAACTTGACCAAAAAAAATATTTACAATTGAGAAAATTGAATTTCCATAATTACACAATCTGATCCGGATTAGAATTTAGAATCCTGCAAATTTCAACCTCATAACAAAATCTTTATGTGAATCGTGACGTGACTACACCAAGCAAATCTTCTACGGAGTATTGTCTTTCTAAATGCTTATTTATATTGAGACCAAAAATAAATCCTTATTTATTTGATTTGCATGTACAAGTTACACTTAAAAATCATCGAAAGAATATGTTAGAAAAACTGAATTATTAATTATACAAACCTTTATATATTAAATAACTACATAGTTTAAATACTTACTTTTCTTAGCAAAAACATAATCTTGTCTTAAATACATTCATAATGATATACGGAGTATCAATTGAGACTTACAGAAAAACATAAATATTTCAAGCAAGGTAATCCAAAATGATGGTGTAGTTTTGTTTGTCGAAAGAGAAGAGCGTGTAATTAATTATGACTACGATCTAAAGTATAAAATTACTAGATCGATCGATGACTCAATCACCAAACGAAACCAAAATAAGATTTATCTTATCAAGTTCTTATTCTCCAAAAATTTATAACTCCAATCCAACTTGAATCTGATCGATAAGTCTCTACACTAGCCTAATTAATTATATTGCCATATGTAACTAAATTGAACGGTTTTTCATGAACACATAGGACATGCATGAGATAGACGTTACCCTTGCAAGTCACATGTGTTCATAAAAAACTTTTCAATTCGATCACATTTTATCTTTTCACGGACAAGAATTTTGTGAAAGTATAGAAAATAAAAATAAATTTCAGTTTCGGACTCGGTTTTCATGAGGCCCTATTTATAGATTATGTTTCTCAATAACTCTAAATAGATATCTTTCTAATCAAGTATGCACGATAATATAAAAATATCCACTATAGATAATTAGCTTCCTTATTTGTCTTTGCTTAATTTGTAAGCAAAATAGTTAGGAAATTTTAACATTATATTAGCTTTTTTAGTAAGCTAATCTTACCTACCCCTTTTCTTCTATAAATAAAGTTACTGTTCCTCAATATTTTTCATTCTACTAGCTAGATAAAAAAATTCACATCCATACACTAGACAAAAGCTGCATCCCCCTCTCCCTCGACCATAATTATGAACCACGATGTGATATGATCGTGATCGAGGATGAGGAGGATGCCGCTTTAGTCGAGGGTATCTCTACTTTGGATCAAAGTCTTTATATTTTTTGGTTCTCCTACTTTGTTTAGTTCTCAATTGTTATTGATTTTGAGTTTCTTCTATTTAATGTTAATCATTGATTTTGACTTTAAACTATCGGTTTTTGGTTTTAAAATTGGGATCGCCGCATTACAGATTCATAAACCTAAAATTATAACCCTAAGACTCACACTTTATCATGATGAATCAATGAAATAAAGGTTCTTGATTTTGTTTCCACACATCTCAAAAAAAAAATCAATGTGTCACAAAACTTTAGCCACTTAATATATGTATCTCATATGAGTCATATAAGCTATGCATCTTAGATTTTCTATAATTTTTTTGTAAAATATAATTATATTTTGACTATTTAACATTTTAGATCATCATTGTAGATTCAATTTGTCCAATACCTTCAACATATTTTATAAAAAGTTTTTAATTGCTCAAATAATAATCCAAATATTAAACATAAATTTTAACCACGATCACTATAATAGATATCTCAATATTTTTAACCATGTGTTCCTGAATTTGAATCTTATGATGTGAAAATCCATTCTTCGGATTAGCTTCTTGTTTTTTTCTTTAATTTTGATATTTGTGTTTTATACTAATAATATCATATCATTATAATTTTAAACTTTAAAATATTTTTAAAGCATTTGTAATATTATCTTATTATATAATGATTTTTTAACCCTATGAAGAATATAATCTTTTTATTTTTATAGATACTACATAGTTGGTTCTCATCTTTCAGAGACCACGAGTGTAATCGGTGCATCCGATGCAGATATAAACCCTAGGATATAAAAACTTATGCTTGAGAGTTGGTATCTACCCTAATACATTATAAAGCGAAACCCAAGTCTGTTGTAAAATTTGCGCCACGTGGAATTTTTGAATAAATTAATGTGAAATTATATTTTAATAAATTCTGTAACAACTTATAGTATTCTTGCTATATATACTAAATAGATAACATGTTTATATAATTTTTTATGTATATAATTTTCTATCCATGGTTTATGTATTAGTTTACTACAATAGACAAAATATTTATATAATTTTTATATACATAAATTCCTATGAGATGATATTTTCCATATTAATTTAATACTTTTATCTCTTAACAAGATTTAGGGTCTTAATATCTTTTGTTATCTTTTAACAAGGCTTGAGCTCCAAGTATAAAATTTATATCTAAATAATGATATAATTTTAAATAATAAATATTGTTATGTTGATATATTTTTATTTTGAGAAAAAGATATAATTTTAATTTGATGACTAAGATTATATGTAAATGTCAAAAAAAAAATTGAAATATAATACAAATTAATGAAATTAGATTTTCTTTATCTTTTTATGCTTTCATAATAAAGATTTTTTCTTAAATCAAAGTTTGATAAAAAAAAATAGAAAAATTTACAGATCTTGATGAATACTTACTTAAATTGAATTTTGATAAAAAATTACATTATATTTTCTTAATTTCCTTTTTATTTTATTTATGTAAATATAGAAATTTTTTTATCTAGCCCCACCTTACATTTAAATTTTTTTATCTCTATGTTTTTTTGTAATTTAATATGGATGATAGGTTGATTAATACATTGAATTTTGTAAATTTTCATATACATTAATTTCCTTTATATTTTATTTCTTCGTTATGCAAATTTAGTATGGAAAACAACTTTATAGATGGATTGAATTTTGCAAAATAATATATAGACAATTTTCTCTATATTTTATCTCTTAAATCATGGACAATGTTCTCTTCTATACTAATCTTTATATTGTATTTTTTATATTTACAAACATTCTTATTATTATAGAGTTAAAGATAAGAACCCTAATATATAATTTTAAAAAATTAACTTTAAAAAATATTTTAATAAATTATATTATGATTTGTAGATAACCTATCCTAATTATTATTATCTTTATAAAAAACCAAGTGTTTTATACATAGTAGTGTCTAAAAAAAAGAAAATATTATTTAAAAATATTCAATAAAAAGTGAAATCAATATTTTTATAATTTCAATCTAAATTTGGACATGATCTCCACAAATAATGGAAAAATATTTAAAAATATATTCAATTAAAATATGGAGTACAAATACGATCTAAGAAAATAATTTGTCTATTGCATAATATATTATAATATTATATAAATATATTTAGTATTTTAAATTAATATCGTAGAATTGTAAAGTATTTTAGTAAAATTATCCCGTGAGTATCACGGGACTTCAACTAGTTTCTACTAAACCTACAACTTCACCCATTGAAATCATGCACTCCTGGGCTGGGGATCTAATTCGAAATAGCATTTTTAAAGCTCAGAAATAGACTACAGCCCGTTTGTTTATAGGGAGAATTGGATATATACCCATTGAAACTTGTTTAATTGGAAATATGTCCATCAAAACTTTAAAATTGGATATATACCCACCAAATCTTAATAATCTTGTCTAGTTATCCTTATTTATTATATATAATATTGTTGAACTAAAAATAATTAAGAATCAAATTTAAAAAATATAAAGAAAAACACAATCTCTTTTAAACGAAAATTCTCACCAAAAACGTAATTATAAGAATGATCTTTTACATTTAATTTATTTATTATTTTAATAATCCTTAAAATTGGTGGTAAAATTATTGGGTCTCTTGGTCAAAAATGAAGAAAAATCAATTTTAATAATTTTAGTTTATGACTATGAGCATTGATTCTTGATTCAAATAATATTATTTATTCAGCCTAAATAATCTTTCTCCATGGTATATTGTTTGAACACGAAACAATATTACAATATTTTAAATTTGATATTTTTAAACAGTAATTTACTCTAGGAAAGATAAAAAAAACTCACCTTGAAATAGTTAGAAGAATTGGGTACAGGGCAAGACAGAAAAAAATTATTTAAGAAAATCAATTAATATGTCTTTTTTTAGCAATGAAATTTCGATAATATCAAAAAAAAATACAGTAATTTTGGATTATTATACAAAATAATTCTGGATTATTATATAGGATAGTTGGGATTCCATGGATATATATCCAATTTTAATATTTTGATGGATATATTTTCTATTAGATAAGTTTCAAAGGACATATTCCCAATTTTTCCTTATTTATATAAATTTATATTTTGGAAACGGAATGTTCGAGTCTTTTAGTGTTTGATTGTATTTTTTTTAGTGACTCACTCCCCTCCTCAGTAGAATGAAATATCCAAATTGTTTCCCCTGAAAAATGGTGAGGAAACACATTAGTGGAATCAAAAACCCATCTTTCTCTTTTCACTATATCGCTCCACGCCTCCACTCTCCTTTCGCCGCTTCCACCTTCTTCCTCAAAGAGCCTTACACCATCTGTCCCCCGACCCAACTCCAAATCCATCCCCTCGTATTCACCTCGTCAAATCCAAGTCACTCCCTCCATTAAAGGAGATCCGTCGTCGAGAGGCAAAGGAGTGGCATGTCGTACACCGTCCGTTCCCACCATTGTTGAGCGGCGATTGCGGATTTGCGGTGGTGGAGGGCCAAATCTGATGGCGACCTAAAATTCAAGGATAGAATGACGACAAATGATGATGGAAATTGAGGCTGGATAAATGACCAGTGGTATACGTATGAAATTCAAGGATAAGGTGGGAAGATTGAATTGTTAATTGATATAAAACCCTAGAAAATTGGGGAAATGATAGGGGTTTTTTCAATCCCTTTGTTCTGATTTTAAAAACCAAATATTTTTTTATTGTAACGGATTTACATACCTTTGCCTTTGTTTTTCAAACCGTTTACGTTTACGTTTACTCTTCTCTAATCAAACGGGCCCTACATATGTATAGAAATGGCTATAATAGAGTTTATGTTATCGATAGGCAAAGGTTTATTATGGCTTTAGCCGGACGCTTACGATCGGTTTCCTATTATCGAAAGATCCGTAATCAGGCACAAATCTAATGGCATAGGTTAAGAACCTAATTATAGCAAGAAATCAATGATTTTGTATTCAGAGTTCTTTCAATTTTTTGGTAAAGGGTTTATGATTTCTAAAATAGGGTTTTAGTTTCTAAATTCGGTTTCTTATCCTATGTCCTAAGAGTATAGTGTAGAAAAACAGATATACTAGTTAGTTGGTTAAATAATGCATGTGGATTAGGGCATAGGATAGAAAAACCGATATACTATTCAGTTGGTTAAATAATGCATGTGGATATTCTAGCTTGGTGGTTGTATATATTGTAACACCCCGACTTCCGACGGGGCGCTACTAAGAAATAGACCTTACTAGGTACTATTTAAGTAGGTTGACAACTACACTTTAGGATCTTGCAACGCGGGCACGACGAGAAAACTTAACAAAAACATCCAACCTTTCGTTTAATAAAATTTAGAAAACATAGTCATGCATGCGTTCCCGAAAAATATAAATACTCAAATCTGACACAACACTTACTAATACTGAACTATTCAACAAAATAATAATAATAATAATAAGTGAAACATAATACTAACTCCATCTTAACAATAATAAAATCAACATCCTAACTATCATAAATAAACTAGCGTAAAACCCATCCCACTATGACACGCGCTCTTTACCGCTCCGGCCCGCCATCTGGCCTCGGTTCCTGCACGGCTCCCTGATTCATACCTGGAACTGAAAAATATTCCCCGAAGGGTCAGCTTCTAATCTATCAAGTTAGAGAGAATACGGAAATTGCAGAACGTTTTCAAAGCGTTTGTAAAGTCAGCATACAAATCCACAATCGCAATCATAACTCTAAATGCCAATACCTAAAATAGTTGTAGTCAGTCACACATAGCCACATACGCATTTACAATCACAATCCCATAACAATGCAATTCCTCCTTTTCCACAATCCGACTTCCAAGGCGCTCATCACCGCGCCGAGTGCAGAGGCAGGCCCTCTCACTCCACTTCACAATCTCCCTTCTAACCCCGGCTAAGCCTCCACTGGAGCACTTTCCAAAACACATAGATACTAATTTTCGTTTTTGAAGGGGCACGGTTTCCCTGTCACACGGGTCATACATAGCCAACCCTTCCTCCACGCCAGCTACGATGGGCCGTGTCGGAAACGGTACCAACACAGAGAAAATGTTCCAAAAATATCTTTCCGATAATATACATTCAAAACTATTTTACGCACACAACATTCCAAGAAGTTAAAAACAATTTAAAAAGGTATTCGGGACTAGTTCCCAAAACCCGCCCTACAATAACGGTATGCAATCTAACAGGATAGAGAAGAACCGAGCAAGTCGAAAAACGACTTACCTTGAAGGGATATTTTCTTAATCACTAGAGACGGCTAGAACTCGAACGGAAGCGATACCAGCAAGAGCAGCAATAGCAACTTGACGTCTTTCAGCGGCGACGGTAGTACCGCTCTTTCGGCGCGGCGACGACGTAGTCCGATGACGGAAAAATAAACGGTGTCACCGGAAATAGAGAGACGTCAGCGAAGAAGGTGACCGTTGATCCATCTTCAGGGTGATTGGAACCGAAAAGGAAGGAACTCGATAGATAGAATCGCCGTCAATTAAAAACAGAGCAGGAAGAGGACATATGAAACTTGCGGCTTCTCGGTTTCACAGATGGATGAGATTAATTAAGTGTTTGGGTGGAGGCTCCGAAATATTATTTACTTAGGGTTAACCTAAGATAGATTTGGACTTAAAAGATAAGATTAACGAAAAAGAATTAAGAGATTGGGTATATCTATATCGTTTGGTTTAGGATAGATTTTTTTCGGGATCAATTTGTGCCTTCGGCTGAGTTGGTTACTTTGGCCCTAATGTAAATAGGGAAAATAAATAAATGAATGAATAAATAAATATATATAGGACTTACAAGCATGTATAGTATATACTGTTTTACTTGTACCCAAATATTAAATATAATTTACATGAGGGGAGGAAGAAAAAGAGTGTAATCCGATGATTTGTCAAAGTGGGTTACTAATTAATAAAGAATTACGAGGTTACTTGCGGATCGAGAACTCAAGTGCTTGTAAGCGAAGGAACTCGTTTTCAGACTTACGAGACCTAAAACAAAAATCGGATATTACATATATCAGGCCCGGCTATTTGGGGCGGCGAGGAGGGGCGGTCGCCATGGGCCCCCAAAATATAGAGGCCCCAAACAAAAAAATTACTACTAATAAAAATAGGCTTGTTAATGTTAAAAAATTCCATTATTGATAAAAAGGCTATAATTTATTATCTAATATAAAAAATAAATAAAAGTTGTATAGAAAAGCCAATTTATTTAATGGGTTAAAAAAAGGTCCATTTATTTGTTAATTCAAGGGACCCTTAAATTTTATTTCGCCCTAAGGCCCCTGAAATAATTGAGACGGGCCTGATATATATATGTCTACCCTTAGATTGCATTGGTCGCCTTTTTTGCCCTCTACCATAATTAGCATAAATTAGTTAAATCGTTAAAATTAAATGTAATTATAAGTGAACAATTAGTCAATGTCTAATCCTCTCTATATCATAATACTCTCTAACTTGTTGAAATGATACTACCTCCCACCTAAAAATATAACAATAAATTTTGTATATGTATTGTTACTTTATTGTGCTTTAATAAAGATCGGAATTGAGAATAAATATAGGAAAATTATTCGATTTTGTAAATTATATTATGAATAACCCATAATAAATAAGTGTTAATAGTAGCCAATTAATGTCTATATATGCCCCAAACCGTTGGTTCATCATTACCCATAATTACAACTCAGTGTGACCCCCTTCTAAATTATTCCAAGTTCGCTACTGAATCCAGCCTATTCAGGTTTTTAATCCTCGTCCCGTTCTTGCCCGCAATATTACTTTAGCCGAAAGACGAAGAGAGTTAAGCCACAAGATAAAAACGAATGCATTGGATGGATATCCGGGCATTGAGATGCTTCCTTCGTAACTCCCAAACACAACTCCTATTTGAATTGCATCTTTAGCACCTTTTGTTCCCTAGTGTAAAAACAGTTGATTTCGTAGTTTTAGAATTCTGCCACAGACATATTGTTCAACAAAAGTATGGCACAAAATAATGTGGTAATATGGATTGCATGAAATAACATCAGTATAAAAAAAATCAATCTTTGTTATTATGCATCCTCAATACATACAAATAAGGGCCCTTTTTCTGAACTAAAACATTGTTTTACCCCATATGTTAGAACAGTACGTATTGAAAACTCACATAATTAGTTTTGATAATGACAAACATCATTAGGTAACTAACGTGTTTTTAACAAGTATTTCAAAGGAACTACAAATCAACTAGGAACTACAAACCGAAGATATTCCCAGTAACTCAGTAAGGGAGCTCAAGTGTAGAAAGCTCCCTATTCAAGGGAACTCTCAAGTCAATCCAAAGACAAGCCAACGTGAAATGCAGAAGCTAAGCCTGTTTCAAACAGATAAGAGGGACAGTCTGTGCATCAAACTGATCTCATGCATCCAACGGCCCGATGACCATCAAAGAGTTGACAATATTTAAGTCCATTTGAATTAAGTCACATGTGAGAAAAGTACACTTTCTTAGAGAGCAAGACAAGGACATTTCGGACAAATGACCAAAGGTAAGGATTGGGTTCCAATGATGATGCATCTATAAATACCAATGAATAGTGAGTTTGCACTTCACTTCTCCCAAGCACAAAAACCAACCCTAGACAAGGAAAGAAGAACCAGAGAAGTCACCGACAGCGAGTGTGCAATCTCGACAATGGGAAGAAAGGAGTTCCCAAATGCAAGGGAATTGAGTAGTTGATTCCATGTGTAAGGTTTGATTTACTTGCTTTAGTTATATTTTTCGCTTAGGAATTATGTTGAGAAGATTCATAAGTGTTCCTAGAGTTCAGAGACTGCTAGGAATAGAGAAATTTCAGTTTTACCTGTTGCGCCTAAGGAACAATCAATAAAGAAGTAAATCATTTAAAATCCTCCAATGGAGGTAGAGATTTACCCACACAACTAATTGGTTGTTTCGGGATTCCTCTATAAGAAACTTTGTCCCTTGCTTATAACTTCTACTTTTATACATGCTTTGTGTTTTCATTCCGCTGCCTTGAGAACATTCGTTCTCTATTATTCTATGACCCAACACCATCTAAAGGAGCCACTTGAGCAAAATTATGAAATACAAGTTTTTTTTATTAGGTAAAAAATCAGTATACCGGACAAGCTCGATAACCGAGAGGCCGTGAAAACGACAGCCAGAAATCCGACTACAAAAAACTAAAATAACCACAACAAACACGTAAAGTAAGCACAACAAACGAGAACCAGAACTAGAAAGTAAAGAGTAAAGGAGAAGTGAGGGGCTAGAGAAAACAAATGCCTCTAGCATTCGGGTCAAAACGAACAAATCATGAAGAAAGGTGGACCACTGACGTTGCCTCCACCGGAATGAAGGGTCTTTAGCAGCCTCAAAACGTCTAGCGATCACGCCAATCACAGGAAAACCATATTCCATCCTAGAACCAAACCTCGGAGTCATGCATACTTTACCCGGGCCAACCTGACAAACAAACAAACAAACAAACAAACAAAGAACCAAGCCCACAAATAAAAGCCCACACAGGCGCACAGGCCCAATAAGCCATAGAGGCCCAACAAACAAACATCCGAAACTTCAAAAAACAATTGGTGGAGCAAAGTCCACGTAGTCATTCAAAACAAGCCGATCTTCGTGATCTTTACGATCGGCACACGATTGGAAAACGATCGTGAATATTATTAAGGCTTCTTCGGTCCGACAAACATGGCGAAAAACGATCTCCACGATCGGAACCGAGGATAAACGACGATCACAAGAAAAAACCCGCGCAAACAAAAATTCTATTGGGTTGATTTATTGTTCTAAAATCCCCCCCAAAACCGAGCATTTAACACATACGAGTTTATCCAAAATTTGTCCTCAAACAAAACATATCAATAACTGTATTGTTGTTTTAACGCAAGAGATTCTACCCTTGGTTTTTTCAACTTTTAAGAATAAATAAGGACGATCCATCTTCGACTTTCTAAGTCATTGAAGGAGGAAGAAGTCAAAAAAGAAATCTAAATCAATAGGAAATGTTCATATTTTCTCTCCATTCTTTCATTTCTAAAGTTAGGGGCTTCTCCCCTCCCCCTCGCGTTTGTACATGCTTGAATTGTCACTTATGAACTACAAATTGGAATGGAGATAAACATGTAAAGAACCTAAAAGGTTGAATTTATTGATATCCAAAAAAAAAACTAAATACAAAATAGTTCAAACCTGAACTAACCAATCAAGTGAATCAATAACTCAAAACGTGTTAACACCAAATCAACCCGATCGATTGGTTACATTAATTATTCTATACGGAAGCATGATATAGATCGATGATCATAAAAACATAGCTATTAGCCACCGGTCTCTGTCAAAGAGAGAGAGGTTCATGGCTAACAGACTAGCAAACGTTAAGAAGTGATTGTTTCAAAATAACAACGTATGCTAATGTGATTTTGTATAACTAATCCAAGAATTGAATGGCTTTTAACGTCATTTATTATCACACATCCAAACAAAATAACTCTTTTTTTTCCTAATTAAAACAAACGAAACGAAACCACGTCAGCTAATATTTTTTTAATTTTTTTTAAAACACACGTACTACGAAAGTTCGTCTTTGTTTCTTCTTCACGCTCCAACCAAATCCAACCAGCAAAAAGCTCAGAGCGAATCCATCCATGGCGGATTAGCCCTCGGAAATCCAAAAAATAAAAAGATGGTGCTGAGCAGCCAGGTGGTGGTGACGGTGGCGAACGTGTCGGCGAACCTCTGCCAGTATATAGCCTGCAACCCTGAGAGACTCAGTAGCGAAGATGTTCTCGATCTCATCTTCTGCTTCCCCTTCCAACAGTTTCGTCGCCTCTCTCTCTGTCTCTGGACCTTCTTCTGCTTCCCCGCAGGCGATCCCTATTTTTCCCCTTTCTCTTCCTCCTCCTCTTCCTCGGCTTCTTCCTCCGATGGCGAAGATCTTCATTCAGATTGACAATTCGCCGCTTCTGATTCGTATGATTCGCTCCCCTGTTTCTCTTTTTTTGGTCATGTGTTATGCTGTAGCAATCGTGGCATGTGATTGTATATTGCAGTCAATTGATTGAAGGATTGTTGCGATTTAGGTTTAGTTTCGTCATTTTCATCGTTTTCCTCACTCCAATACGCTATAAGATTGGATCGAATTTAGGGGAATGTGTTCAAATTAGGGATTGCTGGAGCGCTTCCGTTAACCATCTCAATCGGCAACATCTTTTCATGTCTGGAATTATTGATTGTTCTAATCTCCTTCCATGGAGGTTGTAAATGGTTCTTGTTTGCATCTCCTCCCCTCCCCACTCTTTCTGTATGCATTTTTCATGTTGTTTTGATTTCATCAAACTGCATTTGGTACATTATTTGGGACATGGAAGGATGCTTTTCTATGCAGGGAGGCTCACCCTGGACCATATCCATGATACTTTTCTTTTTATATCAGAATACCTAAATCAACAACTTGTAGTTGCAAACAGAAGAATCGAGGCTTGTTCTCTTCTAGGCATGGAGGACAATCTGTTAGAACTTAGAATTTCTGCTGGTGTGGAGAGATTTGATAGTGTTGTCTTGTAAGTTATATTGGCTGTAACTTTTGTTTTCACTTTGTTTAATCAGTGCATTACTGGATTTACTGCATATCTTATTATCTTAGAGATAGTTATCCACCTGCAATTCTTGTACAAAGTGACTGTTTATTGTCTGTTGCATTGAAATGAAACAAGTGTTTGCAATTATCAAACCATTTGATGTTGTGAATGTTATATATAACATATTGCTTCTTAACATTACATGGTTCATTTGAAAACCAAACACATTATTAGTCATTATTAGTCACTGTTACTATTTATTCCAGGCCATGATCCATGGATCATTACTTGCTTCTGGCTCCACTACGCTAAGGGATAGCTTCCCATCATGGCTATACCACAAGTTCCCTCTGGCTCCGCCGCATCACGCAACAATCTGATATACCCTTTCTCACCCCAACTCGTCCCCCATGAATTTCTCACAATCCAATACTTGACGCCATTCTCTACCCCATATCCGACTACATTCACCGCGTGGTTAAGTTTGGTCCCACAAGCCCCTTTAAAAATACCTTGACGGTACAACTGAAAAGGCGACCCGTTTGACTCAAGAGCCGCCGCCACTGGCTGTTGAGCAACCGCCGCCAAAAGATCCTTTTCAGAATTCATTGTTACTGTCTTGTACCCTGAAATTTGTGCTGCTTTCTTGAAGCTGGGTCCTCGGCAAGATCCTTTTGTTCCTGTGTAAGGGTAGTCTTGTTCTGTGGATATACCTTTGTTGTTCTTGATGAACTTGAATGCCTCTTCCATGAGCCCTCCACTGCACCCCCTGTTATTGCCTTGTGTGTCACAGTCTACGAGCTCTTGCTCGGATAAGGAGACAAGTTTTCCGGTCTTGATTTGGTGGATGCCTTCTATTGATGAACATGTTGAAAATGCCCAACAACTTCCTGCATAAGAGTAAACAAGTGTTGGTGTATGCATCAAAAGGTTGGGTAGATTAAAATAATCCATGTTGTAGGGCTCAAGAAAATAGTTTTGCATTTAGTTTTGTCCATAACAACTTCCTAGATATGGGTAATCAATTGTTTGTGTTTGCACTAGGAAAATATGATTTTTCTAAGGACATGGATTAATCATCTTAATTTGGTAACCATATCCCAATTTTTTTATCGATTATTTTTGTACATTTGTTGTGGGTTTTCGGTCTCTTTGGGTCTCTCGGTCACACCTCCTCAACGTTAAGCCAGGGGTGCCCCCATATTGACCCCCAGATACTCCTTGAGGGGTACTGAACTAGGTCAATGTTGATGTTGTTATTTTTGTAATTTCTAAGGGTTCATAAATTCCAATTTTGAAGAACATGTACTAAGATGTTAGTAGAGATTAGAGTAAGGTATACCACATCGGCCTTGATTCTTTATTTCATTGACTGCACCCTTCTTCCTCCAGTCAACCTCTACAGGTAGAGGAGCTTCAAGAGGACTACTCATGGACATAGTCGAATTTGTATCGCGACTTGTCACATCCAAGAGGTTCAAACGACCGACATACAAATCCACGAACTCATCATTGGTGAGATCAGCAAACTCATTGTCACCCAATTGGTATGACAAGTTTTGAGAGTTGAAGAAACCAATGAAGTCCAAGTTCGCTTGGTAGATCCCGAACCGAAGCATCCATTCGTCTCTGTCTTTGTAATGCTTGTTGTGTTGGTCGAGCCATGATTTGAACCTCTTTTCCATGACCGTGATGTCGTACCTTGTTCCAGTTGTGATACGAGAATCGGCCATCATGGATAGCAAGGCAACGCAAAGGAGAAAACAAATGGCTTTGTTATTAAGGATTATCATGGCTTTTGGGTTTTTCAGTTTCTTCAGGTTGGGATGAGATTTTTTGGTTTTGAATTTCTTTTGGTCTATATGAAGGTTATGTTATTTGTTACGTCTGAGGTTGTCTATTCTCCTGGTCACATAATTTGCATTGTTGTGTGAATTTCAGGAAGTTGTTGTATGTTTGTGTAATCACCTAGCTTCTAATGTAAATTTGTTTGTTACTTCTACGTGTCTAACAAAAGATGTGATATAAGAAGGCTTATTTATGTGTTTGACAAAGAGAGGGTGGAGACAAAACATTAGGTAAATTTTCAAATTTCAGATTCCACTATCTTTATATTCTGTGTGGTAAGTTGGTAACTCGTATCCAAAGCAATGCCAAGTTTATACAATATTGTGTATTTCAAATTCCAAATTTTCTTATAGGCTTATCATTTTGTATTTAGGGCAATAGTTTCTAGAAAGGGAATGGTTAATTGTGATGTATGTAATGTGTGATAGAGACTATCACTGGCCAAGTCTTGTGAATTTTGTCTTTGTTGCTTTGCATTACTTTTTCTTGATGAGTCTAGATAACTGTTGATCTCAAAGCGTATGCATTTCTTCAATTATTCTTCCTCCAATAAAAGTCTTGATATCGTTGGTATAACATTGAATATGATTGCCCCTTTTCAAGATTCTTTCTTAACTAGACTCGTCAAAATGTAACCCAAAAGAGCTCGGCCTAGTTCAACTTTGTACTCAAAATTCAAAATGTTTGAATATTTTCGAATTACTTACATCTGACAACAGATGGACCCATAAAATAAAACTCCTCCAGCTAACTAAACAGATCTAGAAAAGTTTAGTGCTCGTTGAACCAACCCGCATGAAGTTATTTCACAATAATTGACTTTCATGAATTTAAATTCGGAAATTTGGTGTGGTAACATTGAGGTATTGTTTCATTTATCCGGTGTACCGAAGTTTAACATATTTCGCATGATAACCTTGAGTTTTGTACCAAATTTACTTTATACCCAAAAATGTTAAAATAAAAAAAATTGAAAGCAAAATAAGTTCAATTAATTTTCTATTTTATTTTCCAAAACAGGGAGAGAGGATAAAAAAAAACTTCCATAAATAACATTCTATTTTCTTTATTATCCAAAAAACATTCTATTATTTTTTGGGTCCGGATAATGTGTGTCCATGTGCATACAATAACAATACTTTAACTTTGGAAATTATTTCCAAACTATTCCCTAAATTAGAATTAATGAACCTGTAACACCCCGATAATTTATAAGGAATTGAGGTGCTCCCTACGGCTGTCAATTACCCATGGGTGACCGACCCACCCGTTTAACCCACCCGAAATAAACGGGTGAAAACCCAATCAAAGCGGGTGACGGGCGGTTCGGGTGACGGGCGAAACGGGTTATGGGTCGGGTAAGGGTGAGATTTTATCACCCAATAACCCACCCAATAAACCGACCCGTTAACCCACCCATCACCCGTCTCACCCAAACCACCCGTATAACCCGTTTTAACCCGTAATTTCTAATACGTATGGGTCTTTGAAGTCACCCATATAACTCATTCTGAGCTTGTGTTATGGGATTTGTTTTGTAACACATCTTTGAATCCGTTTTGATATCTATTGCTTATGGGATTTGTTTTTGTTTATATATATGGATTATGGATATTTGTTTTAGTTTATGTATGACAATTTATTTATAGACATAAAATACTGCAGTTACACAACGGTTATACGGGTGAACGGGTCACCCATCTAACCAGCGGGTGACGGGTGGTTTGGGTGATGGGTGGAACATTTCACGGGTGATGGGTGGGTCGGGTGGGGCGTTTTAACTTGCGGGTCGGGTGGTGGAAGCAGGGGCGGAACCAGAAACTTTCGATTGCAGGGGCCAATAAATTTTTCAAATCTAACTAATGTGTTATCAATTTAAAAACATATTCCCTCAAATACATGTCGTTTTAGCCTAATTCTTTTGTTAAAAAATATTTGTCATTTGACATATTTTACCACATTTTTTTTCAATATTATCTTCAATAATTAAAAATATTTACGTATAAATAAAATACACGTAGATCTTAACAAGATTGACGGTATTTAAGTCATATCATATGTTTTTTTAAATTTTGACAAATCTTAAATAGACATGTATTTCCGAACGGATGGAGTACAGAATATTGAAAAATATTTAAAGAAACTCTTAAAATTATTAATACATAATTAAAATAAATACTTAAAACACGCGTATTTTTTCAAAATAGCAAAATATTATTATATAAGATAGTGTTGACAAAGATTTTAAATAAAAATATAAATTTGTACAAAAAAAGAATATATTTTATTGAGGAGAGACTAAAATATTTTAGAAAAAAATGAATTAAGAAAATAATAGTTTATAAATATAACTTATACAATTATGTTTCAGAATACAAATATATTGAATATATAAACACTAAATGCTCATAACTAAAAACTAAAATCCAAACTGCAACCCTCGTACTAATAATGAATTGTGTGAATCAAGACATCCCAACAACAACTTATTCAAAGCTTTCGGGTTCAATTATACTATGAAAGTAAGAAGTTTAGCAAAAGGTAAAAGCATTCTAAGTAAATGGCTTGTTAGAAATGATTTTTATGTGTCTAATCTTAAAACGGTCATAACTTTTTGCTCAAATGTCAAATTGGGGCGTAGAATATATCAAATCGAAGCTATTAACACGAGGAACATATATACCTAAAAAAAATTGGATTGGGGGGTCATGGCCCACTCCCTCCCCCATTAAGTTCCGCCTCTGGGTGGAAGTGCTCCACCCACCCATAACCCGACCCATTGACAACCCTAGCTGCTCCCCATGTCAACCAGAGCTCTTCCTTTTCTGAGTTCGAGTGAGGACAAAGAACTCAAAAATTAAGCGTGCAAAGGCGAGAGTAGTACCAAGATGGGTGACCTCCTGGGAAGTTCTCGGGTTGGCATGGGATTGCGCTTCTAAGGCCTCGGGCTTTACGAATGGTATCAGAGCCGACTCTAGGTTACGAGTGCACTTGGTCCAGAGGGCGGTGACTCGACCTAGAAGGCGGTGCTTGGGCCTTGACGAGGACGTCAAGTGTTTAAGTTGGGGAGATTGTAACACCCCGATAATTTATAAGGAATTGAGGTGCTCCCCATGTCAACCAGAGCTCTTCCTTTTATGAGTTCGAGTGAGGACAAAGAACTCAAAAGTTAAGCGTGCAAGGGCGAGAGTATTACCAAGATGGGTGACCTCCTGGGAAGTTCTCGGGTTGGCATGGGATTGCGCTTCTAAGGCCTCGGGCTTTACAGAACCCTTTTAGAAAAACGGTTTTTCTAACCTATGCCCTTAGGGTATAGGTTAAGCATGATATTCAAGGGAACTAAAATCCTATTAGGAAACTAAAAAAATCATTTAAAAAAGCTAATTATACTAAATAAATACTCCATCCGTTCATAAAAACATGATGTTTTAGCCTAAACCCTAAAAATTAAGAAAGTACATAATTTGACTCAATTACCCTTCTTATTAATATTTTACTTTTACTTAAATTTAAATTATGAAATATTTTCTGATTTGGTTTAGATTCACTTCTTCCCAATTCTCATCCAATTTAACGTACAATTTCCTAAATTAATGTTCCTAAATTGGTTTGGTTTGATTTCTATGTTTTTTTCCCTTTTTTCAGAAGGATAAAACTGGAAAAATGTGACAAAAATAGCTAAAACATCATATTTTATTGAACAAGGAAAAACCCCTAAAACATCATATTTTCATGAACGGAGGGAGTATAAAGTTACAAACAATATCCAAATTTATTAAGATTAGTATTCTTATTGTAGACATGGACACACATTAGAAAATCCGTTATCTTGTCCATGGACACACATTAAAAAATCCGTTATCTTTAATATAATAATCATCTGAACTCATTACTATTTATTTACCGTAAAAGTACGCTTCATTTAGAATCCAAACCACACAATTTAGAACATAGATTTTATACATAACAACCAATTTAGATTTAGAAAGTTAAAAGAGTGACGGTGGCCACTAGGCCGGTGGTTCAAGGACTCAACAGAGACAATAACACTAGTGCACTACCCACTAGACTAGAGTTAGAACTTGTAATTAAATTAACACGCCGACCTACAAAAAAATCCCATCCCCACTCCTCTCTTTCACATCACAATATCAAATCCCCCAATCTCCATCTCATCCTCATCCTTTCTCTTTCTCCCTCCATCAACTTGCAATTTTAAGATACATCTCACTTTACCGTTTTTACTACATATTGATAAGGCCTTGTTTGGTGAGACCTTGTTTTGACATCGTCCATACTTGTCCGATTTGATCAGTCTGGTCAGAGCTGCACTACTTCTAAACTGAATAATAAGAATATGTTTAATAGGAATGACCCTTTTAATTTAGTCTCTCCAAAAACTAGGGCTAAGCATCGGTTCAAAACCGAACCGAACCGACAAAAACCGAATCGAACCGAAAACCGAAATTCATTTATGTGAACCGAAACCGAATCGAATTGGTTCGGTTCCGTTCGAAGTCGGTTTTTGTCGGTTTTAGATAAATAGAATGTTATTCTTAGGAAAATTTGAATCAAATCGAAATTTAACCGAAAACCGAACCAAAACTTCAAAAACTCCTATACCGAACCGAATTATATCGGTTTCGGTTCGGTTCGGTTTGGCTTAAAATTTCGGTTTGAACCGAACCGTGCTCAGTCCTACCAAAAACTAGGGTTGGACATTGGTTCAAAATCCAACCGAACGAAAACTGAAATTTGGTTTAAGGTAAATCGAACCGAATTGGTTTGGATTTTTACAATTTAGGATAGATAGGGCTATTTTTTTGAAATTTGAACTGAAATTTAACCGAAACCGAAATTCATGAAATTCCTAAATTGAATCAAATAATGTCGGTTTTAGTTCGGTCAATTAAAATTAGAACTTCGGTTTGAACCAACCCATGCTTAACCCTACCAAAAACGCATGAGTTTTCATTTAGTATTTTGAAATATTTTATCATAACTTGAATGACCCATCCTCTTATTTAATTTGATCGATCAAAGTTACTCTACATTACCACATCGAGATTAGATAGTACAGATGTCTTTAATATAACTAGTTTTACCCGTCGTACCATGTACGACTACGATTCGATATTTTATAAACATTATAAATAGAATATTAATAAATAAATAAAAATATAATATAAACTTTAATATAAGTAATTTATTTTATATTCTTCCTATTTTATTACTTTTCATGTACGTAAATTTAGAATTTATCAAATATTTCAATATCTATTAAATATTTTGTTATCCATTTTTATTAATTTTAAAAATTTTAACTATTTATTCAATAATTTTTATAAAAGAAAATCACTATATTTTTATAAATAAATTCGTCAAAAGATATATGATAAAATATTTATATTTATTTTTAAATATTTAAATACTTTATCTTTAATTTTAAATACTTGTATAAGGAAGCTTTCAAAAAATATTATTATACTAAATAGATATTTTTTGATGTTATAGATAAATTTAAATAGTTATAAGGAATTTAATAGAAAGAAGTTATAATAATAGAAATAAAAATTAATTTTTTAAATATAAGGTGGGGCTAGAATCGTTATGGTGACTCGAAAAGATAAAATTTTAATATATAGTTATAGATATTACCTATTTTTTATTTTTAAACATTATAAGTATTTATCATTAATTTTTTTATTATAAAAGAAAAAATATATCTATAAATAATTTCGTGAAAAGACATCATGCTAAAAAGTAAAAGATATTTATACTTATTTAAAAATATTTTAAATTTGTTATCTTTAATTTTAAATATTTGTATAAGGAAGTTTTCAAAAGATATTGTGATACTAAATAGATATTTGTTTGATGTTAAAGATAGATTTAAATAGTTAAAGAATAATATAATAGGGTAAAGTTAAAATATTATAAATAAAAATTAATTTTGTAAATATGAGGTGGGGCCAGAATCGTTCTGGTGGCTCGAAAAGAGAGCTTTAATATATAGTTATAGATTTATCTAAATATGCCTAAAAACAAGATTGATATGTGTATAGACCCCAATTTAAATCTCAATATCTACCTAATACATTATAAAGCAGAAACCATCTGTGTTGAAAAAATTGCGCCACATGACATTTTTGAATAAAATAATGTTACATTTTTTAATAATAAATATTATAATTACTTGTATAATTCTTTATATATATCCAATTTTTTATAAGATAATAACTTGATCTATATGTGATATTTTTTATGCATGTCTTTTTTATTCTAACAAGATTTGGGATCCAAATATGTAATTATTTTATCTATATGTTGATAATAACTTGATCTATTATTTTTTATATTAATTTTATGCATAATATTTTTTTATCTTTTAACAAGACTCGGGCTTCAAGTATATAATTTTTTTTATCTATATGTTGATAAAATATGGGGCACAATCTTAAAGATTTTTTTTATAAATTACATAATTTTATTACGATATTATATACCAGTGTTTTAAATTTTATAATAATATCATAATATTGTATAAGCTTAAGTAAAATTATCCCATAACTATCACGAGAATTCAACTAATTTAATATATTAAATGTATAACCCAAACATGATGTAAGAGTTTTTCATTATTATTTTAAAATAGTTATTTATAGCTATGATGAATGACCCATCCTTTTTTTTTTCGAAATGAATGACCCATCATTGATCCTTTATCCTTGTTTAATTCAAACGCATGAAATTGGGCTTGGTTGATTCTCAAATTTATCCCATCATGATATCGGGTGGATAACCAGCGATAATCCTCTATTTCAAAATCTTGTTCCACTTTAATGTTTTAATTAACTATATAAATATTAAAATTTTTAAAAATTATATTTATTTTTAAAACAACTATATGTATATATGTTCAAATTTTTAACTTGAAAATTAAATTATATAATTTTTAAAAATTAAAAGGATAATATTTTGTACGAAAATCATTCTCCTACTTTTTAAAAATTTTATAATAAAATTTTTAAGATAAAAATTTGCACGCATATACATATAGATGTTTACAATATAAATATAAATTTTAAAAAAAATAACATTAATTTAATATTCATATAACTAATTGTAACATGGAAGTTGAACACAATTATAAAATAGAGGATTATACCAAACACACCTTAATAAACCCCAACCGCCACGTCATCGTTTCGGGTGCCTAAGCCATTAACCAACCACCTTCTCCCGGGGCTTTTCTCTGAGCTAGCTGTCTTTCACTCGTCTTTCGCCTTCTTCATCGTCTCCCTTCTTCTTCTTCTTCTTCTTCTTCTTCTTCTTCTCTGCGCATCTTCATTCTTCAGATTTTGCCTGTTTCAATCATTATTTGTATACTGTAAGAATTCCGGGGACCGAAGAATCGGGTGACGTGTCGGAAATTTTTACCACTTAACATATAAAGTCGGGATCCACCCATTTTACCCAAAAGCTTAAGCCAATGGGTTGGGTTTCCTCCTTCTATATATGCTAGTGGTTTATCCTCCATATTCCCGATGTGGGAAGTGAAAGTTTTCTCCAACACGCCCCCTCAAGTGGTAACTAGCCTGGTCTAGTTAGCGCTTGAACATTTTTTTATTTTTTTTTCGACGGGTTTGCGTTTTAAATGCTAGCCCGTTTTTTTGACGGATTTAGCATCTCATTCTCTTTTTAGCTATATATCCGTTTTTACCAGGAAAACCAGACCCGGATCGAACCTCGCTCTGATACCATGTAAGAATTCCGGGGACCGAAGAATCGGGTGACGTGTCGGAAATTTTTACCACTTAACATATAAAGTCGGGATCCACCCATTTTACCCAAAAGCTTAAGCCAATGGGTTGGGTTTCCTCCTTCTATATATGCTAGTGGTTTATCCTCCATGTTATGTAACAAAGAGAAAAACCATGGAAGCCATGGAGGAAGAGGAAGGAGAAATTGGGCTTTTGTATTTCGTGTGTCTTTTGCAAGTTAGTTACAAGGCCTTTTATATTGGCCTGAAAAGAGAGAAAAGGGATAATATAAAATAGTTAAGCCACATGGCTTTTACAAGTCACACACCAGCTAGGCATACACATAAGCAAGAGTCAAAGTCAACAGAATGTAAATATGCCTATTCCAACACCCCCCTTCAAGATGGAGGATGGTCTTGCATCCCTATCTTGGGAAGAATGGACTGTAAATGTGATCCTGGGAGTGACTTGGTCAGGAAATCTGCAAGCTGCGTCTTGGCTGGAACATGTGACAAGGAAATCAGCCCTTCAAGCAATTTCTCTCTTGTAAAGTGGCAATCCAGCTCTATGTGTTTTGTGCGTTCATGGAAAACTGGATTGCGTGCTATGTAAACGGTTGCCTGGTTATCACACTTCACTGGAATGGGTGTGATGCCTTCTACTCCAAAGTCATTGAAAAGTCTGCTTAGCCAAGAAAGTTCAGCACAAACTCTTCTGATTGATCTATACTCTACTTCTGCAGAAGAAAGTGACACACTCTGTTGCTTCTTTGATTTCCAGGAAATCAGGCTTTCTCCAAACATAACAATGTAGCCACTGATTGATTTTCTGGTGTTGGGGCATGAAGCCCAATCTGCATCACAGTATGCCTGCAACTGCATGTTGGGACTGTTGTTGAGCAATATTCCCATGGTGTGTGTGCCTTTAACATAAGAAAGAACATGCAGTGCTTCCCTCATGTGTGCTGTACTAGGAGAATTGTTAAATTGGCTGAGCAACTGAACTGAAAAAGCAATATCTGGTCTGGTGTTTACCAGAAAATTGAGCTTGCCGACTAATTTTCTGTATTGAAGTGGATCAGGAAGAGGGTCACCATCTGTTGGAGAGAGTTTGACACCCAAAGTTAAAGGACTTACAGCAGGTCGGACTGAATCACAAGGGAATTCAAGCAACATTTCAGCAATGAACTTCTGTTGGCTCATAAGAAGACCTCCTGGTGTCTTTGTGAATTCAAGACCTAAGAAGAAATGAAGCTCTCCTAGGTCTTTGATCTTGAAGGTTGTATTCAAGAAATTCTTTAAGTCATCAATTTCTGCCTTGTCATTGCCTGTGACTAGAATGTCATCAACATAAATGGCAATGAAGATCATACTTGATGTTGTCTTCTTGTAAAATAAAGAGTAATCATTCATAGATTGAGAATATCCTTTGGAGCGAAGAGAGAAAGACAGTTTGGCATACCATTGCCTAGAGGCTTGTTTAAGGCCATACAAAGACTTATTTAATTTGCAGACTTGATTAGGTTTGTGATTAGGAAAACCAGATGGCACTTGCATGTATACTTCCTCATTGAGGTCTCCATGTAGAAATGCATTATTCACATCTAATTGTGAAATATGCCAATTCCTTTTTAAAGCAATGGAAACTAGTACTCTGACTGTTGTCATTTTAATGACTGGTGAGAAGGTCTCATTGTAGTCTATGCCTTCTCGTTGTGTGAATCCTCTCACAACCAATCTAGCCTTGTACCTTTCTATGCTCCCATCTGATTTTCTTTTGATTTTATACACCCACTTACAAGTAATTGCCTTCTTTCCTTTTGGAAGCTCAACAATATCCCATGTCTTATTTGATTCCAAAGCTGAGAACTCTTCTGCCATGGCTGTCCTCCATACATCAAATTGACAAGCTTGCTCATAGCTAAGAGGTTCTGTTTCAGGATGAATATGAGAGACTTCAGTTTTGTGTGAGAGGGGCAGGTTTGAAGTAAGAGTGTGAGCGCAAAAAAAATGGTCATGGTGTGTGGCCATACACACATAATCTGACAAATATGATGGAGGCACATGAGGCCTGGAAGATCTTCGGAGGGCTGGTTGGTCATTTGGTATATTTTGAGGGGCAGTCAAGGTTTCTGGTGATGATGATAAGGTGGAAAAATCATCACTAGGTAAGGGAGTATTAGGGGAAAGAGGAGGTGTTAAGATATCTTTGAATTTGGGATCTTGGAAAGGAAAAATAGTCTCATGAAAGACTACATCTCGGGAAAAAATGACTTGTTTGGTTTCAAGGTTATAAAGTTTATATGCCTTTTTGCCAAAAGGATAACCCAAAAATAGGCAAGTGGAAGCTTTGGCTTGGAATTTATCTCTGCCTTGTTTCAAAGTAGAAGCAAAACAAAGACAACCAAAGTTCCTAATGTGGTCATAATTTGGCTTTTTATGGTAAAGGATTTCATATGGGGTTTGGTTGTTGAGAAGTTTTGTGGGTAGACGGTTTATGATATAAGTGGCTGTCAAAACACTTTCTCCCCAAAAATGTAAAGGTAATTTGGACTGGAACATTAAAGCCCTAGCCACTTCTAGGATGTGTTTGTGTTTTCTTTCCACAACCCCATTCTGTTGGGGTGTGGCCACACAAGAAGTCTCATGTCTTATGCCCTTGCCTGCTAAAAATTCTGATGTCTCTTTACTGCTCCCCAATTCTAAAGCATTATCAGACCTGATTGATTGAACTTTCTGCCCAAACTGATTCTCAGTCATTGCAAGAAAACTTTTCATTATACTAAAGGCATTACTCTTTGTTGACAATAAATGAACCCAAGCAGAGCGTGTGAAATCATCAACGATAGTCATAAAATATTTGTATCCATTAAAAGTTGAGACATGGTAAGGACCCCATAGGTCTATATGTATAAGCTGAAAAGCATGAGAAGTACTAATACTACTATTAGGAAAGGGAAGCCTACTCTGCCTTGACTGAGCACAGACAATGCAAGGTAGTATTTCTGACTTATTTCCACTAGCAAAAGGTAGAAGGTTAAGTTTATAAAGAGGTAAGTGTCCCAATCTTGTGTGCCAAGTATTGAGATCAACATGACAAGAAACAACTGAATTAACTTCTGAACTTACTGAACTGTTGGAATCTGATTGAGCAAAACTGAATTGTTCTTCACCTGAGCTGAGCAAAAACAGATCATTCTTAGCCTCACCAACCACCAAAGGAGTCCTCATAGATGGAGCCTGTAACAGACATTGTGTGGGAGTGAACAAGACTTTGCAACTCAAATCTCGAATCAATTTTCCCACTGATATTAAGTTACAGCTGAAACTAGGTACATGGAGCACATCTTTCAAAACTAGTTCAGGCAAGACATGTATAGTTCCAGCAATATCAACAGAGGTAGTCTCTTTTGTGGGCAAAGTCACAATAAAGGGTTTATTCAATTTTCTTCTTGTCTCAAACAAACTTATGTCACCACACATATGACAACTTGCTCCACTATCTATGATCCATACAGTTTTCTTATCACAAATGTTTGAGATTAGTGATGTACCTGCAAAACCTGCAAAGTCATCACGTGCTGTCTCTTTTCCCTTCTTGTTGTTTGGATTGAGAAGCATCAGAAGCTGGGTCACCTGTTCTGTGGTTAATTCTTTACCATTGGTGGCACCAGCAAACTTCTTCTCCGACTCTTGTTTCTTCAGCTTTCCTTCCTTATATCCGGGTGGGAAACCAATGATGAAGAAGCACTTGTCTACGTTGTGATTGGTTTTCTTACAGTTTGTACAATAGAGAGGTTTCCTGTCTCCATTTCCCTTCTGTGCACCTGAAGAACTGTAAGTTTTTGCACCAGCACTCATAGCTGCAGATTCACTAATGATCAAGGATGGTGTCTGAATTTCTCTTTGCTTTTCCTCTTGAATCAAGAGAGAATAAGCTTCACTGACATCGGGAAGGGGTTTCATCATAAGGATTGCCCCTCTAACACTGGTATATTGTTCATTAAGACCCATCAGAAAATGAACTAGCCTTCTATCTTCACTATGTTTCATAATGGATTGAATGCAACCACAAGTACATGGAGGAAATTGATGCATTGAATTCAATTCATCCCACAACGTCTTAAATTTTGTAAAGTATACAGAAATTGAGCTCGAACCTTGACTTAGGGTACTTAGCTCCTTTTCAATAGAATATAACTGAGCCCCGCTTGTCTGACCAAATCGCTTGACAAGTTCATCCCAGATTCCACGAGCAGTCTCAGCGTATAGAACGCTCCGACGAATGTCTGGACTCAGACCATTGAGCAACCACATAGTAACCATACTGTTGCATCGCTCCCACCTATCAAACCGTGCGTCTGTTTTGGGAGGCTTTGCCAAGGTCCCGTTGATGAAGCCGACCTTGTTCTTCGCCGAGAGGGCGATGTAGATTGAAATCTTCCATTCCCCAAAATTCGAGCCGTCGAACACTTGCGGAACTAAGGACAAGCCCGTATGGTCGCTGGAATGGAGGAAAAGTGGGTCGTTGTGGTCATTAGCTTCGTTCACCATTTTTGAAGAAACTCGAAATTAGGTAAAAGTGGTCTTTTATGAAAGAGAAGAAGCCGATCTATTGAATGATCGGGAAATTATGCTCGGATTCACAACCTAAGCTCTGATACCATGTTATGTAACAAAGAGAAAAACCATGGAAGCCATGGAGGAAGAGGAAGGAGAAATTGGGCTTTTGTATTTCGTGTGTCTTTTGCAAGTTAGTTACAAGGCCTTTTATATTGGCCTGAAAAGAGAGAAAAGGGATAATATAAAATAGTTAAGCCACATGGCTTTTACAAGTCACACACCAGCTAGACATACACATAAGCAAGAGTCAAAGTCAACAGAATGTAAATATGCCTATTCCAACATATACCAATTACAAAGCATCAATCAATTGACGGAGAAAAATGCCTACTTGGTGGGGAAGAAACTCTCACAAGAAAAAATCGGAGGATCATGGAATCCTGATCTCCTCCCCCAGTTCCTCAACCAATTCATCCTCGCTTCCGACTACTCCCGCTTCTTCCAGGAAGAGTTCGTGCGAAGTCAAGACCCGAACCTTCGACGACTCGCCGACGATTGTCGGTGTTGTTTCGTTCAGGTCTCCAGGTCCGGGTGGTTCTTCTAGGTTTTTGGGTTCCGAATCGGATGCTTGTGGAGCTGGTGCTGGGAGGGAGTACCATCCGGTGCCTCGGCCGTCAGTTTCGCCGAACGCTGGCAACGGATTTGATCATCACGGTGGCGTTGGCGGTGGTTTTGGGTTAGTAAATGGGGTTCTGTTTTTGTTTTGAGTGTGAGCTCTTCTGGTTCTTCTGATGATACCCCTCCTCCTCCTCTCCTTGATCAATTCCCTCAATTCAGGTTTGTAATCTTATTTGGATTATTCGTTAATTGCTCTGGCTTTGCTGTTTGCTTATTAGGGTTTTTGTTGTTTATGTATATGCTGTTTTGTCAGCTTTGTTTTAGAAAGCAAGATTTAAAAAAATCAATTTTTTTAATTCTGTTAGAACAGATCAATCGCCAATTTGGATACGAATAATAGAATATATTCATTGCTGATATCTTGGGGGCTGAAGTTTGTTCATTTTCCTGACTCAGATGATCAGTTATAATATAGCTACACCTTTTTTTTTTTGCAAACATTTGGGGATTGAAGTACACCTTTTTCAGTACTAGGGATTGGTTGAGTTGATTCTTAATGAATTTCTTGAATTTTGATGTATTCAGGGGTCACGATGAAGCTAAAATCAGTTTAATGCCACGAAGTCCAGGTCCTGGATCATGAGTGGCTATGGCTTCTACTTCGCCTCAATCCCAGATGCCTCACAGCGGTTCACCTCTTCATCCTCAGTGCGCCAGCAGTAGCAGAGTTGAATCGCCTACGGGTAAAATGGAAGATGGAAGAAGTCAGTGTCATCCTCTGTCGCTTCCATCGCTCTCTCCAACTAGCCCTTCTGTTATGTACAATGCGAGAACCAGTCTTGCATCAGATAACACAAACATTTCTCCTAGAAGTTGGAAGAGAGGAAGGCTTCTGGGAAGAGGCACCTTTGGCCATGTTTACCTTAGATTTAATAGGTATGTTAAAATGGTAAACCGGTTTTGCTTCAACTCTTCACATTATGCTTAAGAAATAAGAACCTATTTTCAAAATGAGTACGACACTTGGGCACTTAAAATGTTCTCACTTGTGACCTCTGGCCACATACCTGTATAATTATAGCTGAGCCTTATTAGATGATTTGAACATAGTAAAAGCTTGGAAGAAGATAGACTGGTTGATTTTTCTTGTAAGGCGGCATTATCATGATGTGTACCTTTCAAAATATATGGGTGGCATTTTTTAGTTTAAAAACCTTGAATTAGGCCTCTATTCTTCTTATCTTGGCTGATCAGGATACCAACTCTTGATCTTGTTATTGTGCACATAACTTCTGATAATGTACAATCTAGATAGTCATTTCATTGATGTTATATATGGCTTTCCGGGTTGGCTAAATTAGCTCCTTCAATTTAGTTTGATGAGTGATTAAACGTGATAAACTATTACTAGATGTTCAATCATTTCCACTTTGATCTCATCGTTGGGTATTCTTGACAGTGAGAAGGGGCAACTGTGCGCGATAAAGGAAGTCAAGTTAATATCTGATGATCAGAATGCAAGGGAGAGTCTTAAGCAACTCAACCAGGTTGGTCTTTTCTTATATGCATATTTTGTCACTCGTTACTTGTCATATATGCTGTAAAAATTTTAATTTCTGATAGAAATAAGATAAGCCCATTATGATTTTTTTTTATCAAACTAACTTTTAACACATATTTCTGTATCACATGAGATTAATTTGCTCAGTCAACTATCACATCCAAATATAGTCAGATATTATGGAAGTGAACTGGTATAAACTACCTCTAAAGTCCGGAGTCATCTCAAATTTAGGATTTTCATTGCATGAGAGTGGATCCAAGGCCATGTTGATAACTGCTAAAAATGAATTAGCTATTACTGGTTGTAGGGTGATGAAACTATCAGTTTATCTAGAATATGTTTCTGGTGGATCAATCCACAAGTTACTGCAAGAATATGGCCCTTTCAAGGACCTCGTAATCCAGAATTACACAAGGCAGATTCTTTCTGGGCTTGCATATTTGCATGCTAGAAAAACAGTGCATAGGTAACTTGCATTTTTGGGTCATGATTGAAGAAGTTAGGTCTCGGTATCATACATCTCATGAAATCATGTGTATGACAGGGACATAAAAGGAGCCAACATATTAGTTGATCCTAATGGTGGAATTAAGCTTGCGGACTTTGGCATGGCAAAACATGTATGTGAAGATATAAGTGTAGTTTATATAGGCGTGGGATTAGTCAGTAGTATAGTCTGTTAATTAGTTGTGTTTTGTATTAATATAATTACTGTCAGAAGAAGTTACTTAACTGACAATCGTGAGCAGTTAAGAGCAGTTAGTGGCAGTTGTGATTAGTACTATAAATATGTAATACGATATACAGATATATGTAACTCGTCTCTGTTGTTTAACATATTCAAAAGTAATGAAATCTGTGAAGATTTACAGAAATAACTTTTGTTGAATGTTGTGTTAATTGTGATTATCAAGTCCATTATCTTTCATTTGGTATCAGAGCGTGTATGAAAATTATGGCAAAAAATAAAGAAATAGAAGATTCAAACACGAGTAAGGAAACACAAAATGAAGGAATGAAAATCTACGGTGAAAGGCATATCTCGTTTCAATATCCTATGCTCACAAAAACAAACTATGGAGCGTGGGCTATAAAAATGAAAATTTTCATGTCTGCACAAGGAGTCTACGAGGCTGTTGAAGAAGAAGGCACAACCGACAGCAAGAAGGATAAACTTGCACTTGCAGCAATATATCAAGCAATAAGTGAAGATATGATGTTGCAAGTTAGGAGCAGACAGAACCGCCAAGGAAGTATGGCACATGATAAAGATGATGAATGAGGGCGCATATAGGATCAAAGAGGTACGTACACAAACTCTTTTAAGAGAATTTGAAGGCCTAAGGATGAAAGAAAATGAAAGTATAGATGATTTTTCTGGTAAACTCAATACTGTTGTGAGTAAATTGAGAGGTTTAGGCAATACTCTTGATGAAGAACGTGTAGTAAAGAAGTTCTTAAGATCCACCTCGTCCAAATTCATACAAATTGCTTCCACCATAGAAGAATTCTGTGACCTTAAAACCAAAACAGTAGACGAGATAATTGGATCCTTAAAAGCACATGAAGAGAGGATTCAAGACTTTGGTGAGAAAAATCTTGAGAATGCACTCCTGACACGGGCTGAGTGGAAAGCCAGAGAGAAAAGAAGGGTGAAGGAGAAGAAATCTCAAGGGGAATGCAGCAAAGGATCTGACAGCAACAAAGGAAAAGGCAAGGCAGAATCACACAAGAGAGAGGATGGAAATCAAAAACCGAGAAGGAAGTTTGATAGGTCCAAAGTGAAGTGCTACTCGTGTGGTGTCATGGGGCACTTCTCGAATGAGTGTGAGTCCAAAGAAAAAGAGGAGAAAGCGAACTTGATCATGAAGCAAAATGATGATGAAGAGCCAGCCTTGCTTGTTCTGGAGGCAGAAGATCAGGAAACATTGTTGCAACACGATTTGATGATTAAAGAAGACAAGACTGAGAAGAAATTCAGTAAGTGGTACCTAGACACAGGGGCTAGCAACCACATGACAGGCTGTGAAGATTATTTTACAGACCTTGACAAGAGTATTGGAGGAAGAGTAAGATTTGGAGATGGTTCTGTCACAAATATCTCAGGCAAAGGCTCTGTGATTTTTTCAAGCAAAGAAGGTGAGCATATACCTTTGATAGACGTCTACTACATTCCTCAACTCAAGTCAAACATTATAAGCATTGGGCAGTTGGATAAAAACGGGAACAAGACAGTGATCAATGAAGGAACGCTGAAGTTGTACTTAAAAACAGGAAAATTGGTTGCAAAAGTAAGTATGCAGTCCAATAAGTTGTACACTTTGGATCTTCAAGTCACAAAGAAATCCTGTTTACTGTCCAAACTTGAAAATCAGAGTTGGCTATGGCATGCAAGGTATGGCCACTTACATTTCTGTGCACTAAGAAAGTTGGCAAAGAAGAAGATGGTGGATGGCCTGCCAGAGATAGAACAAATCAACCAGCTGTGTGATGGATGCGTCGTGGGCAAACATCACAGATCACCTTTCCCACATGTAGCATCATACAGAGCCACGAAGCCTATGGAGTTGATACATGCAGACCTATGTGGTCCAATCTCTCCACCATCAATTGGAGGTAACAAATACTTTTTGCTCCTTGTCGATGATTTCTCTAGGTTTATGTGGGTAAAATTCCTTAAAAATAAAGATGAAGCACTGTCCAAGTTTATATGCTTTAAAACTGCTATTGAAGTTGAGAAAGAAATGAAGTTAAAGGCACTTAGGACAGATAGGGGGGGAGAATTCAACTCCAACCAGTTTAAGGAATATGCTGAGAAAGAGGGCTTGAGAAGGTTCCTAACAGCACCCTACACGCCACAACAAAATGGTGTGGTAGAAAGGAGAAATCAGATGGTGGTTGAAACTGCTAGGTGTATGATGAAGTCTAAGGGAGTGCCTAGAGAGTTTTGGGGTGAAGCTGTGCACATGGCAGTGTACTTGTTGAATAGATCTCCAACCAAAGGCAATGAAAGTAGTACTCCCTATGAAGAATGGTATGGGAAGCCGCCAGTCATACATCATCTTAAAGTCTTTGGGAGTGTGGCCTATGTAAAAGATGTCACTCCCCATCTGTCCAAACTTGAAGACAGAAGTAAAAGGGTCATGTTCATTGGATATGAAGATGGATCCAAGGCGTACAGGTTCTATGATCACAAGAATGGGAAAATTGTAATAAGCAGAGATGTGAAGTTTGATGAGACTGAGAGTGTGAATTGGAGTGAAGATGATGCTGATGATAAGAAGATGGGAAATTTCCAAGAATTCAGCATTCCAGAAGATCGTGAAGGCAGAGAAAGTGTTCTTCATGAAGAGGATATCAACTCTGATCTCACAGGTTCAGATTACTCTCCCTCGAACTCACACCATGATCAAAACTTAGATCATTCACCTGATTCAGTAGATAGTAGAAATTTTACTGAGGCTTATGATCATACTCCTAAAAGATTCAGATCTCTCCAAGAGATTTATGATGAAACCCACGAAATAGAAGAAGAAGTGGGACTGTGTTTTTTATCTAGTGAAGAGCCAACGAAGTATACTGATGCAGCAAAAGAAGTTGAGTGGAAAAAGGCCATGGAAGCAGAATTAGCATCAATTAATAGAAACAACACTTGGAAACTCGTGGATCTTCCTAAGCAGCATAAAGCTATAGGTTTGAGATGGATATTCAAACTGAAAAGGAGCCCTGATGGTGAAGTATTAAAACACAAGGCTCGTTTGGTTGCTAAAGGATATGTACAGAAGTATGGTGTTGATTATGAAGAGGTGTATGCACCTGTAGCCAGGCTTGAAACTATAAGAACACTCTTAGCATTTGCTGCAACAAGGAGATATGAAGTTCATCACATGGACGTGAAAACAGCCTTCTTGAATGGAGATATTAAGGAGGAGGTGTATGCCAAGCAGCCAGAAGGTTTTGTGGATAAGAAGTTTCCTAACAAAGTCTTAAGGCTGAATAAAGCCTTATATGGCTTAAAGCAAGCACCACGAGCCTGGAATTATAAGCTTGACAAGAGCCTAAAGTCCATGGGATTTGAGAGATGCAAGTCTGAGCATGCCTTGTACACAAGGAAAGGAGGCAAAGAAACCATGATTGTAGGTGTCTATGTGGATGACTTAGTGATCACTGGCTCAAGTAGAGGAGCAATCATGTCGTTCAAGAATGAGATGAAGAGAGAATTTGACATGAGTGATTTGGGGTTGCTAAGTTATTATCTTGGCATTGAGGTTGTACAAACTGAGACAGAAATTCGGTTGTGTCAGGAAAGCTTTGCCAAGAAAATCCTGCAGATGGTAAGCATGAATGAGTGCAATCCTTGTGTTATTCCAATGGGATCAAGGGTCAAGTTAAGCAAGTATGATCCTGGTGAAAAACTGGTTGATGCAACACTGTACATGAGCATTATAGGAAGTCTCAGGTATCTTGTGAATACAAGACCAGATTTGTGTTACAGTGTTGGAGTGTTAAGCCGTTTTATGGAAAATCCAAGAGAGTCGCATATGGAGGCTCTAAAGAAGGTGCTCAGGTATGTGAAGGGCACATTGAAGCTTGGATGTACATATAAGAAGGACACCATTGAGGTGAATCTGATGGGATATTGTGACAGCGACCTTGCTGGCGACATTGATGACAGAAAGAGCACCAGTGGGGTTGTCTACTTCTATGGGAAGAATGCTATTTCATGGACATCGAAGAAACAAAGAGTTGTGGCCTTATCCTCTTGTGAAGCAGAGTACATGGCAGCTACAGCAGGCGGATGTCAGGGAATTTGGCTGAAGTCTTTGGTGGAAACCTTGGAGAACAAGAAGGAGATTGACGTGGTTTTGAAGATAGATAACATATCTGCTATAGCTCTCTCCAAGAATCCAGTCTTTCACGATAGAAGTAAGCATATTGACACAAAGTTTCACTTCATTAGAGACTGTGTGGAACAGGAGAAGATTAAGGTTGAATATGTTCACATGAATGATCAGTTGGCAGACATATTGACAAAGCCTCTAGCTAGACAGAGGTTTGTTGAAATTAGACAGAAGTTTGGAATGAAATTTATAAACCACACTTAAGGGAGTGAATGAAGATATAAGTCTGGTTTATATAGGCGTGGGATTAGTCAGTAGTATAGTCTGTTAATTAGTTGTGTTTTGTATTAATATAATTACTGTCGGAAGAAGTTACTTAACTGACAATCGTGAGCAGTTAAGAGCAGTTAGTGGCAGTTGTGGTTAGTACTATAAATACACGGTATACAGATATATGTAACTCGTCTCTGTTGTTTCACATATTCAAAAGTAATGAAATCTGTGAAGATTTACAGAAATAACTTCTGTTGAATGCTGTGTTAATTGTGATTATCAAGTCCATTATCTTTCAGTATGTTATGTCCTCTGATGCAGACACCATACTTTACCCTATTTCAACCTAAAAATTCCACAAAGATATTCTTACGTAAAAATTACAAATTTTTTTGATTGTTCTGACAATTTTTATCTACGAGCTAATTCTGTTTCCTTGATTGAAGGGAGTCCGTACTGGATGGCACCTGAGGTATCACTCTTTTCTTCGTTCTCTCTCCCATTTGTCTTTAATCCCTCTAGCACACATACCCCCAACCAAAGCATCTAGACACGAGTAATACAACTTGTATGATTTGAGTATTGGAGCCTTAAGGTGTTGTTACTTCTTGTGCTTTTTCACTTGATTTTGCAATCTCAAATCCTTGTTTCATGACAGGTGGTGATGAATTTAAATGGCTACAGGCCTACAGCCTTGTTGTAGATATATGGAGCTTAGGGTGTACAATTCTTGAGATGGCAACAACCAAGCCACCTAGGAGCCAATACGAGGGGGTATGATTTGTCTGATGAAATACAATCTTAGTATGCTTCAAAATGTATTCTGAATTCACAAATTCTTTTTTTGTAATTATTTTTCATGTCCACTTCACAGGTTGCTGCAATTTTTAAAATTGGAAATAGCAGAGACATACCTGAAATCCCTAATCATCTCTCATGTAATGCCAATAGTTTCTTGAGGTTATGCTTGCAGCGTGATCCATCATTACGCCTTTCAACCGTAGATTTACTGGAACATCCTTTTCTTATGGACCAATCAACATCGAGGATACCCGTCCCTATTATGAGAAATGAAGCAATCTTTTTGACACATAATGGAAGCACCAGATTGGTAATGCTCATATCTTTGTTACCATTAAATATATGCCTAGCTTTTATTAACCAACTATCTCACTCGTGCAAAATAATCAGTGTCCAGTACATTTCCATACATAGATGGCAATTTCAAATGAAAATTATTTTAAAACAAAATGTTAACAAAGTAAACCCATTTAATGTCAAATGCACACGGAGATTCTCGCGCAGGAACAAGCGTAGGCCTGTAGCGCGCCCTTCACCAGCGATGTAATTGAGAAGAATCGACAAAAAATGACGAACATAAAATCGTGAATTCAAAAGTGTGACGAGAATTCTCAACTCGAGATGTTAGAGGGTGCAAAATTAATAGGTGCCGCTAGCTTACGCTCTGACCCGAGTAGCATGGGGCACGTGGAATCCCGTGTGAATCAGCAAGGACCACCTTGCAAGGCTAAATTCTCTGCAAGTGTTTTTTTTTTTTACATTTTATGGCAAGCCTTATTATTTGTTTTGTTGTCGCAGCAGAAAGTCTTAGACATCCATCCACCTAGGAAGAGCATTGGTTCATATGAAGTAGATAATATCAAGAGACGTGTTGTACCAGTTTCAAAAGAGTTGTGGTAATACATCTCACCTTTTTCAGCTGAAGCTTACATCATCAGTACATTTGTCTAGCAATGAATCTGACTTGTTATTTGACAAGGACAATGCAAGAACAATTACATTTTTGCCTGTTTCTCCTTGTTCAAGTCCTCTCCGACAAAGAGGCCCCGCTTACAAGAGCTGTTTTGTCTCTCCACCACACCCTTCTTATGCTTGGTCGGGGCAAAGCAGTCATTTCACAAATGAGCTCTCCTTGTCTCCTACAAGGGCACAATCAAATTTCCCTTTAGATCCTTGGCATAGCCCTGTCTTGTACAAAGCTCAAACATCCGGAGGATCACCAATGTCAACTCTCCTTTGAAAGAATAGAAACGGCTTAAACCGGTTGATTTTGTACATATTATATGGTGCAGTTGTTTATACAAATGAGTTAGCAGTTTCTGCACTTGTTGTGGAAAATTTCTACACTGGAGGATAATAATATTAGGAACAATTGATATTGGGAAAGTTTTGTTAACTGTTGAATGTCTGAAGCTTTTAGGGGCTGTGGTCAAATTGAGTGTATGTATACAGTAGTATTTTAGATCAAATATCAGTCTTTTGCAATCCTAAGAAAATGCACCAAATTACCACATCTATGCGTTGCCCCATGCGCTCCTGTTGACAGATTATTGGTAGTATGATAAAAGATCAGTGAGAATCCGGTGGGATGAGATATACAAGGTGTAAGGTGTTATGTCATGTTTCTAACCTAAGTTAATATGTAGGGGTTTCTTCCTCCCTCAAATACAATAAGAAGACAACCGATTTATTAACATCTGAAAATCAAGCAAAAGTAGCGATTCCAGGATGACATTACAAGAGCAATATTGCCAATTGGCTAATGGTTCAGGAACTTGACATAGATGCAAGAAACAAGCTCCAAGTCATCATTAACTCAGAAAGGTTGGAAAATGGTTCAGAGGTGACATAGAAGCAAGAAACAAGTTCCAAATCATTACTCTTTTTCTGAGTAGACAACATAGAGATTCTTGTATTGGCATTGCTGTAGTACCCAGAGAAAGATCGTGCCACGTATTGGCATTGTTGACTTGATTATCTTCATCTAATGAAAAATAAATAAGTGTTAGTTCAGATATCAAGTATGATCACAGGGATTGCAGAACATAATACTATCGGTTGGATACTTGGATGTTTACGCTAAAAGACGTCTCTTAGGGGCATAAAGAATGTTCAGAAGAACCAAAGAAATTGTGGGGCCCAGTTATAACTAAAAACAGAAGTTTTAAGACGAATAGTAGTGTATCAGAATGACATGAAAAAAGCAAAATGTGCAAAGAATGCAGAGAAGAACCAAAGATATGTATGTAAGCTATAACTGAAAACAGAAGTGTTAAGACGAATAGCTTTAAGAATGACATGAAAAGGCAACATGTAAAGGTATATCCAGTTAGTAATGTATAAGAAGATGATCTGACTATTGATTGAACAAAACCACCATATTTTATTAATGTATAAGAAATAATTATTTCACACAGTATTGACTGAATATCTCAGCAAAATTCTTGGCCTCATCTAGTCTCTTGCATTATCAAATACAAACTTATTCTAATCTCTTGCATTATCAAGTACAAACTTATTTTAATGTCTTGCATTATCAATGAACAATAAGGAAGGCAACAACATAGACTTGTTATTCAGGACTTCATTTCCAGCTGTTTTGGCATGGTAGGCACAAATCCTAGTCACATAGAGCTATATTTTCGTGTTGAAAATCATGCATTACAAGAGCATTTGACTTGATGGTATGCAGATTTGCATGCCAATGTTATCATTAAACATGATATCTGGATGAAAACATTGCCCACGCCCTTGGTTCTGAAATATTCCTGAATCTTTGATCAAAGATAAAGGAATCAGCTTTTGAGAATTTTTCATGAACCAAATTGCAAAATTCGTATTAAATGAACAAGTTTCAACTTGCTACCGGGTTCCTAAATTTGTTAGAGCTTCAATATGGATATTAATCTTTGAGCAACTAAGCATGTACAGAAGGAAAAGCGCTCATTCCTGAAATACTCTAGAACCTGTCAATCTTCCTCCCGAGGATGATTGCTTTGTCGTATTTTGTTATTGATTAAAAAAATTCCAAGAAAGCAGTATAATCAAGGATAAAATTTTGATAAATTTCACTGTGCCCAGAACAAAATTTGTATGATTTTTCAAATTCACTAATCAGCACCTCTAGCATGAACAGAAGAAATGCTCATCTAGACAAAGGATGCATCATTATCCAATCCTAGACTTTTTTTTGGTCAGAATCCAATCCTAGACATTTGATTCCCTTTATTTCAAGCCCAAATTTCAAAAAAAAATGCAACCAAAAAAGCAACAGACATTACCCAAATTTCATAACCCTAGACAATTAAGCTAAAAAGAACATAGCACGGAGCAAATGGAATAGAAAGTAACAGGTAAGAAGCAGTTTTCTAGAGCGAAGAAAGAAACAAAAAAAGGACATACTTGAATCTTCAGCGTCTTCCGTTCTTGCAACTGCTACGGTTGGTAACACAATTTCTGCGCCAAACAGCCCAAAGAATCAAGATTTCTACAATAGAATAACAAAGGAAATAAGCGGAGAAGTTTTACGAATGAAGGGGATGTATCGTACCATCTTCAGGGAGAGTGTCTCGCATCCACTCCTCATCCACTAAATCAATCAACATTCCAAGGCTGAGTTGATCCGCCATTGCCAAATCGAAAATCTGTGATTTCTACTCCTGCAATTAATTGATTCAATTTTGTTAAATTTATCTCCAATTACTACTGGTACTCCAATCCCTCCCTCCAGAAAGGAATTGATAAGAATTTCCCAAAAGGCGACGAGGAGCTTGCCCTAAAGATGGAGCAACGAAAAATCTATCGCATCTAGCAACGAGATGATTGCGAGACTAACCTTGAATTCGGTGGTTTAGATACAAACTACAAACGGGGTCATCAATGTGTATTCTTAATGTTCAGTTGAGCCTCTGTGTGTTCATATATGAATTACATCAGTATTGAGGTCAATTAGTCTTGAGCACATTAGTTATTTAAAAGGCTTTATTATCATTCAAACTAATCATGAAAAGCTTACAAACAAGGATGCATACAGTCCAATAAAGTCTGAGGAATGTTTCTAGCGTAACTTGGGTTGAAAAAGTTGTTCAGATTGGTCATTAAAAAATGTTTATTTTCTTTCTCTTTTCACAAATGTTCAATGCTCATTCATGTGGGATTTGGAAGATAAGAGAAGGATACATTTTTTATAAGATTATTAGAATATCAAATTTTCATGCTTCAGACAAACACCTAATGCTGGTAATGATTACTATGTGAGAAGAGCAATGTATGTAAGGCAATAAGGATCACAATAATGAAGTAAAAAGAGGGTTGTTGAGTTCACTGATGGTTTAGAAAATTGCTTGTAACATATCCTTTATAACTAATGGTGAAGTGGCCCCTATAAACAGTAACCATCTTATCAAGTAAAGCAATCACATCATCTCAAACCTAGCTCACAAAGCTTCTTACTAAAGATCCACATCGATCTTACCACTTCAAATAGGCTGCCTAATGGAATGGGCCCATCTACAACTTTCTTCAAATCTAGCACATGAAGAGGAACCTGGTTAGTTCCTGAAATGTATTTCACATGTTACATACACACAAAATCAGCAACAAATACTTCCAAAGCTACATAAAAATTAACATGGCTTGCACAACTCTACAAAACAGTATGAGATTGGTTAGGCAAGATAGGGAGATCATCAAAATATATATTAATTTAACCCTATTTAGACATTAAGAGCCAATATCAAACCAATTTGCATCATCTAAGACACCTAAAACGAACTGTAAAAGAAACTAAACGAAATAGTGAAACAGAGTTCTTACAATTTGTATATGGAAATGAAATGATGAGGATAAGTAAGTACAATTAAGAAATGAAATGTATTAAGTTCGATGATTTATTATCATGTATTGATTAGGGACCATTAGTGATTAGTTAACCATCAGTCATCTAATTAAGCAACTTGGAGAACCAGGACTGAAACGAAGAAATATGAATAATTTTCCTGCCTTTTAGCAGCCCCCAGTAGGAGGTTAATTAGTAGGTGGGTACAATCCTGCAAGGAAAAAAGCAAATCTATATGACTGAAAAAGCAATAACCTCCCTGCTCTAAATAGAACAATAGAAACATGACATCTTCAACTCTCAACATGTACAACCTCAATATAGAAACATAATCAAAGTTCAAACTGATGAGTTAGGGGGGAACCTTAGCCGGATTATTGCAACTTGTATGCTAGTCAACTACTGAGCTTGGGTACTGTCCAAAAAAATGAACCTGAGGTATAATAATTTTTGTTTAGGTTGACAGGATCTAGCTAATCCTATGGTTCAATTTGTAATCGTACGAAAAAAGCAAAGACATTTTTTGCACATGAAGAGGACCAGCCAAAAGAACACATAACTGCAGTAATGAAAACTAACAATTAATTAACTACCCATGTGAAGTTACATCCAAGGAAAAACAAAAACCAGTAGTTGATTTAGTTGTAAATACTTCCATGTCTTTATCTAGTTTACCTCTTAAGCAACATCAATTAAACCATTTACACTTTTTTTTTTGAAACAGAGAAAGAAAGCTAATGGTAACTTGCACCTAATTAAGAGAAAACACTTCTAATGTGCTGACCAAGCAAAAAAATCAGTTGGAAGTAACAGCGACATTAGCAACAGCACATCCATATGTGCCAAAGTAATAAACAAAATCAGAAACTAATGTTGAAAGTTAACCTCCTAAAAAAAGAAAAGAAAACAAGACTCTTAGAAAAGTAAATATACACCTAGCAACAACTGATGGGTGCAAGACTCTCACATCCTGCATCATGTTCAGAGAATCTAGAATAGGTCTTGAAGCAAGACCAAGGTGAAAATGTTAACTGGGTAAAGTCCAATATTAAGTATGGTTTTTCCAGGTAAAAAATAGTACTGATATGTTCTGCTATGGTGGAGAAAAATAGTACTGATATGTTCTGTCAAAGGAATTGTTTTAGAGCTAGGGTTTTAGGTGACTGATTTGAACAATCGCATGGAAAAATCGAAGAGCTTTCGAGATGCTCTAATCGACCTACACCATATGAAAACCTACAAATTTCAGAAATTAATTATAGCCAGAATCAGTGACAGCAATGAAAGATATACTACAGGATAAAGCAAAACCAATCACTCAGAAGGGCAATATTATACAGACAATACGAAACCCAGGGAAAAAATTGAGTGAAGGGAAGACAAAGACCTAACCTAGATCCGAATTTGACAAGGAAATCGAAAAGAACAGGCACGGAATTGCATATATACAAAAATAAGAAATTAGGGGAACATAGAGAAAGTAAGACTCACAGAGGACAAAAGTTTTACCGGCGGGACGGACGATACCAAATCGGAGAAGGCTTGAGACCCGCTCACTGAAACGATAACCGGAGACGGAGACGGAGAAGAGGGCGAAGCACAGAAGATCCGAGAAAGGCAGAGGCGGAGAGGCGCCTGTAAACAGCGGCGGAATCTCCGGGAGACTAAAGAAGTGTAAAGAATACGTGGGAGCCGAGCCGAGCCGAGCCGAGCCTGAAGCCGGTAAAATTGCACTGCAAAAAACACTGTACATAAGCCGCGTACTGTATACAAGGGTTTGTTTGGATTACATGAGTTTATGATTTATAAAGTTTTTTAATTATTTTTTAATATTTAATTGTTAAGTTGTGTTTGAATGACATTTCAAATTTTTTTCAAATTTGAATAATGAGAGCTCAACTCCCTATGAAAAAAAAAAAGAATATTTATGAAAAAAAAAGAAATTTTTTTTAAAATATGAGTAGTATGGCTCAATTTCCTATGAAAAAAGATAAAATAAATTTTTTATATATTATCATACAAACACATCCTAACAATAAAATATTAGAAAAAGGGTAAAATAACATTCTATTTTCCTTTTATATTTTACATTTTTGGGTATAATATGAATTTGGTATAAAAATTCAGGTTTACCATAATACCATGCGAAATATGTTAAACATTTTACATTTTTGAATATAAGATGAATCTATACTAATACATTATAAAGTAGAAACCAAGTCTGTGTAAAAATTTGCGCCACGTGGCATACCTTCAATAAAATAATGAAAAAGCTTTTTTCAACCTAAAAAACTAAATAATAATTCTAGAAAGCCCCCTTCATATTAATGGAAAAGCTTTTTTCAACTTAAAAAAACTAAATAATAATTCTAAAAAGCCCCCTTCATATTATACTCTAATAATAATTCTAGAAATCACGATTTATCTTAACCACTTTATAAAACAGATAATGGATAGATAATGTATGTGTAGATTGTTTCATATAGTATCACATACTAAAAAAATAAAATTTAATTAATATACAAATATTTTTAAAAAAATTATTTAAATAATAAACATTACTAAATAAAAAAATCTATAACTATATATTAAAGCTATACTTTTTCGGGCTCACCAGAACGATACTGGCTCCACCTCATATTTAAAAAATTAATCTTTATTCCTAATATTTTAACCTTTTTCTATTAAATTTTTCTTTAACTATTTAAATCTATCTTTGACATCAAACAAATATAATATTTAATGTTATCTAATCTTTACTTTATCGAACCACAAAATGAGTTTGGCCACACCTTAAATCAAAATAAATTATTTTTTATTTATTTTCTATAAATAAATTATTTTTATCTTTATCTTTCATATTTTATTATATCTTATTAATTAATTTAATTATTGTGTTATTTAAATCTTATCTCTTCCATATTCTAATATATAAATCTTTTTTAATTAATATGTTATCTTTTTTTAAAATTAAGTACATATGCAATATCATCAATGAAAAGGAGAAATGTAATATATTATTTTAACTTAATAACTTTTTTATTCTTAACATTAAACTTAATAACTTATATTTATTTGATTTGATTTGATTCCAATAAAAATCTTACATTGTAATGATAATAAATTACTTACATTAAATTTTATATTATATTTATATTTAATATCTATAAAATGTCAAACCATAGTCGTACATGGTACGACGGGTACAACTAGTTTGGTATAAAATTCAGGGTTACCATAATACCATGCAAAATATGTTAAACATTGATATACCTCATGAATTAAGCAATAACTCAGATTACCATGTAAAATTTCCGATTTAAATTTGAGATTTTGTGAAAGATATGATTGTTTTAATTTTAAATTTTATGGAATTCCGAATATTCTAATTCATGGAAATTTGATTGTAAACCAAGCAAGAACGAATAAATTACCATTTTTTTTTTGGTCAGACGAATAAATTACCATTTTAGTCGTTATCTAAATCAGCCCCAACTGCCGAGGGTTGGGAAGTCCTCGGGCAGTTAATCGGCTGTTGAAGCTTGAGAAGAAAGAACTTCCCACTGTTCTTTTTCTTATGGAAACTAAATCTACTATTAGTTATATGCAGTTGGTAGCTTCTAAGTTGGGTTTTGATGGTTGTTTTGCTGTTAATAGCCTTGGTCGTGCTGGTGGTTTAGCTTTGTTTTGGGAGTCTAATGTCAGTTTGGCTGTTAAGTCTTATACTAATCATCATTTTGATGTTCACTTTTTGTTACCGGATGGTTCTTGTGATTGGAGAACCACTTTTTTCTACGGCTGGCCAGAAACGATTAATAAGCATTTCTCTTGGAGCTTGTTACTTAGGTTATCTCAGGAGGAAGCTTCTACCTGGCTTTGTATAGGAGATTTTAACCAAGTTCTTTTCTCTTTTGAAAAGCACGGAGGTGTTTCCTCTGATCTTAATGCTATGTTAGCTTTTCAATCTGTCTTAGAAAGTGGTGGTTTGTCTCAACTCAGCTGGTGTGGTGGGGTTTATAGTTGGTCTAATGGTAGGAAAGGTCTGGATTGTATTCAAGAAAGGTTGGATCGTGCTGTTGCTAATCAGGTATGGCACTCTAGATTTCCGGAGGCAAGTGTTACCAATCTTGGTTCTTGGGGTTCCGATCATTCGCCTATTTCTGTCTGTCTTGACCATTCTTTGATCAATACCTTTGGTTTACATAGAATCAGGCCTTTTCGCTTTGAAGCCATGTGGATTGGAGCTCCTGGTTATGATGATTTGGTTGATTCAGTTTGGCATTCCTCTCATAACAATAATTCTATTTTTGGTCGCTTCAAGAGTTTACAACAGGCTTTGCTGCATTGGAATAAGTATGATTTTGGGAATGTTGATAAGAAGCTTAGAGAACTTCAGGATAAGATTAACGCTTGTCTTTCTCATCCTATGTCAATAGAGGATTCAAATGCTCTTTCCGACTTTAGAGCTCAAGAGGAGTCTTTGCTTTTACAACAGGAAATTATGTGGCATCAAAGGTCGTGTGCTAATGAACTTAGCCAGGGTGACAAAAATACGAAGTATTTTCATGCTAAGGCTAGTGGCCGTAAAAGAAGAAATATCATTAATCAACTCAGGAGGTCTGATGGCTCTATGGCAGTTAAACATGAACACTTGCAACAAGTTGCAACTTCTTATTTCAACCATTTGTTTTCTTCTGATTTAGAACAAGTTCCTGTGGATTTGTTAGCTGGTGTTTCTTCAAGCATTTCTGAGGAACAAAATGCTATTTTACTTCACCCTTTTACTAGTGAAGAGGTGTTTGAGGTTCTTAAAAAAATGCATCCTTCTAAGTCTCCTGGCCCTGATGGGTTGCCTGTTTTATTCTTTAGAAATCATTGGCTTACTATTGGCAAGGATGTCACTTCTGCAGTCTTAGACTTTCTTAATGGTGGTGATATGCCTCCAATGATGAACCACACTTATTTGTCTTTAATGCCCAAAGTTTCCAACCCTTCTTTGATGACAGAATTGAGGCCAATCAGTTTATGTAATGTTATCTATAAATTGGCTTCCAAGTGTATTGCAAATCGCCTTAAGCCTTTACTTTCTAACACAATTAGTCAAACGCAGAGTGCTTTTATTGCTGGAAGGTCCATCATAGATAATGCTATTGCTGCTGCAGAGTTATTTCATTATATCAAGAAGAAGAAAACTGGGAGAAGGGGCTTTATGGCTATTAAAATTGATATGGAAAAGGCCTATGATAGGGTGGAATGGGGTTTTTTGAAGGAGATTATGCAACATATGGGATTCCATCAGAGATGGATTGCTTTGATCTTGAAGTGCGTTTCTTCTGTTACTTTTTCTGTCCTATTAAATGGTGTTCCTTCGCCCACTATCCATCCTAAAAGAGGTCTCCGACAAGGTGATCCCCTTTCCCCTTATCTTTTTCTCTTTGTTATGGAAGGTCTCTCAAGTCTCTTTAAAGCTTATCAAGCTAGAGGTTTACTTCATGGCATTAAGGTGGCGGCTTCGGCTCCACATGTTTCACATCTTCTGTTTGCTGATGACTGCATCATTTTTGCTCGGGCTAATCGAACTGAATGTCATAATGTTTCTGAGGTTCTTAGGGTTTTTGGAGTAGGAACTGGTCAACTTGTAAATGCTGCTAAATCTCAGGTGTCTTTTAGTCCAAATTTGGAGAGGGTTCAAAGAGACATGATTTTGCAACTGCTTGGTTATAGGGAGGTTGATGTTCATGATAAATATCTAGGCTTGCCCACTGTCATTGGGAGGTCTAAGAAAGTTCTTTTTGATCTAGTGGTTGATAGAGTTCGTAAGAAGGCTAAAGGTTGGAAAACTTCCTCTCTTTCTCAGGCTGGTCGTGAAGTTATTATTAAGTCCGTTCTCCAAGCTATTCCAGCATATGTGATGAGTTGTTTCAAACTTCCCGTCTTAGTTTGTCATGAACTAGATAGTATTGTTGCAAGTTTTTGGTGGGGTTCTCAAGAGCAAAGCAAGATTCATTGGTCTTCTTGGCCTGCTTTATGTGTGTCTAAAGATGATGGTGGTATGGGTTTCAGAAATTTTCAAGCATTTAACCAAGCTTTACTAGCAAAACAAGTTTGGAGGTTGCTGGATGAGCCTAATTCTACTGCTGGTCTAATCCTAAAGGCTAGGTATTTTCCTCATTCAGATGTTTTACATTCAAATTTGGGTTCCCAACCAAGCTTTATTTGGAGAAGTATTTTTGGTGCTATTTGGATAATTAAACGTGGGTTTGTTTGGAATATTGGTAATGGGGTTAATGTTAGTTTTTGGGGTGATTGTTGGATTCCTAGGCCTCACACTTTTTCCTTAATCACTCCTGCCATCTCTCATGAAGAGCATCTTTGTGTTTCTGATTTCATTAACTAGGCTTCTTGTGATTGGGATTGGGATGGGCTTCATCAAAGATTGTTGGAGTGTGATATTCAGGAAATACAAAAAATTCAGCTAGTTTCTCCTGATTCTCGAGATGTTAGAAGATGGTTCTATTCTAAAGATGGTAATTTCTCCGTCAAGTCTGCATATAAAGTAGTTCTTTCTGCTTGGACTCTAGCTCAATCTTCCAATTGTGATGGTCTCTCTGATTCATCTCATCATTGGAAGAAAATGTGGAATTTGAATGTTATTCCTCGAGCTAAGAATTTCTTGTGGAGATCTTTGCATAATTTTCTTCCATGTCTTGCTAATCTGAGGAGACGTAAGGTTGTTCATCTTGCTTTTTGTTCCTTGTGTCCTTCTAAAGTGGAATCAGATATTCATGTGCTCAAGAAATGTTCTGTGGCAAGACAATTTTGGGATCTTCTTCCTCAACTTCATCAAATTCTGATTCTCAAGCCAGAATCTATGTGGGATTGGTGGTGTTCAGTTCATTCCATATTGTCTCAAAATCTAGTGGAATTATGGTGTGTCTCTATCTGGGCACTTTGGAATAATAGAAATGCTAGAATTTTTCAAGGTAATGCTAAAGAGCCTGCTCAACTTCTTCAATTGGTTTCCCTTCAGCTTGCTCATTCCTCTGTTGAGAATTCTAGGCAACATAAGTTTCTTTTGTTGGCTCCTAATCAATCAGTTAGTGTTCTTCCTCATCCTGAATGTTTTAATCTGTTTTGTGATGACCAGATAAGTGATAGCCATAGTCCATAGGTTCGTGATTGAAATGACCTTGTTTCCTTGCCTCTTCTTCAGGGGATCTGAAGCAGCTGGTAATTAAAATGCTCCAAGTTGCAAAGTCTGAAGCAAATCGATCACGCAATTGGCGTAAATCTGGTGACTTTGATACACGTGATTCGACGGTAGATGAGAACCACAATTGCAAGCAAGGCCTTCACTTCCTTAGCTAGCAGAGCAGCTCCTGATAAAACAGTTGCTGCTTGCACTAGCTAGGTCCCGAAAGACTTGCAAGAATCTGATCCAATACAGATTTCAATTGTTAGTCAAAAAAGGGCAAATTTTGTTTGGATTAGTGAGCAGATTCAATTAATTTTGTTCATTCAGACATAAATGTATATAGTCTTAGTTTCAAAAATGTCAGCTATTTTCTTCATACAAGGAGTGGAGATTGTGTTAGACAGGTTACAGGATGTGTTAATGATGCTAGCTTTTCAAATAGCCATTCTGAATTTAGCAAGATTTGGGGTAAAAATCAATGTATATGTTCATTTTGTCATTCTAAATGTATGATGCAGTTTCTTACAAAAACAAAAGAGCAACAATAAGCACTGACATCAAACATTGGAAGAACAAGAAATCATATGAACTAATAATTTGTATTGGGAAAAGTATCATCGTAGTTGTCTTTTAAACCAATAAGTTTTGGTTTCGCTTATTGGTTACCAAAAATTTGCAATTCTTGGCTACCAACAACTTAACAAACTGCACCAAAAGCTTATTTACCAAGACAAATGCTTAACATGGGGTGGAGAAGCAATAAACAAAAAAAGATACCATGAAGTTGGATTTTCATTCTTAAACAACTATGTGCATGAGGGATGCAGATTTACCCTTTGCCCCCTTCTTAATTTCACTGCCTCTTCATTCTGATTCGCTTTCCACAGCTCCCATGGCCTTTAGTCCTCTGGGTCTCTGCTAAAAAACACAAAAGAACAATCATCAAAAAACACGTTGAAAACTAAAACAGATTGATGATTCTTAAGAAACAAGTAGTACTTCATTTCTTAAGAAAATTGCAACACAATTAAAACAGCCACAAGTTTCTAATTGGGAAAAGTCAAAGAAACTGGTAAGTAGGAACCTGTATGTGAAAATTTTCAAAACGCGTTGCATTTTCTTCAAGTCAAAAATAAAATAGCAAATTAGAAATCATCTTCCAGATCTTGACATTTACTGAAGCGAAATGCAGGGATTACCTTCTTTGATGTCTTCTTCTCTCTGACCTCATACCTCTCTTGGCACAAATCAGATAGCCATGCCCCTGGGCTCACCAACTGCTACCCACCGCAACCAAAAGGAAAGTAAAATAATCAGAACTTAAGAAAAGGAAATTCAGATCATAAAGAAGAAATTCTCAAGGAAGCAATGAGCAATCAAAATCCCTATTGTGAAAAGCCTTTCTTGGATTTAGACTAGAACTAGGTTTTAGAGAGAAAGAGAGACAGAGAAGAAGGCTTACAAGTAAAGATCGTTGAATGAATTTGGCCCTCTTTTTCGGTCTCTGCGGAAGTTTACAACCTTTCATTGCCAGAAAATCTTCTTCCTTCTCCTTCTTTGATAACGATATGTAGAGCTTTGGCCAAACAAACGCACCAACACTAACTCCTCCTTTCTCCTCTCCTGCGCCATCCGTACTTGGCTTCCGATTCTCTTCAATGGCACTGCAACCACCGCCGCCAACCAAGGAACCTCTCGTGGTGTAGTACCTATCCTCCTCATCCGGAGATACCGATTTCCGTCTCTCAATCGACGGCGATCTAAAGGATGACATCTGAGATCCCCTGCAAAACAAAGATGACAGAGTCACATCGGTCAGAAGAACTATAAACGGAGAAAAACAGCGAAATTGGACACATCTTTTTGATAAATTCAAGATGAAAATGCTGGATCGAGTTGAAGAGAACCTGGCAAAACCGTTCGATTGAGGACGAGATGGCTCGGCGCCGGCGCCGGACGTGATTCGACGGCGAATCCCGCCGTTAGAATTAGGGGAGTGGTTAGGGTTTTTCACTCGATTGCACCGAAGTCTCTTCCCCCATTGCAGCACGAATTCCGGCTCCAGTGGCCTACTAGCTCCTTGATTCTTCTCTTCTCTATCCATCTAACTCACAAACCGCTGCAAATGCAAGGAATCGAAAAGGATAAGTATAATCAATCTCACCTTCGCAAACTCCATCCACTATAAATGACAGAAATTAATACAGAAAGAAACACATCGGCAGATTTTCCATTCCTTTACCTTCAGATCTGAGCTTCTCCACAAAAATTCGCACCTCGTTCTTAAGCAACCAGCCGTCGATTTCTTCACAATAGAGGAAATCAGAGATCGACTTGAAACAATGGAGTATCCGTGAACAGATTACCAGGCGTCGACGGTTTTCGCTCTCATTAACTGCCTTTCAGTCTCTTCTGCTCTATCAACTATGAACCTTACAGTGAACGGAGGAAGACGCTCTAATAAAACCTTCTGGCTGCTTTTCTTGGAGAAATTGGATTTACAGCCGTCGGATCCTAACAATAAACCCATTATCAGGCCCATTAATTGGCCCATATAGCGAAAACAACTCGCTCTTTAGTGAGTCGGTTTTAACTTGATGGGCCAAAAAAGGTTAAAACATACTGGCCCAATAACGCATGAACTGCCCGTCAGCCAGCTTATGTGTCTTATCAATTCTTCGATAGCCCTTCGTAAACCTAGGCTTCTAAAGTGGTTCGTGAGAAATTTATTGTTCGGCTTGGTTAAATATTATTTGTGTTTTGTCTTGATTTGTAAAGAGTCGAGCTTAAGCACGGTTTTAAGGCTCGAAAGTTAAATGAACTAACTCAGCTCGTTTGTTCACGAATAAACTCGGTTATATGCTTAAGAAGAAGCTTGATTATACATTCATAACAAACTAGATTATACGGTCCTGAATAAGCTCTATTATATATATTTTATATAAAATATAGTTAAAGTAAATTACATAATTTTGGTGATTTCTCTCAAACTACAGCTTAAATTTTAGTTTCATTTTCTTACATAAATAATTACGTAAACAAGTTGTTTGCGAATTTGTCTCATGAAGAAATTAAATGAGAGACTCGGGAGCTAAGATCGAGCTCGGTAAACATTTAAAAGAACCAATGTCAAACAAGATTTTGAGCTCAAATCAAGTTTGTGTTCAAGCTCAGTAAACATTTAAAAGAATCATTTTAAGCTCGAACCAAGCTTGTGTTGAAGCTCGAACTCGACTATTTTTAAACAAGCCGAGTATGAGCAACTCATATTGGGCTCGACTCGTTTACAGCCCTACGTACGTAAGCCTCAATAGTTTAAATTTTAAAATCCATCGATATATTATCCTCGCACCATAAATCTAAGATCAGAAAATCGAGATATAAATATATAATTGATATTTTCTGAAAGAAAATCACACATCAATGATCATGATTCACGAACTCACACCATAAATTTAATGCCTGTGCCTTTATAGTAGTGACATCACTTCTAAGCTATATCTTATGCCTTGATAGCCATGCCTTTCACAACTCACCTTTTTTTTGGTCGAATTTCACAACTCACCTTTTAGGCATGGGGTCTCTTGATCTAATTTGGTCATCTTTAGGCATTCCCTTTTCTCTGAATTTTCTTGTATTGTGTTTTTTGTGTTTCAAGAAATTTCATGTGGCAAAAATGTTGTTCAGTTTGTGAAAGAGTTTTTTCAAGGAATGATCAGAATATTTTATTGCAACTTATTTGGGCAAATTGGAAGCCCACATTCAAAGCATACAAGAAACTGTACACATATGTGAAATGTCATCATTCTGGGCGAAGATCTGTTCAATGTGTTACTGAGGTTCAAATAATCCGACCCGTTTTCATCAAGTAAAAATTGCAGACCAAAATAACCCATTCCGCCATCAAATTAACAACAGTTCTGAAGCCAATGAACTCCAATATTAAACCAAATATATATTCCTCATCCAACAACAACCTCAGAACAAAGAATTTAAATTGGACACAAGAAATCACAATCACAATTAAATAAAAAATAAACAAACAAACTCCTTCTCCACATAAGGGAACGGTCGAATTGCAATTGCTCAGCAGAAAAAGCCAAAAGCGAGGGCCGACAAGGAAGCGAGGACGGCGGCAGTAGGGGCGAATGCGGCGGCGTCGGAGGTGGGGCCAGGGGCAGGGGCCGAAGCCGGCGACTCCTGAGCGGCGGCGTTCTGGACGGCGAAAGCGGCGATCAGGGCCATCACGACGGCGATGGCGAAGAGTCTGAATCTGATGGACTCCATTTTGTTAGGAATTGAAGAGTGTTTTTCGTTTCTTGATTTGTAATTGGGGGAAGTAGAAAATTGAAGAGAGAAGAGAGGTGAGTACTGAGTGTGTTTGAGATGGCCTGAAGAGGGTTTTTATAGCCGAAGAAGAAGAAGGGGAGAGAGACAATTACGGGCAGCAAGAACGTTGATTGCAAATTTGCAACGGTCAAATCCTTTTTACTAACTTTTATTATTAGCTTTGTTTTGCTATGATGATGGCTCTGTTTTTATGATTCATTTGTACATCCAACGCTCATATTTTTTTATTTTTTTTGGGTCGAAGAACGCTCATATTTTTTGTGATAACATGTTCTTAACTTCTTATGATTTTAAATGTTTCTTATGATTTTAAAATAATAAAAAAAACGGAAGTATACATTTATTTTTCGTTTAGAACTTCAAAACTCAAAATAAATGACACCAATAATAAGCAGTAATATGTTTGTATGATTTTTTTATATAAAAAAATGTTTGTATGATTTTTAAAAAAATTTAAAATAAAAGAAAATTAAAAAAAAAAGGAAAATTAAATGAGAGAAAGACTACCCGCTGCCCGTGGGGCGTGGGATGATGGTTTGGTGATAGCAGGTGGCGACGGAGCTGTCACCAACGGTTTAAAATTAAATTAAAATAATACACTTGCCTTTTATGAGGTGGATGGGACCCACCAATTTACCAAACTCACTCACTCATCCCATTAACTTAATTGCTACACTAATCTGGACTCATTCCTCACAAAACACAGCTCAAAAACAGCCTGCTAAATGCTAATGATGCTTATCACTTGCCAAACCTTATTATCTGTCTATATTAGCAATAAGGAATACTAAATTTGATTTTTAAACAAAATGTATAAATTTAAGAATCCGATTTTTTTTATAAGAAAGTCTTGTCGCTCGGTATTTAGACTTGTAGATGTGATTTGTTTCCAAAATTGAAAATTCTAAGATAAAACTATTAGCAAATGAGCTGTAAACGGCGATTAGTGGAATAACTCAACTTTGATACCTCCCGAATAATTCAAAGGTGGTGTTTGCGCCGTCCCACCGCCACCTGTACGTTAGCGTGCGCGCCGCTATCAAAATTGGGCCGGTGGGCCACAGGCCCAATTAAATATCATGTTTGTCTGGACGGCTCCCATTCTTTTCCGTCGTTGTCCTCTACTCTTTCTCATCGATACTAAGAAAATATAGTATGGGTATTATATTTTATTAATCTAAATTAGTGGTGGTCCACTCTATATTCGACATGCCCATTCAAAGATATACAACTAGCACTACCAAAAGCTGATCTAACCCGTAAATTCAATCCAAATCTCTCGGTAATTTTAGGGTCAAGGCCGCATAATTTGAACACGAAATTTGAAATAAACCGAATCAGATATAACCCGAAACCCGTTTGATAGAAACTCGAAACTCGCTGGGTTGACCGATTTATTATATTTATAAAATTTATTTTGAAACTTATAACATATTTACTTAAAATTTAACTTTAATAATCATAAAAAGAACGCTATTTAAGACCCATTGGTAAACCCCACCCGACCAAAAACCCACAAATACCATACCCGATTGACCCATGACCCATAATGAAATCGAATCCGAACCAGTTCTGCCCGATTCGATTGACAAGTCTATATACAATAGTTTCATAAACAATTCTATTTTTTTTTGTAAAACTTTCTAGATCTGTCGTATCGTGAACATGGTGTTTGTTTAGATGTATATTTAAGACGAAATCGAAACATAAAATATGTATTATTATACAAGTGCATTAAACTAACCATACGTGCATCAAAAGAGTAAAAAAGTGCTAACTATTTTACATGTGCATCAAAAACTAGCTCACTATAGTTTTCATTTATATAACAAAATGTTAAAAAAATATAAAAGTTTGAAATCGATGCAAAAACAATTAGTTTTGGATGCAAATTCATGGTGAACTGATGCACAAAAGTGTGTCTTATTATGTATGTCAGTATGTGCATTAAAACTAACCATATGTGCATCAAAACAACCAAAAAATACATGTTATTTTACATCTGCATCGAAACAAATGGTATGTTCATAAAAAACTACCTAACTATAGCATTCATACACATACTGAAAGTTTAAAAATTAAAAAAAGCTCGAAAATGATGCACAATCTATCTATCTATCTATCTATCTATCTATATCTATATATACTATAAAATAGAAAAATTTGGACAATTAATGTCTCATTCAAATGACTTAAATATTTATTTCTAATCTTTTTTCTAATCCATCTGTTTATCTATCTTCTATAAAAATATATATATAAGAGATTTTGGGAATAAATGCCCATAATATACACAATTGTAACATACATATTAAAGTTTAGATCTAATTAATTACTTCTTAATAATATCAAATTCTAAACACCTTTTAATATTCCTAAACTTCCAATACTTCTAATATAAAAAGTCACATCACCCTCTCAGTATTTACATCCAAGTATACACATGTAATATCTCTTATCCCATACATGTTCACAACAAAGTGAAAGAATGATAGATTGGTGGAAAACTTTGGAAGAATTTACAAGAATTAGGTTGGTAGCGACGAGGAAGAAGCGAATATTTTGATGCAAATACGTAAATGCCTCGGAACAAGTGTCATTTCCTTTCGAAGGTGAATATTGATTTTTACAACTCCAAGATTTGGGAGCATATCCAAGATAATTATATATAAGTACCTAATTCTTGGATAATGTATATATTTCTTCTTTGTTTAATGTAACATATTTAAGTATATTTATTTTTTCTTTTATGATTGGGCAAAAAAATTTATTTATAAATGAATACAAAATACAAATCCTCATTTTCAAATTTTATTAATCTTCTATTTAAGATTTTTCTAAGAGTTAGAAGAGAAAAGAGGATAATCTTGATCGAAAATATGATATAGAATATTAATTAAAAATTTTAAATAATAAAATATTTGAATCCATAATCTAGGTCAAATGTAGAAGAATGAAAAGAATATATAAGAGTATTTCCAACCCTAAATTTTTGAGTGTCATAATAAAAATTAATAAAATAAAATCAGTAAAGTCAGAATTTTGAAATGGTTCAAGGTAATAATTAAGTAGATAAAATAGAAGTATGTGGAAGAAGAAACTTCTATTGAAAATTTGATACTCACTTTTCATCTTTTTAATTGTTTAATATTGTTTATGATATTGTTATTATTCTAACAAAAATCATTACTGCGGGTCTAAGGAGCAATTGTGGTTGAAGAGCCTTGGGAAGAGGAGTTCTACAACTTTTAAAAACATGCTAAATTGTGTGACAAGTGATTAGGCGATATAATTTAGACACTTTAAATATCAAACTATTACCACATATATTCAACTTTTACCAAAGACGCTTAGATGGTTAGACAAAATAATTTTGAATAACATAGTGAGAATATTCATGAGTAAACAATTGTAACAAAAAATTCAAAATTCAATATCATATAAACATTTACTTTCGAGTTTTATTTTGATATATTATTATTTTCTTATAAATTTTCTCCATATTAGATGTTTAGTAGATTATGTGACTTTTCAAATTACCCTACTAAAAATCTTCTATCTATCTATCTATCTATCTATCTATATATTACATTATCTATATCTATATCTATCTATAATACTATAAGAAAAGGTTCTTGAGCAATTAATGTCCATACGATTAATAAGGTTTTTTATAATTTCATTTCAAGCATAGTATATAAATATTTTAATTTCATTTCAAGCAATCAATACTCATGCAATGAATGAAAAATTGAATCAAAACCATAGATAAAAAAAAGTGTAATAAATACACAATATTTTATTATAAAACCATATCTAGGTATATAATTCATGTTGTGATTTTATACAAAAATACCCAAAACGTTTATAATTCTACAATTAAATGCATTTTAATATTTTTATTATTAAAATCATAGATACAAATAGCTAGGTATATAATTTTCTTATAATAATGAAATTAGCATAGGTTAATAATTAATGTTGTGATTTTATACAAAAATAGGTATATAATTCCTTTCTAAATTAGTATTAGCATAAAATTATTTTGCACACCAATCAACATATTAAGTTTAAAATATTGGGTAAAAAGAGAAAAAAAAGCATAACAATTAAAATTGAATCCTTATCTTAAATGTCTAAAATAAGTCAAATATATATTCTACGTATACATAAAACTAATTATATAGCAATGCATTTTATTAATTATTACTCCTATTTCATAGAAAGCAAAAGCATATTTTATGATTTTTACTCCTATTTCATTTTCATTTTATTTTATCTTATACTAACCCGTTTAAGGTTATAATTATAAGAGATGTTACAATTAAGCGTTTAGTGAGATATCTACACTAGATTATAAAAATTAAAATATTCATTATCATTCTAAAACTTCTTTTGAAATATTCATAATTTTTTATATAAAACTTCATAACAATGATATTGTCTATTATATAGACCTAACAATATAGAATATTATTACAAAATATTTAGATTATAAACTTAACAATATATTACCATAAACTTAATAAAATCTAGGGGAAAAAAAACATTTACAATACTAAAAATATTACAATGGAAAAATGAAAACTTGAGTGATTAATGTTCCAACTCCAATTTATGTTCAACCAAAAAAAAATGTTCCAACTTATTTATTTCAATTTAGGAAGCTAATGGAAGAAATATTAAAATAGGAAAAGATTTACAATGTTAGATGTAACGTTTCTTACTCCATTATAATTTGTAACGTGTCCCTAATTAATTGCCTATACTTAAATTACAATTAATATATCCATATACAAGTAATACTAATTAGCATTAGCATATGTAACGTATGTATGTTTTTTTAAAAGAAAAAAAACGTACGTATGCCTTTTGAACTACTTAAGGCAATCAATAAATTAAATTAAAAATATTTAATACGTAATTGTGTATATATACGGTGTTTATATGAAGAGGAGGAAGAATGTCAGATGTCAGATGATGCAATATTGTTTCAGTGCAAGCTCAAAAACTATATACATGGCCACTAATGTTTATAGAAGGTTAGTTATATGTATCCAACCAAGCGCTCCAATATAATTTTTATATTGGTTATAATATTTGATTGTTTAGAACTAACTTTTTCCTCACGAACAAAAACAAAAATAGTTTCTCCGAAGTAAAATTAACGTGCTTGAGAGGTGAAAATCACTTTACATTATTGGTTAATGTTTGGTATTTTGATCTTTATTACTTTAGATTTGAAAATCACTTTTTATAAAGTTTGATTGTTGTGTATATTATGATACAAATTGAGATTTGGTACTAATTCTTTTTAGGTTAATGTTTATTGTTTCAATCTTCATTACTTTAGATGTGAAACCACTTTTTTGATTTATGATCGTTGTGTATGTTATAGTTCAACTTGAAATCTTTGTTCCTTTAATTTTTGTTGCTTAGTGAAGAGGAAGAAGCAGAATTTTGGATATTTTACAACAAATAATTTAACTAGATAAACGAGAATGAAACCAAAACTTCCACTCATTTATATGTGTAGGATTAAATAACGAAAATGAAAGAGAGAATCATCTATGAAAATCCAAGACAAAAACATGTACTTGATTATGTGTTTTTATAAATATAATGTTCATTTGTTCTCGATCAATTCAATCGTATCCTTAATTATTCTAAAATTTAATAAATTGAAGATATATTCATGAAAAATATGGACCAGTTGTTATTTATTATATTATACCTTTTATTAAAAACATTTTACTAAAAATAATTTGTTGTAATATAACAAATTAAATTATAGATAAAATATTATTGAAAATATGAATCTGTTCGTAGCACGGGTTCGATCGCTAGTATACTATAAAATAGAAAAATTTGGGCAATCAATGCCTCATTAAAATGACCTACTATTTAATTCTAATTTTTTTTTCCTAATCTTCCATAATCTATCCATCTACTATAAATAAATATAAATCTATCTATCTACACAAAATATAAAAATGAAAATTTTTGGTCATTTATGATCAACCCCACAATAAAGTCCATAGAAAAAATACAATATTCTATATCTATCTATCTATTATAAACTTAAATAACTTAACCATTAATGTCCATACAAATAATAAGATTTTTTTATAATGTTATTACAACCTATATCTATTTACAAAATATGGATACTAAATTCCTATGCATATCTTCAGCCCATCAGTTAACACGTCACTGTTACACTTCCAGGTTGACCTGCAAATCAGAATACAATGCATATATTAAACAATAATAAAATAAGAATTGTGGCCGTTGAAATGCAAACACAAATTGACCAGTGTATTTAAAATAGCCAAAGCAAATCCATTTAAATTAAATTCTTAATTCACTCAAACTTTTCAATAACCCCATTACACCTAACTTTTCAACTTCTCATTCACACCTAAACTGTCAAGTAAATAAATTTTTTTTCCAAATATCTTCAAAGTAATAATACTTCACAATTTTTTTGTTCAAAATACTACACAAATTTATCATCATCATACCGATATAAACATAATTCAAAATGAAACCATTCAATTCAATCCTACATTCCTGCAATGTTAAATATGTAAACCCAATCGTCCATTGCAATTTGAAATAGCCAAATCAATCAAACGTGCAAATTCAATTAGCCCTAATGTATATGCCTATAAACGAAAGGCAAAGCATCCTCCATTCTTACACCAATAGTGAATTTCCTACAGTGCTACAAATGGCGAGTTGATAGCTTGCATATAGGAGTAGTTAAGATGCATGTTTTATATATGTTTTAGTTAGTTTTAGGTTAGCTTTTATGTAGTTTTTAGGTTTTTGTGTTATCGGGTATTATGCGCTGGTTTGCTCGGTTTTACAGGTTTTTAGGTTCAGGAGCAACAGCGGGGCGAGTACAGATTGACCATGGTAGTGGTGGACGAGCTAAGCGAGCTAAGGAGTGCTAGGAGCATGATGGAGAAGGGCCAAGACAAGAACAAAGACAAACCAAGGCAAAAGCGAAGGAAAAGCTCGGGCTGATCCCGAGCTAGCGAAGTCGCGCAATCCCAACTGAATGGGGAAAGCGCGGCCGCGCTTTTGGGTGTTGATCCCGCGCAATCGGAGCTTTTCAGCGAAGCGTGGATTTGGGCCGAAGCTTTGGATTGGGCTTTGATATTCGTTCAATTGGGCTTGTGTCATCCGAGTGTATGGTGTTTAATATATCTTTTGAGGGATATTTTTAGAAGACATATAAATACTTTATGTTAGATTATTTTCGGATAACTTTTGATCAACTTTGGAGGCTAGGGTTTTCTCTCAAGGAAGACTTTGAACCTTTGTAAGTTTGATTTTAATTCAATTATGCATTGCTAATTTCTCTTGTGTTTGGCTAGTTATTGAAGTCATGATTTGTAAGTAGTTGTGAGGTTTGATTGATTATCAACAAACTTGAATAGAAATTATTCCATGTGCTTAATTGAATCAGAATTATTCTAAGGTTTTATTAGATTAGTTACCTAATAGAATTTCTAGGTTAATTTAAAACTTAATCTGATTAATTACCGGTTGGAGTTAATTAGATCAAGAGTATACTTTAATCAAATTTAGTACCGGTTGGACAAGTTGGTTAACGAAGGGAATAAATTCACAAGTCACTTAGATGTCTGGTTGCTCTAAGTGTTTGTTTCTATTGATAACTTGAATCGTTATGCTGTTGTTTAATTGAATCTAGAAGGTCTTCTAGGTTGTTAAATAATTAGGGTTGTTAGACTGGTAGTTCTATCAACTATATATGAAGTTTGGGTTTTAATCCTTAGTAGGATCATTATCCACAATAGATTATTCAAGTGAGAAGAGAATCAAGAGAATCGATGATCAACGAATCAATATCATGATGGATCTAACTAGTTGAACACGCTTGTTTCTCATATATTCAAATCATCTTTTGCATTCATAGTTAGTTTTATTCTTGCATATTAGTTTAGATAATCATTCTGAAACCCCCCCATACTAGTTACTTGGCACTTAAGCAATAACACATTTATACGAGTCTCTGTGGGTTCGACCCTTGCTTCCACTCTACTCGTGTTAGGGAGTTAGGTATTTCTTTGATAGTGCTTTTATAACGACGTAAAAGTGCTCATCACGAGCCTATTCTTATTTCTAAACCAGTTGACTGAAGGAGTGATTTGTGAAATTCAGATTATGGTGTGCCAGAAATGGGACGTCTACAATTAGTATGGAAAATACATAAGCACATATTACATGTTATCTCATATTAAGGTATGCAAACATCCTGATGTACCCTTTCTATTGTTAAAGTATCACTTTTAGTAAGACTACATGTTCTTACCAATACGACAACATCTATTTCCAATGCTTTTCATATGTCTTAGGTTATTTCATACAAGTTGGGACACATAAACCTAAGGATGTTAGTAAAGGCAAAAGGCAAAGAGTGCCTTCACAAACTCTGGACTTCCAACTAATCAGTAAGAAGGGAGTTTTTACAAGCGACACATACTTATTGAATCATATAATTTAGCATTACAAGTTCATTTCAAGATATATGATTTCATTGAATTTCAAGACATCAAAGTTTTTGAGAAAAATGACCAAATTGATAATCTTTTATTATATATCATTTGTTTTTTAACTAGATTTAATATAGATTTGTATTTGATTCTTCATCAAATTAATGAAATATATTATGCATATGGGGTATGTTAACAAACCTTAGGACACCTACAACGGTTGGCAACTCAACAAAGCAAAGTATAATCTCACATAACTCTTGTGTTCTACCTAAATAAGCAACAAGTAAATTTATTTTCAGACTTTTTAATTATTTTTGCAGCATGAACTATTGAATGGAATATATCTAACCATAAAAATACAGAGGCCAATGGATCAAGGTAACATTATGGGGCAATTTGGAAGAAGAGTGCATCCAAAGGAAACCAAGTGAGGAAAAGTTATGGACCTTCATATTAGTTGCAATGAATCTTAAGGAGTGTAAGAGTATAACCCCCTTTATGCCCTTTTAAAAACTTTTTTTTTGATAAGATGCCCTTTTAAAAACTTATATATATAGTGATTCATAATTTAAGTTTATGTATTTCATGCATCTTTAAAAATACACCTACTAACATTTATGTCTGACATATGCTATATTTAGATGACGTGGTCCTTTCTCACACTACATCAAGTGGGATATTAGATTCCAATAAAATCCCACAATTAGTGGAATTCAAAATTCTTCTCGGATACACTCCTAACAATTATTTCAATACTCTCAATCTATATCTATAGAACTTATAGAATATATTTATAAATATCATTGGGAAAAATACCTTCATGCCTTTTGTGTTCAAATTTAATATAGTAAGAATTAGATGAAGGACAAAATACTCAAACACATTAAAGAACATTATGAAAAATAATAAAACACATGGCTGTTTACAAAATAGTTTTTGAAACCGATTTTAGCATTCAAAAATCAAAAGCATCCAGTAATTAAATCCTATAGCATTTATATATGAAATACATCAACTAACAAAAACATAATAGACTAAATGCCTTTTTAATTGATTATTGTAATCTCTACTCTAACTCTATTGTTTGGTCATTATATTTCTACAACATACACTAATGCTACTTTTCACTTGATCACACATTTACACCAAATAGTAAAAAACTATACAGTACAATCAAAACAACATTATCTTTACTTTATTTGCATTAGTCATTTACATGTAAAATATATCATCAATCATATATTTTCACTTTTGGAATGCATTTCTGTAATAAAAATAGGTATGTACAACTTACTTGATATGAATAGGCGGCATGCTGTTAAAAAATAAACTGGTTCGATTAGAATATGTTGTCATATATTCACTTAGCCCATTTCTCCAACTCAATGTGCTTTACATACGAGTTGTTAGTTCCTTTTAGGAAAAATAAACTCCATCAATGTATATCTATATCTATATCTACATATATCTATATAATATAAAGAATTAAATTTTATTCATTTATTACCAAACTCACAATTAATACCATATAAATAATTTAATAAAAAAGAAAAAATTAGATATAAAAAACTAAATTTTTTTACAATCAATTAATAATGAGAGAAGTTGTGACTTATAGAATTCCAATGTCAAAATGTCCCCTCATATAGTTTTTCAATTGGATGCTTCCATTTTTTAAAAGATTTGAAGAGAAAGGAGATGATGAAAAAAGAGGAAAACAATATATATCCCCTATAAGAATACGAATATACATATAAATTATTTTAAAATAATTCATAGTTATATACATTAGCATGGTTAATTGGTTATACATACCTCAATAAACTAAATCTACATATTATTATAATAAATATTTTTTCAATGAATTTAACGTATGTTTTTTAAATTATAGTGTAATGACTAAATTCAAGCTTAGGTAGTTTATACTTTCGTTAGAAAGACCTTTTGAGTTTCTTATGAATTTTTTATAATTCCTAAAAAATGACATAATGAGTCATGACTAGCTCCGATCATTAATGTGAAGATTGTAATGGTCAAACAACATAAAAAAAGACATAAAAAGAAAGTAAGTTGACCAAATAAACAAGGAAAATGTCATAACAAAAAAATGTAAAAAAAACTCAATATATTTTTACGAAATACTTTACCCGTGCGTATGCACGGGCATCATCACTAGTGTGCATCATAAAATCGATGCACAAACAATCAATCTTGATGCACATAGAGTTAGTTTGATGTACATCTAAGGCGAAATCAATGCACACAATGTGTGCATCCTCTGAATACGATTTTTTCAAATAATCCGGGAAAAATACATACGGCTTTTTTTATTCTTCTTTAATGAAAGCCTAATCCTAAACGTTTGTTTTTAAAGGAACAAAGGAGATTTATTCTTATTTCGCAAGATATTAATCATTCAAACTTGACTCTTTTCCCTACTTTGTATCTATGTACCTTGTACAAATTTTGCTTAAAACAAAACATTTATAATAAAAAGTAAAATAGTTTAAGAAAATGTAGGATTAATAGTCTAAAATAAAAATTATTGTAATTAATTTTTGTAGGGAGAGCGGTGAATTGGTTTTTGGGTTTCATAGCCGAAAAGCACATATTTTTACATAGGTAGTCGATAAGCACATATTGCATATTTTTTTATCTAATCATTATTATATTCTTATATAATATATTTTTTTTTCTAATCCTTCTCTAATAGTTTGAAATAAAAATTATTAAAATAACATATTTATAAATAGATGGCCAAAAGTTCTTGATTCTTCTAGAATTTAATTTTTTTTATTATTAACATACAAATTGAAATTGAATAATAGGATAAGAAAAATATCCAAAACTAAATCATATGAAATATTTTTATGACTACTATATGATATCTACATGAAATATTTACATACATGGGATCATAATATAGTAATAGAAATGTTATATCTATAGAATTATTTTAGCATATAGTAATAGAAATATCCAAATACAAGAAGAAAGATCTATCGTAAAACTCATCATCGGAGTGGTCATCATACGCACGTTTTTTGTTTAGGGTCCACAGGCTTTCACATTTGGCATATAAGAATCATAAGAGTAAGAAAAATCACCTTACAAAGTTACATGTCCCCAAAAGAAATAGAACAGGGTTCGAAATTGTATATGTCTCGTAGATGAAAATAAGGATGGATTATGGGAATAGATTTGATGTACCAAGTCCACAAGAAAAAAATCGTCAATTGCACAAAAAAATTCCATTTGAACTTCTACGGTCAACTAGATTCAAAGAAATAAGCTCTGGATGAAAAAAGGAGAACGTTTAGTCCACCAATTCATCAAAGTATATTAGATAACAATTAAAAGGCTTTGGAGTTTGACATGACAGAGAGTTGGGGAGGGGGCCGAGGGGCTAAAAAATTATGGCAATATTTCATGTCGATTGTCGATCCAAAATAGAGAAGGCATATAACTTATAAGGCCATAATCCTATACTAGGATTCATGAAACCACAAAACATATTGTGCCACAGAAATTCAAAAGAAAACATTCAACATGCATATTAGCCATGAAATCTTTTCGACAAAAAGGTAAGGTGCTATATTGAAAACCCGATCACCTCGAAGGGGGGGAGGAGGAACTCACCAATAGTAATGCCTGTAAAATCCTTTTCCCTACAAAATAAGGGTGATGAATCCAGTTCATAAACATAAAACTACAAGATAAGAAGGATGAGGCCATGATGCGACCTCGCCTATGGACACCACTCAACAAGAGCTCTCCATGTCCTTACCATCGGATGATCCAATCACTCGTGCCTAGACCCGTGCCATAGCCAAGGCCACTCAATTGCTAGTGACACACACCTTGACGAGCCACGGTGCGCCCTTGTATGCACCTTCACTAGTGTGCGTCCCTGCCATCGATACCGTACCATCATACCAAGTCCTCGATGCGACAGATCCGGCGCGCCCTAGCGTTCTACTTCTCGTGCCCGGGCGAGACCACTTAAGGTTCTCGCACGCACCCATGCCACCACCTCTCTCCACCTTTCCCTTTCTTTCTTGTCTTTATGTGGTGTTGGCAAGAAAGAGTCGAGCCAAGTGGCTCTTTCCCAGGTCGAATTGTGGCAATAAGGAGGTAGGAGAAGGCAGAGAGACTACTTGAGGAGCGTAGTTGCTCAGAAAAAGGGCTGGATTGTTCGAATTTGTACCCAAAAATCTACCATGTTTTGACCTAATATTCACCCGAACTTATAACCTCGATTTCTCCTTTGTTTCTCAACCAAATTTGTTGATTCAAAGCTTGAAATAACGAGTAGAGCGTCCTCTACAATAACCCACAAAAGATTAGACTTGATTTGACCAATAATCGACATGAAACGATGATTTTTGGATTCCGAACTGATTTTCCAAATTTTTTTCAAAGTGGTGTTGAGCTATTTTCAAGGGCTTCGTGCACCGTTTTCGGGCCACATCTCCTTCCGAAACCACCAACAATATAAAGTGTGCTCCCTAGGTTTATCTGTATCATGTTCCGTCACCACCCAACCCATGGTGTCGCCGCCACAAGTCGACAACGATAGCTCAACGAACTTGGTTTTCAGCTATAACTATTCTAGCTGCCCACAAGCTGTTTTCGCCACCGATTTACGTCGCCTTCCAGCCACCTATCTAGCCTCCACCGCCGACAATAGGTATATCAGGATGTCTACTCGTAGCTGTCGCAGCCTCGCATGTCCTGTTGCCACCCCGCCCCAGGTGTCTCCGCTGGAAGCTGGTGAACAGGCCTTCACGGCCAGCTTTGCTGCTAATTTCTTTTGCCTAGAAAGTCAGCTTCGACAAGTGATTTTTATCACCTTCGTTTTCCGTCTTCCCTCAAAGACTTAAACTTCAGTTGTTGACAGTAGAAAGATGGTGATGAGGACTTCAAAGTGTTGCTTGAATCACCCAAAACAAATGTCAGACGAAGTCGCTAGCTATCGACGAAGTTGGTTCATCGCTCATTGATTTTTAGGGCCTTTATATGGATTTAAGTGAAAAGAAAAGGAAAAGAAAGAAGGAAAAAGAGAAAGGTGTGTGGAACCTGGTTTGTCTCGGTATGTGTGCCATGGATTCCGATGGACCATCTTGATTCACATGTTTCCTCCTTTTGCGTGTTACATTGTATTACATGCTGCCTCGATTTGTGCACAAGCAAATCCCAAAAATGAGTTGTTAGGTAATTTCCGTCTTTTGAGCTTGACTTATATTATAGAATGATTTTTTGGATAAGATCATTCAAATTTGAGTTTTCGTATTAAATCTCGTAAAGCGTGATTTATCGAATCTTGTAATTGGTTAAGTTATAAGTCGGATTACGTCAAGCAAGTACTTGACAAATTATTATTAGGACATAATAATTTGTAGTAATTAATCCTAAAACGGAAATAAATTGATTATAATTATTTCTCTATTCTTTTCCGGTACAACCCGAGCTTGAGTCTTGGATTCACGTCATTCAAGATGGAACTAATCGCCTTAGGTAGAGATATTTCGTATAAGACAAGTGGACGGTTCTCTCTTACATTATTGTTATTAAATAAGGAATTGAATCTCATTTAATAGTTGTGTTGGGAACAACTTGTGTGCTTAATAAAATATGATAGGTTGTTATATTTGTTAGAAATAATGTCCATGTTGTTTATTCAGTTTTGCGCTAGAATTGGATTTAGGTCCTGATAGGCTATTTTCCTACACCGCAAGTATACGGTTCGGTTGTAGTAATCAAGGTGTCGAACACAGGGAACTTGTAGTATTGATTATAACACGATTCAGTAGACTAAGCCAAAAATAAGAAAAAGAAGTTGTAATTGTATTCAGAAATAATTAAAATCAAAATTAAGAAGTAACTATCAATGGAGAAAAGCATTCCAAGGTCAGGATTCCCACAATGATCATTCAGTAGATTACCGGTGATATTTATTTGGATTTCAATTCAAATGTTGTTTGAAGGACTAACTATCTCAAGTGTCAACATTAACTCTTTTCAGACGATTAATGCATGTACCTAGACTCGACTAGCAATCACTCTCGCACAAAGCAAGTCTTATTTAGGTCCTTTAAGTTCTTTAGAGATCGATGAATCAATAGAAATAACATCCGCTCTCGCGCTCAGTTAAGACTACTCAATCAATAATTTCTAGGATAGGTTAAGTTCCACAAGTGAATTAAGTCACTCTCGCACAAATAATTCAACAAGTTCAAACCTAGGGATCTAACATGAATTAACAATTTGTGAATTCAATTCAATCAATCTCTTGTTATTCTTATCTCCTCTCGGTCTCAAATTATAACAAGATTCCTAATTCAAGCAAATTAGGTCATTAAGCATCCTAGGTTGAATCAAACAACAATTCAAATCTCAATTCAACCAATCATCACCATTAAATCTACCTATTAAACCATTGGGTTCACCCTTCCTTAGAACTAAGAAATTAGCTAGACATAATATGGAGAGATAAGAAATCTAAATCAAAGAGAAACATACCAATTGTCTTTTCAATAGATCTAAATTCAACTCCAATCAAGTCTTGCCAAAAATCCACAAATCTCCAATCTAGGGTTCTTCAAAGAGAGAGGCTAAGAAAATAATACGTAATCCTCATCCAAACTTAATCTCTAAGTATTTATATGAAACCCTAAAAACAAGATAGAAAAGGCCCGAAATTAATAAATAAAACACGCGGAGGAGAAATTTCGGAAAAAGACGCGACTCGGTCTGAAACTCGGTCGAGTTTCAGACCGAGTTTTGTAAAACTCGGTCCAAAACTCGGTCGTGACCTGGACCGAGTTTTGGGCTGGTGCACTGCTCCGTTTGAAATGTTAAATGAGCTTCCTCCCGTGCCTTCCACCGAGCTTTTGCCAATCTTCTCTTCAATTCCTTGCATCCGCTTGACTCCTAGACACTTCCTATCGGGTTGCTCCTCTTGCCCTTGTCCTTGTCGTTGCCAAAACTCCTTGAATCCACCTCCAAATGATCCTGAAATCGAACAAAGCAAGAGTAGAAACCGAAACTACAAAATCTACTAAAAAGACAATAAAACCAAGAGGAAAATAAAATAAAAACAACTAAACTAAGGAAATAAACATGCTTTATCCTAGACTAAAATGCATGTTATCAAAATCCCCCAAGCTTAAACCTTACTTGTCCTCAAGTAAGAAATAGAATCTGACACCCCACAAAACAAGCAAGTCATGCATTCATCTTGACAACGAACTAGACAAAGAGTTTAGAAGTATAGATCAACAATCAAAATCATAGCGTGCATTTGAGAAATTCAAAGAAACTGAGTCAACATATTCATTCTAGACCTCACTTAGGATAATGTGTTTTTCGCTCTCTCTCAAGTGTTTAAATAGGACGTGTTTCACTCAAATCTCACATTTGAAAGCTTAGCTACCATAGGCTTGCAAAAGCGTTCTAAATCTCCACCGCATGGGACCTTGCATCCAACAATGATCAAGAGGTCTTTTATTGGGTTGTAATGGGGCCAAGGTGATAAGAAATAGGTGGGGAAATATTTAGGCCATGTGGTGCTAAATCCCGGGAATCTAGACTTAACTAAACTCGATTGAACACCATGTCTCATGATTTTCTTTCCAAGCAACTTATTCCCATACACCAACACCCTTTATTCCCTTATTTCTCATACTCTTTTTTTTTTCTTTTTGCTTTGTTTTTCTTTTTGCTTTGTTTTTTTTTTCTTTTTTTTTTTTCAAAGCATTTTATTGATTTTTTCTTTTTTTCTTTGATTTTCCAAGATAAAAAAAATACTAGCACATTACACAACCCAATCACCAAATACATATAAGTCTCCCCCAAGCTTAGCTTGCAACCACAGAGTCAATCAAGTAATTATCCTAGTTCCCGGATGGGTCAGGCTTACAAAGGCTCGGATTAATTTTGTGGAGCTTCAAAAGAATAAGGCTAAGTCTCGAGAAGGGGCTTCAAACAAAGGAAATTATGCAAGGCGGATAGGGAGTATAAAGGTTAAGAAAATAGTGCCTCAATCACTTCAAAGTCGCATGCAAGAGTCATAAGAGCGGTCTTGAAAAAGAGTCAAAAGCAAGTTCTAGAGGAAGCAATCAAAGTGAGCATCACACACAAAAGAAAGGACATCATGACATTATTTAGTCCTAAGAAAGGCAAACAATAATCCTCACAAGGCTTTTTGTCTAGAATTTCAATATTAACTCAAGTTTCAAAGAATATGCAAGCTCATTCAATCATCAAACTAATTCATAACATAGTCAGTCATCATCAAAACTTCAAGCATTTCAAGCAAGTCAAGGGGTTAGAATTCCATAGAGAAAATTTTGAGGACAAGGGGCATTTCACTTGAAGAGAAATCCATAGCTCCTAGAATGCAAATTTTTTATTTTTTATTTTTTATTTTTTATTTTTTTTTTTGCAAGCAAAATTCAAACTAAATATGCAAACTAAACTATATGCAATGCAAAACATGAAAATGTTCTCACCCCCAAGCTTAAAACCTACATTGTCCCCAATGTAGAGAATAAAAGAGATAAATAAGAAAACACCAACCTTGGGTTGCCTCCCAAGCAGCGCTTGTTTAAGGTCGTTAGCTCGACCTCCCATCTTCTTCAAGTTCTTGGGTCAGGAGGGTCTTTGGTACTCACCTTGACTGGATCAGGGTCTTCTACAAGCTTCAACCTATTTCTTTGCACTTTGAACTTCCCCGAGTTTTTATGCCAAAGCTCAGTTCCTCCTTCTTTTAAAACTCGAGTTACTATGTATGGCCCTGACCATCTTGTTCCTTTGCTCCCAGGAAACATGTTGGATCTTTCATGGAATAACATCACCTTGTCTCCTCTTTTAATCTCAGCTTTTGCTCGATCCTTCTTCTTTTTGTTGTGATCTCTACCCTTCAAATCCGTAGCAATATCACCATCCATGAAGCTTTTAACTTCCAAGGTTTCTTGAAAGGGTTGAGCAATATCAGATTGAATCTCCTCATTACCCAGCTTCACTTCAATATTACAACAAGCTACTTTGACAGTCTCTTGTGGAGGATTTTTTTGCACTTCAAGGAAGTTATCTTTGAAATATTCATACTCTATCTTCTCTTCCCCAATAGTGAGTGAGATCTTGTCATTCCTGAGATCAATGTTAGCTCCAGCAGTGGCTAAAAAGGGTCTCCCAAAGATGATAGGAGTCCTATCATTCATCATCTCCATATCAAGGATCACAAAATCTCCTGGTATAAAGAACTTGCCCACCTTCACTGGAAAGTTCTCAATAATGCCCACAGGATGAGTGACTGAATTATCAGCCATGATAAGACGCATCTTGGTTGGAATAGGATCACCCGAATTCAGATTTTTGCAGATTGATAATGGCATGATATTAACACTAGAACCAAGATCACAAAGGCAATCATATTGAAGAGAACCAAAACCAGCAGGGATAAAGAACTCGCCTGGATCTTTTAGCTTTCTTGGCATCTTCTCAACTTGATCCATTACCAAGGCGACTGTCTCATAGTCTTCAATCCTCCTCTTTTTGCATAGAATCTCCTTCAAGAATTTTGCATATGTAGGCATTTGAGTGAGGACATCGATGAAAGGAATGTCAATGTGGAGCTTCTTTATCATACTCATGAATTTCCCAAATAGTTGCTCTTGCACCACTTGAATCTTCCGTTGTGGGAAAGGTAGAGGTGGTTTGTAAGGTGGGGGAGCAATATATTTAGGTTCTTCGTCATTAGATGGCTTCTCCATTGTCTTTTCTGCAACTCCTTCTTTCACCGGTGGGAGCTCTTCAAGCTCTTTTCCACTCCTTAGAGTGACAACCCGACATTGCTCCTTAGGATTGACTTCAGGTTGCCCAGGCAATTGACCAGGCGGTCTAGGAACATTCAAAGCTTGTTGAGCCACTTGTTGTTCTATGATCTTCAAATTCTTCCCCTGAGCTCTCACTTCTTCTGTTAGCGTCTTCATGGAGGTGGCAAGGCTTTCAATAGCAATCTCCCATGCAGGCTTTTGGGAGGGTTGAGCATCTTGGTTTGGGTGCAGTGGAGCCCTTGGTGGAAACCCAAGAGGTGCTTGTTGTTGTGGCTGATTGTTCCCATAAGAGAAGTTAGGGTGATTTCTCCAACCAGGGTTGTAGGAATTAGAGTAGGGGTCATTCCTAGGCCCCCTGTCAAAGTTACTCATGTATCTCACCTCCTCCTCATGTGGTTCCTCCTTAGAAGCAAACAATTCACAAGATTTGATGGTATGATCACTAGCTCCACAAAACTGACAAACAACACTCGAAACAACTTGAGAAGGACTTCCACTAGTAGAAACGGGAGAACCATTCATCTGTAATTTCAACTGTCTGATCTCCTGAGTCATGGCATCAATCTGTGCCTGGTGCAAAGTCTCTTTATCAACTTCATAAAGCCCAGTTGATCTCTTAGAACTTGGAAGAGAACGAGCATCATTATAATAGTGAGTGTGTTGAGCAATGTCCTCAATCTGATCCCAAGCATTATTAACATTCATCTTCATAATAGTACCTCCAGATGAGGCATCAATGAGCAGCCTGGTGGTGTTGTCAACAGCATTGTAAAAAGTGTGAAGAAGCACCCACTTGTCTATTCCATGGTGAGGACATAACAATAGAAGCTCCTTGAACCTCTCCCAACCTTCATAAAGAGATTCCCCATCTTTCATCTGAAATGAACTGATCTGATTCCTCATCTCTGCAGTCTTCTTAGGTGGGAAATACTTAGTCAGGAAAGCTTTGGCCAACTCATCCCATGTAGTGATAGTGCCACGAGGCAGGGCCTTGAACCATGCTTTAGCTCTGTCTCTTAGAGAGAATGAGAAGGTGCGCAAATAAAGCGCGTCATCAGAAACATCATGAATCTTCACCGTATCCATAAGCTCCAGAAAAGTGTTAAGATGTTGGTGAGGATTCTCAGAAGGTAGACCTCCAAACTGATTCTGCTGAACCATATTAATCAGAGATGGCTTCAGCTCAAAATTCCTGGCCTGAATGGGGGGTCGGACCACACCAGCTGTGGGTCCTTGATGGCGTGGCAACACATAATCACCCAATGTCATAGGTGGTTGAGCATTCAGCTGTTGTTGCAACAATAATTGTTGTTGTGCATTTGCCTGATCGCCTTCCATAGCTTGTGTTTCAGCTTCCCTTTGCTCTCTTCTTCTTCTATGAAAAGCACGCTCGGGTTCAGAATTGTAGTTGTTAAGTGCACTAGCGCTCAGAGTTCTTCTCATAAGAAGGAGAACAAACTGGAACCAAAACCAAAAAGAAACAAATTAAAAATAAAAACAAGACTTAATCTACCGGTTGTGGAACACAACCAATACTAGAAAAGTTCCCCGGCAACGGCGCCAAAAACTTGATAGGCTATTTTCCTACACCGCAAGTATACGGTTCGGTTGTAGTAATCAAGGTGTCGAACACAGGGAACTTGTAGTATTGATTATAACACGATTCAGTAGACTAAGCCAAAAATAAGAAAAAGAAGTTGTAATTGTATTCAGAAATAATTAAAATCAAAATTAAGAAGTAACTATCAATGGAGAAAAGCATTCCAAGGTCAGGATTCCCACAATGATCATTCAGTAGATTACCGGTGATATTTATTTGGATTTCAATTCAAATGTTGTTTGAAGGACTAACTATCTCAAGTGTCAACATTAACTCTTTTCAGACGATTAATGCATGTACCTAGACTCGACTAGCAATCACTCTCGCACAAAGCAAGTCTTATTTAGGTCCTTTAAGTTCTTTAGAGATCGATGAATCAATAGAAATAACATCCGCTCTCGCGCTCAGTTAAGACTACTCAATCAATAATTTCTAGGATAGGTTAAGTTCCACAAGTGAATTAAGTCACTCTCGCACAAATAATTCAACAAGTTCAAACCTAGGGATCTAACATGAATTAACAATTTGTGAATTCAATTCAATCAATCTCTTGTTATTCTTATCTCCTCTCGGTCTCAAATTATAACAAGATTCCTAATTCAAGCAAATTAGGTCATTAAGCATCCTAGGTTGAATCAAACAACAATTCAAATCTCAATTCAACCAATCATCACCATTAAATCTACCTATTAAACCATTGGGTTCACCCTTCCTTAGAACTAAGAAATTAGCTAGACATAATATGGAGAGATAAGAAATCTAAATCAAAGAGAAACATACCAATTGTCTTTTCAATAGATCTAAATTCAACTCCAATCAAGTCTTGCCAAAAATCCACAAATCTCCAATCTAGGGTTCTTCAAAGAGAGAGGCTAAGAAAATAATACGTAATCCTCATCCAAACTTAATCTCTAAGTATTTATATGAAACCCTAAAAACAAGATAGAAAAGGCCCGAAATTAATAAATAAAACACGCGGAGGAGAAATTTCGGAAAAAGACGCGACTCGAGTCTGAAACTCGGTCGAGTTTCAGACCGAGTTTTGTAAAACTCGGTCCAAAACTCGGTCGTGACCTGGACCGAGTTTTGGGCTGGTGCACTGCTCCGTTTGAAATGTTAAATGAGCTTCCTCCCGTGCCTTCCACCGAGCTTTTGCCAATCTTCTCTTCAATTCCTTGCATCCGCTTGACTCCTAGACACTTCCTATCGGGTTGCTCCTCTTGCCCTTGTCCTTGTCGTTGCCAAAACTCCTTGAATCCACCTCCAAATGATCCTGAAATCGAACAAAGCAAGAGTAGAAACCGAAACTACAAAATCTACTAAAAAGACAATAAAACCAAGAGGAAAATAAAATAAAAACAACTAAACTAAGGAAATAAACATGCTTTATCCTAGACTAAAATGCATGCTATCAGGTCCGTTATGTGTGACCTTGTATGTTGTCTCATGTCGAGACATTGTTGTTGATTAAGGTAGTTTCAGGGAGGGGAACGTGGTTCCACATCCTCGCTTTAAAAGATTACATTAGGAGGGGCCTAATCCTAATGGTGGGTCATGACTCTTCCCCAACTCTTCGTGTGAGAGGGGTGATGCGCACTCGAGCCGATTAAAAACCACCAACTTGTTTGTGAAAAGTTTTGAAAGTAATATAAGATAAGTGTGTTAGGCACATTAATATACCCGAATGGCTAGTCTAGTCGGAAAACCATTCTTGCTCCCGGTTATGAATAATTCTTAATCAAACTTGGATTAAGTCAATCTGATTAGTTGATGGAGGCTTTTCAAATGTTATGTGATTAATGTAAGTTCCCAACAATTGTTCATGTTTCCTGAAGGAACCACAAGTTGTGGTGTCCTATCTCTTGAATATGCATGCCTCATTCTTAGCTTCTAGGAGACTGCTAATTGTTGGATCATCGACCGATTATTATTCGGATTACTATGCCAATATATTTAGTCACTACCATAAGAATCAGTCAATTTCTCCAATTGATTAGTCTTTCATTAGACTAACTCGACCACTTTATTCAATTGCATTGCCGGCTGGTGTCCACCGTCTATATACGATACATCAGATGTTCATGAAAGTTGATTGGAGAAGTAGATTCAGAGGATTGAAGTTTGAGATGTTGAAGAGAGGTTTCCAAAAGTTTTACTTGAACGAAGATCATGTTTGGGCCAATGCGAAGCTTAAACCAAGAGAGAAGAAGCTGAAAGTTTGTGGATTCTCTTTTAGCAAAGACTTTGTGTAGATAGAAATTTGTTCTATCATCTTGTGTAATAGTTAAGGTCCTTATAAGTTCCTTGATATTTCATTATGCTGCAACATTTTTTTTAAATTTTGTAAAGTTGGATTATTAATTATGAAAGATTAATTTATTTTACAATATTTTGTGGTCTTTCATTTTCATACTTTTGATTTAAATGAATCCAACTTTCGGATTTTTAGTTTGTCAGTCAGTTTAGAATCTTGGGTAACTTCGGTTTAGTCTTAATCGTGGTTACTAGGGATAATACCTCCAAGGTAAGAAGGAGGTGTTACATAGCTCATTTTAATATGATATCTATGGGCTTTATGGGGCGTTGGGCCTAGTATGCTTACTAGACCTAGCAACCACCCTTGTTATTGTTTAGCCTAGTTTGGACGCCTCCTAGTTTGGATTTTCAAATTTGGTGATGCAAGCACGGGAAGGCGTTAAATAAAAAATAAAAGTGGTAGATCAAGCAAATAGGGTAGAAAAAGATCATCTAAAATAGAGAGATGTACATGAAAATGGGAGGGTCTAAACAATTTAGAAATCAAGAACTGCCACAACTGTTTGGTAGGTTAAATTGCTTCGTCCTTGGCATGTCTTGGCAATTATCCACTAGATTACTACTTTTAGTATTTCCTTTGTTAGAATTTTATTATTATAAGGTATTTCTATGTTTAGTATACCATTTATGGGCTTGGGCCTAACGTTGGGCCACTTACATGTGCAACCCTAGTTTGCCCCATGACTCCTTAGGGTTTCTAGGAACTCCTCTATAAATAGGAGCCTCCTCTCATTGTTTTCTTTACGCTTTGATTAATATACCAAATTGTTGTCGAATTTACTCCAGAACTTATTACTAAGGCGTCAAACACAATTCTTATCTCATCCCATATTCTCCTGGCCTACGTCAAACTAGGCCCCCTTCTCAATCCTTTCACTTCTTTCTCATCCAAGTCTAGGCTCCGGAC